>WIWV01000058.1:0-154163 GCA_014839625.1 Penicillium ucsense | reverse complement strand
GCTTTCTGAAAAAAATCACCCCACATTACGCCCACACATCTCTTTTCCTTGTGGTGGCCACAAGCCTTTGCCATTACTTCTTGTTCGCACGACGTCCTCTGCTTGTTTGGAAGGTGTCTTTTCAAGTGTAGTCCGCAATTTGTCCTGAGCTCGCGCGTCCGGCACGCGGAAAGCGATCCCGCAATCGGAGCTTAGCTCCCTCCAGCTTCTCGATCTACCCAGCAGTCGTCACTTCCGAAAACTTGACTCACAATGTCCCTCCGGTCCACGATGCACATCCCAGCTGTCCCGGCATTTCTTGATAGCGTCCGTCTTCGCGACATTCAGCTTCCACTTCCCGCTGCGCCTGACCCATGGCATCGACTAGGCAAGCCGCAACCCTGCACGGCAAGCCTGAAGCTCTCTTATTCCTCTGCCATCGCTGCTGCCGAGAAAGATGACGTCTCCCTATCAATTGACTACGGCAAGCTGTTCCGTCGCCTAGAAACGGATGTCCGCGAGATGGCTCAGCATACCAGCTCCCCGGAGCATCCCCATCACCGCATGGTCAGTGTTGAAGGCACACGACGCGAGGAGATGAAAGCGAGTGCAGTTGGACAGGATCCACGGGTGACTGCTGGTATTGTTGCAAACTGTGGCTTGAGCTTACTGGATGAGACTGCCGCTGGAGTGCGCCGTATGTCGCACCTTCGCCAGAGCCCTCGCAACAGCTTCTCCGGCTCGCAGGCGCCGCCTGCTCCCCAACCTGCAGATGCCGGTCCAGCTCCCATTACGGCAGAATACGGTCGGTGTGAAGTGTGGCTGCAACTGCCCAAGGCTTTGCTGCGCGCCGAAGAGGGGCTCAAGTATCGAAGTGTCACGGTATGGGGCTACAATGACGAGGCTGGTGCAGATGCTCTCGAGTCAGAATCCCGATCTCCTGTGGTCTTGGAAGAAGAGTTCCGAATTGAGGGTATTCGATGCTACTGCATCCTCGGCGTGAATTCCCATGAGCGCGTTGAGAAGCAGGCTGTCATCATCTCTCTCGGCTTTGAGGGACCCGGTCAGCTGGCTTGGGGCTCAACTGTGGTGGACACCTATGTTGCTCTCACGCGTGCTGTTGCAGAGGTACGTTGCCAATTTCCCACTCATGGCGGCTGTGTGATACACTGCCTTGGCTGTGCTTAAAATCAGGGCATGCTCTAACAGACAGAAATAGAAAGTCGATGAGACGACATTCCAGACGGTCGAAGCACTTGCGACCTTTGTGGCACGCATCGTGACCGTCGACTTTGGCAATGAGCGGGTGACAGTGCGCGTTGAGAAACCAAGCGCTCTGCCCTTTGTGCAGCGTTCTGGCGTTGAAGTGACTCGCACCCAAGCATTCTTCCAGAGCCACGAGGTGGCGCACAGGTGAGGCTGGGGATCTGGAGTCTTAAGATCAATCGACAAATGCTGGCTGACTGCGCGGGGGTGCGCCCGCATAGCCGCGGCCGATGCGTAATTTTTATTCCATGAGCATCTCAGAAAACACGGTTGTGTAACAAGTATGACAGTGAGAATTCGTCAAATAGTACTGTCGCATCCTTTTCGACTTTACGAGTTCTTCTTGCGCGTGTGTGCAAATTACGGATGAGCGATGACGTAGCTAGACCCTTCAGATTCAAGTTTTGAGGCTCTTCGACAAGGCTTTCTCATAGTACCTTAGCTACTCGGGGAGAGGCTCGTAGCATTGAGGTCCTTGTTGGTCCTGCTAGCAGCCTTACTCTGTTCAGGTACCAGTTCGACAACCCCTATGAGAAAGACTGCAGGTGCCTACTTACAAGATCAGATGTCCAAAACAGGCTGCACTTTATCCCCTTGAGGAACCATTCATCGTTCAAAGATAGCCCATGTTGTGCACGTGAAGTCCTAATTGGGATTAGTCTAGGCCCCGGAGGTCCGCCCGGAAAGATGAGCGATTATTCCACTTCCCGCGCTCTCGGTTTCTCCAATTCTTTGATCTTCCCTCCACAACTCCGTTCATTGAGGAAACACTCGTGTTGGTTCCTCATTGTTTGACATCAAGATCAGAACAAGCGACGCAAGTAACTCTTTACAATCCAAGCTTCAGCCAACGCGCGATTTCTCTATGTGCTTGCCTGCGCCAAATTTCCTCTCCGTTGCGACTCCTCTGACCAGCTCTCTGGCCAACCCTCCCTCCACCCTCTCCCAGATTTGCGCCATTCGTGACTCCACCAAGTCAGCGCGCTCGACAGCATATCCTCGCTCGCTCGCGTCTGCCTTGCCAACTGACTTCGCCGCCAGCAAGGTGATTTGGCTAGGGGTCCCGAGTCCGTCCTGAATCAGGGCGGACACTTAACAAGGTTAACAAATTTGTGAAGTTGCTGGGCTCCAGGCCTTAGGAGACTGTCATTCAGGTCTCACATCACAGTCAGTTCTCATTTCTGCTTTGACCCTTACTTCGCGCTCTCACTCCCTGTCTCTCTTGTCTTCCGCGGCCTTGGCTTTGCTGAGTGGGGCAACTTCCTCAAAGCTAAGACTCTGCGTACCCCTCCACCGTATCAGTCCCCAAATCATTTTCGATTTGTGGCTCTCTGATGCTGATCGAACATCTCATGACAGGAAATTACCTCTTCTCCCCATCACGTAGTGGTCGCCGTCACCACCGTGTCACTAGGGAATCACTTTCACTTCGCTTTGCTGTCGCGAATCTGGCCAACGCCCTGATTCGCAGCTCTTGTCCCGGACGTGCTCGAAAATCGCTGATCACCGCATAGCAGCGACATGGCCACACCTACGATGCCTGACGATCTCGCTGTCGCAGACATCTTCACCCCCCAGGCCGACAACGCGCAGCCTGCCCGCGCCGAGACACCAGCGGATCTGGCCACTGAACAAGCTCCCCAGGCAGACAAGATGATGCCCCCGCCGACTTTCCACCCGGATCTCTTGTCAGGCAAGCAGCGGCGCAAGGCCAAGAAGAAGAAGCAGTACGTGGCGGCGGATCCGGCACCGTCTACCGTCCGCGGGTTTACACCCTTGGCCTCTGCCGACGAGGACTCGGATTTTTCTGTGTCAAGCTCCCGAGCAGCTGAGTCGCACCCAATGGAAGCGGTTGGTGGAGCGAGTCCACGCGCTCAGCCAAGCACAGCGCACGGGGTTAGCGCACTGAAGCTTCAGCTGGATTCGCTGAGTCTCTCCGAGAAGCCAAAGTCACGGATCCAATTTGCTTGCTCCGCGACCCCGAGCAATGCCAGCGCGTGCTCTGACAGCGACCAAACTGAGATCCTTACGAGCTACGAAGTCCCGCTTGAACATGACTTTGTCAGTGCGGACGCAGGCCAAGATGAGCCTTCGGTCAGTGCGAGTCCTGTCGCCCAGACAAATGGACCAGACATGAAGAGTCAGCTCTGCCGAAAGATGAGTGCCGCGGATTTCGAACCGTTGCTCTGCCTAGGGAAGGGATCATTTGGAACTGTTTTGCTGGTTCGACACATTGTCACTGGCAAACTCTACGCCCAGAAGCAGTTCAAGAAGGCCTCCATAACCGTGCACAAGAAGCTTGTGGAGCAGACCAAGACTGAGCGCATGGTCTTGGAAAGTGTCAACCGGCATCCATTCGTGGTCAAGCTGTTCTACGCATTCCAGGATCACGAGAAGCTGTACTTGATCTTGGAATATGCCCAGGGCGGCGAGCTTTTCCACCATCTCGCCATGGAGCGCATGTTCGAAGAAGATGCTGCAGCCTTTTACATGGCGGAGATGGTCCTCGCCCTGGAGCACTTGCACCAGAATGTCGGTGTGCTGTACCGAGATCTCAAGCCCGAGAACTGTCTTCTGGACCACGAGGGTCACCTGCTTCTTACCGACTTTGGCCTGAGCAAAATCGCGCTCAACGACGATGACCGGTGCAATTCCTCGCTGGGCACGATTGACTACATGGCTCCAGAAGTGGTCCAGGGTAAACCGTACGGCAAGGCATGCGACTGGTGGTCTCTGGGTGCGCTCGGCTTTGACCTCTTGACTGGATCACCCCCTTTCCGCGCCAACAATCACGCGAAGATGCAAGAGAAGATCGTGAAGCAGAAGCTAGTGCTGCCCTATTACCTCGGGCCTGACGCCAAGGATCTGCTCACCCGACTTCTTCGCAAGGATCCCGCCAAGCGACTCGGCTACCACATGCCCAAGGATCTACAAACGATCAAGAAGCATCGCTTCTTCCGCAAGATTGACTGGGCAGCTCTTGAGCGCCGCGAGCTCAACCCGCCCATCCAACCTGTCGTTACCGATCCGGCTCTGGCAGAGAATTTTTCGGCCGACTTCACGCAGGTCCCGCTCAGCCCAACGGTCAACAGTGGATTTGACGATCTGTATGCCAGAGGCCAATCGTGCATGTCCTCGAGTCTCAACGCACACGCATCAGGCGAAGGCGATCCTTTTGGTGGCTTCAGCTACGTGGCTTCGAGCAGCTTCTTCGATCACGGGGCGGGGGCGATGACCGCGGGTTATTAGAAAATGGGTTTTAGCACGGCGTTGAAGTTGAAAATCAAGATTATGGTCCTCTTTGTGTTCGCGACTTTCAGCAAGGGCTGATCATAACAGATTTGTTCCTGCCACTTTTTCTACTTCTTTTCCAAGCAGCCTTGACTACAATAGGTTAGTAAGCCAGCCCGATGCTGGACATCATCTTTCTAAGTAGCCTGCTTCTGTTCCTTGAACACTAAACCAAAAAGCTTTGGCGCGCCTTCTAAGTCTTGTTAAATTTGTTGAATATTCATGTGATCAGATCATTTGAGCCAGCTAGTATAAATAAGAGCTTGTAGCTACTAGCTACTGACCGGCCAGCCTACTACCTAGGTACTTAGTAGGCTCATTCACATCATTAATAAGCAGCATCTGGTTTTCCAGCATTCATCAAGAGATGTTCATTGACGGTCATTGATAAAGTTACAGAATGAGAGGTGCATCCTCAGATGCGAGCTAGAGGCCATAATTGACTAAGAAGTGACGAGTGGGAAAGTAAAAAAGTAGTCACTTACATCGCGGGCAACCATTTCTCAGAATGATCATTGACCGTTGTGAATATCGATAGAACCGAGCCCTGTTGCTGCACAAACTCGCAATTAGTCACAACTGAGACTTATCGATGTCATCGCTACAAAGAAGATAAGTGTAGATTCGTGTCGCTGAGGTGCTTGACGACCACAAGACAGAGTCCAGTACCCAGTTCAAGCCCCAATCCAAGCCTTAGGTAGTATTGACGAAATCCAGTTGATATAGGCCCAAAGTGCACAGAGCCACAGACTACTTGCAATCAAAAGTAGCTTGTGACAATCGTCTGGGAGCGGCTCATGCTTGGTCGTGGTCTGTTAAGGCATCCAATGTAGGGAGCTGACAATGAGCTTGTGGTGGCACCTCCAGGGTCTAATATCAAGAAGAGCCGCAAGTTCACGGTAATTGCTCATCTCACGCCTCATGGTCCTTAAAAAGCAAAGGCCAGACGCCAGATGTGAGTCATGGGCGC
Source organism: Penicillium ucsense (assembly GCA_014839625.1). NCBI lineage: Eukaryota > Fungi > Ascomycota > Eurotiomycetes > Eurotiales > Aspergillaceae > Penicillium > Penicillium ucsense. The sequence continues at coordinate 148,657 of WIWV01000058.1, read as the reverse complement.
AATTATCATAACGAGATGACTGGCACCTGCTTTCATTAGTACCCCGAGGACAGGATGTGCCTACCGACTGGCGAATGCACCAAGTTGAGCAGGTGTTCCAAGCCCGACATGCCGAACCATCCAGGCATTGGATTCATTAGCCCCCAAGATCAATTTGTAGACACAAATGCGAAGACCTGACTATTGCTCTTGAACCGAACATGAGCGCTTCCCAATGTAGATGTTTATCATGACTCTGCTCCCTGTAAAGGCACTTAAAGACTTTACTCGAGTACTCTGCTATATTGCAGACAACGGGCAAGAATCTCGCAAGGGCTTCAAATGATCGCCAAAGTAACACACTTGAGTGGGCTGCGATATCAGCTGGACATATGCCACTCACTCATGCTCTTGTGGACAAGGGTGTGAAGGCTTCTTAGATCGACACCGTTGATGAGCTCGCTTCCCAGAGGAGATTTAAGACTCGAAAGATCTTTGAGATCGGAGTTTCCTCTTATTCCCATAAGTGCTAGCGCTGAATACCGAGAAGGCCGATCATAATGGACGAACGACTTTCCATGTAACAGTTATGACAGCCGTAGGTGGAGGTGGATCTAACTCTCATCCATCAACAGATTCAGGTTCGAGCAAGCTCCAAGAAGGGAAGTAATGTGTCCTACCCTTCAGTGAATGGGAGAGCACACCTCTCAGATTCAGCAAATCGAGGCTCGGGAATGGTAATCAGTCAAATCATCCGAGTTTATCCAGGTCGCTCCAATTCTCTTAGTTCCCGGCATGGCGCAGGTCGGTTCGCGATCTGAATTAAAGCGTAAGTCACTGGCTACTGGTCATGAGCTATGTACTCGCGTGATCCATATTCTATCGGGTGTTGGAAATCCGTCGTTCAATTCACATCAAGCGAAGATGAACGGGTCGCCTCGGTTTCAGGCACGAGGACAATCATTCCCTCATTCTTGCGGTGAATAGCACTGAAGGTTATTAGTAGGAGTTCCGCATCTGTGTACACTCTCCTGTAGGTTCCTGTTTCTTGAAAACGCTCGTCTGCGTGAATAGGAAAGCGATTACAGTACCTCGAGAGTGGACGATCGATCTTAGTGCATCGGAAAATCAGTAGCAGATCAGCAATGGAACGTTCGGGACCGCGGTGATACTGTCAAGGTAGGCCCCATTGCCAACTGGTAAGGCATGTTCAGCTGTTGCAGCGTATTCAATGTAACGGTCGACCTAGTAGACCTACTGTCGAAAAGGAGTAGCCGGCAAATTAGTTGCATGGATAGGTTTCACGCAGACGCGTAAATGGTGTCGGAGGCCCATTTAATTCAATCATCACATACAGGCGTTAGCAATATCGCCTGACTGTTTAGAATCGCCGAACGTTTTGTATAAACTCCCGAGCCCGTATGGTAGATGTCCGATCGCAATTAATCGCATTTTTCCGCAGACGCTCACGATCGCATAAGATAAGAGGGGTAGTATACAACTACGCAGTCGCAGGCAAGTGCGAAACGGCGCGAGCAAAGTTACTTGATATCTAGGCAGACAAAAAGAACACTAAATTTGTCTAGCCCCGCTACATGCCTTGTTACTGGTACGCCTCCCACTTTATCTTAGATTAAGTCACGCTCCACTGCATAAGAAAGAAGTCCTCCTGTCGAGCAGACGGTCTAGGGATCCAGTCCCTACCGTAGTGACTGACTGGGTGGCTGGCGATATGCTACAGAGTCAAATACTTATTTCCAAATCACTTGCTCACAGTAATCTCGGACAAAGTGTCCATTAAGTCAAAGTAGCAGACTATTTCTATCGCAATAGCTGAATCTCTTCCGATCTGCGAAAGAGACGCGTGACCCACCTGGCCGTGATCTGGCCCGTTGCCTGAGTAACCGACATGTGAGCACCCGCTGATGGAATGTTTACCGTTTCCGCCGCCGGGCACTCTATTAATCTTTGCTGAGGGGCAATGTAGACATCACCCATCACATCATGCAGCTGGCTTATTGGCTCAGTCACCCGCATTTAGTGCCCACGATCCACCTCGGCTCGAATCTGGCCGGATCTGCGTCGATAACTACGGAGTCAGGACGAGAGGATCGAGAAAGTATGTTTACCTACTCGCAAAGGTGTGCTCGGCACGGAGAATACAGGTGGGGAAGAAACTGAGAGAGGCAGATGACTTGGGCGCCATCGGGTTCCGGAGCCGCGTCACAAAGGTAGAGATCTAAAATATTCATTCGAGTGACTGCCACACCCACTCTCCTTCATTGCATGACCTACGTCCGTACCAACGTTCTGTGTACCTAAACCCATTGGAAAGATCTCAACAAGTCAGTAGCGGTCGCTGGGAAAGATACGAACTTCAACCACCACGGTCTCGAACGTGCTGTTTGCCCCTGTCGACCGCGTGGCACCATGCTCGCCGATTCTGGAATGCATTGCAATCCTTGATTTGGTGTCTCAGACTACTCTCGCAGACACGCGATGAAGCTCCGTCGAGGCTGCCAACGCAGCCCGATTCCGCACGCCGCACTTCTCTTCGCTCTTTTCAACAAGACCACCACTGCCCTCGTCTACACCCCCTCGTCAGCTTTTCTTTCTCCGTCCCATGATAATGCTCTGGTCTACGTATTGCAGCCCAGCACCACCCTCGATCATGGGATTGAGTTCTTGTCACTAAACGTCTCCCGAGACCTCGATGTCCAAACTCCAAAATATGAAACCTTGCTACCCAAGGTCCCGTTCCAAAACGCCGAACAAAATTCGACATTTACTCCAGTCATTGATGCCAGTGGTGTAATCTCGATCTATGCGGGGAATTGCCAGGATGGGGCGACGGCACGCGATACTCTTTGGCAATTCCAGCCAGACAACACCAGCGCAATCGGAAATGGATCCTGGACACAATCTGATGTAGTGTCGACAGAACGTCTTGTGAAGCCGAAATACCTGGCGGCCAGCTTCTCTTTCACTTCCAGCCGGTCTGGCGCGCCGACTTTTTATTCCTTTGGAGGCATGTGTCCGTTTGCTAACAGTACGGGCGACCGAAGGGTCTCAGCAGCCAACTACTCACAGTCCATGGTGATGATCAATCAGGACCCGACACAAGATTCCAAGTACTCTGCTCAGATCACCGGGAATCGTGCACCCCCCGTGCCCGAGGCAGGAATGTCCGCTGTGGCACTGCTCGAAACCAAGTCTCGCACCCAGACCCAGCAAGACTTCCTGTTCATAGGTGGTCATACTCAGCAGGCTTTTCTTAACATGTCCGAGCTGGCAATCTTCTCTGTGCCGCAGAACAGTTGGACGTTCGTCACGGTGGATTCGGAGCCTACGGCGAGAACGGAGCTGGCCATTAGAGGTACACAGATGGTAGAGCCCCGATCTGGTCATGCAGTGGCCCTTTCACAAGACGGTACAAAGGTCTTCGTTGTGGGCGGCTGGGTGGGGGATACGTCGACCCCGGCAGATCCACAACTTGCGATTTTGAACATTGGCGAAGAGTATGGTGGCGCTGGGCCATGGACATGGACAGTACCTTCTCAGACAGGAACAGGTGTTGCCGCGGGAACAGGGCTATTTGGTCATTCAGTCGTGATGCTTCCGGGAGACGTTTTGATGATTTCCGGTGGCTACATTATCCCAAGGACTTCGTCATCTAAGCGAGCATCGTCCCTCACTGAGCGCAACTCACAAGTCTACCTCTTCAACACTTCCTCGAGCAGTTGGATGACCTCTTACTCGAACCCAAACGTCAAGATCCCACCACCGACGTCTCGCCATCACGGCTTGTCCTCGACTCAGAAATTAAGCCTCGGTCTTGGGATCGGGCTTGGTCTTCCCCTGGCTGTAGTGATTGCTATCTGTGCATGCGGATACCTTCGAAAGCGCGCCATACGAAACAGGCGTGACTCACAACTCCGCGATCTGGCTCTCGGGGCTGAGCGTGCTCACTTCTGGACTGGAGAGGAGCGCCACCAGTCAAGCAGCATAAGAAGCTCGCAAATGACTGAGAGACAGAACCTCATCTCTGTGACTCAACCATGGTCGTCGACTCGCAGTAGCGCTTCGCGACCTCTTTCCTGGGACGAACACCGTGATGGAAACGCCGAACGAACAGGTCTACTGGCTGATCCCTCGAGCCCTACGAAGCCTGCGTCCCCAGTGAGTCAGCCTCGGGCATATCAACCCTTGAACTTCGCCGAGTATCGCCGCAGCGAGCTGAGCGAAATTCATCCCATCGACGAGTGTGACGAGGATGAAGCAATGTCTCGCGAGAGACTCATGTCGGATGTTCGTCATGAACCTGGCGCAGTCAACGAAGAGACCAAGGACGTGTTCAGAGATGACCCTTTGTCTACTCCTCGTCCAACCATCTTTGGGGTGGGCCTCGGTCCATTCTACAGCCGCCGAAAAGATAACGGCTCTGGTTCGGATGGTCGAGCTTCACCGGCGACGAAGAGTGAAAGAACGTCCACAAACCTGTCTGATTCATCGGGGTTCTCCTTCTGCTCGGCCACAGCCAAGCCGACTGGACAAGTCCCTCAAGCCAGACCTGTCCTGGTGGAACATCACTCAAGTCTGGGAAGCCATGGTGCCGAGAATCTCATCACATCGACGCCACATAGCGACGGAGATTTACCCGCTGCTCCTTCGGAGAAATCCTCGACGGAGTCCTATTCCACTGCTCAGACAAACTTCTCCCACCGGCAGGGCGAGATTGAGGGTCTTCTTCACGACAACAACGATTTCACCAGCCCCATCACTCCAAGGAGCGCCTCACCCTCCAAATTACCCCCAGGATCCAAACCCAAGGCGTCAGATTGGATGATGAATACTGTCCGTCGCGCACTGACACTGACACGACGCGGTGGCGCGTACTCACAAGCTGATGCTGAAGATGATAGCACTGCATACCGAGCTTCCGGTATCGATCAGCGTAGTACTTACGCCGGCTTGGGCGTCGCGCCGACGGGAAGCAGCTCCAATTCTCCTCGCCGAACTGTAAGTGCCTCTGCCGAGTTGTTTCGCCGCAAGCAAGGCGCCAGAGACTGGAACGCAAGGAAACGCCTTTCCGAAGTCCCCTTCAGTATGGCTCGTGGCACACGCGATGATCTGTTCATCGGGGCACCGGGCTATCTTGGCGACGACGACACTTGTGACGATCCTGACGACTGGGACGTCGAAGGTGCCGCCGAGGGTCGAAGTGTGCAGATGACTTACACCGTCCCCCGTGAGAAGCTGCGCGTCGTCAACGCCTCGGCACGAGATATGGATGGTATTTCTGAACGATCTACTAGCGGTGGGTTCCGACGCGTCAGCGACTCGATTAGCAGCCGGCGTGTAAGCCGTTGATAGCACCGGAGTACTTTCTACGGCTTAAACCATGATTTCTCGCCATCATGTTGATTGATCTGCATTGATGTTGGTTGATTTCCTCTTCTTTGTACAATTGGTGGTTTAGCTTGTTCCTTGAGCAGATCTCTCTTCACTGGAATCGGCCCATGTGGGCCCTTGATTGATGTCCTTTACGCCCATGATGATCACTGATTTGATGCTTTACTGTCAAGAATTTGGGGCGCTTTATGCTCACTATTTCCAGTCTTCCCTTTTTCGACTTGTTTCACTCACCTGTTGGCGTCACGAACAAACTCCCAGCTGGAGTCTAGTTATAGGCAAAATGATATTTTGAGTACAGAATTCATCAGTTCCAGAGGTGATCGTTCAACTTATCCGCAGCGAAGACCCTGTCAGCCAGCTGCTACTGAATGGTAAGCATCCTTTTATGCTCAGAATACTGCTACGTCTTCAATTAAACGGCAGACGGTAGACTGCTTGACTGGGCAAATAACGAGAAGTCTAATCGTAGCTCATGCATTTCATTCAAGGACTTTCGATTTTAGCCCACTCTAAACATTGCTCATTCAAGTCTCACAACCAAAGATTCACAACCGAAAAAAAAGATATAAAGTCTTGCGGGTAGAAGGGAGGCACCGGAGCACTTATGCCACAGATCCAGGTGCAGACCCACAGGTTTTTCGACCCTCGCGTGCCCTTTTCCCGGGTTGGACACCCGATCGCTGTAACAGCGTAGTCAACACTTCGACTCCAGATACTCATGCCTCCTTAGGAGCAGTGGTAGGCTTGGTGGGCAAAGTGGTGCTCAACGTAGGCAGCATGTTCCTCGCACTCTCGCGCGCGTACTGGGCCATCAGGGCATCCATAATGACCAACGCAGACATGGCCTCGACGATTGGCACCGCACGAGGAACAACACATGGGTCATGGCGACCCTTGGCCTCCAAGGTACCCGTCTGCAAATCATAAGTGGCGGTGTTCTGGGCTTGGCCAATAGTCGCAGGAGGCTTGAAAGCAACACGGAAGTAGATCGAGGCACCGTTGGAGATACCGCCCTGAATACCGCCGGAGTTGTTGGTCTTGGTCTTGAGACGACCGTCATCAGAGACAACGAAGGGATCGTTGTGAGTGGAGCCGGGCACCTCACAGCCGCCGAAGCCGGAGCCAATCTCGAAGCCCTTGGTAGCGGGGATGCTCAGCATGGCGTGCGCTAGCTTAGCTTCTAGCTTATCGAAGCAGGGCTCGCCGAGGCCGACGGGAACATTGCGAATGACGCAGGTGACGGTTCCTCCGATGCTGTCGTGCGCATCGCGGAACTTCTCAATCACCTTGGTCATGCGCTCGGAGGCATCAGCGTCAGGGCAACGGACAGGAATGAACTTGTCCACTGTTGGGCGGTCAATGGTCTCTAGGAGCTGAAGGTATTCGGGGTTCGTGGAAGCGGTAGGATGCTCGGGAGTGGGAGGGAAGAGGTGCTCGTTGCCGACGGAAGAGACAAAGGAGACGATGTCGACGTTGTGGGACAGCTTCAAATACTTTTCGGCGATTGCGCCAGCGGCGACACGACCTGAAAGGATAGGTGTTAGCTGTGATCCTGCATTGTTATAGATGGGTATTCTCCAGAATTGTTGTAAGACATACCGATCGTTTCGCGGGCACTGCTACGGCCGCCACCGCTGCTGGCCTTCACACCGTACTTTTCAAGGTAAGTGAAATCGGCGTGGCTAGGGCGGGGGTAGAGATCCATTGTGCTGCCACCGTAGTCCTTGGGACGCTGATCCTCGTTGCGCACAATCATGGCAATCGGTGTGCCTAGCGTGACACCGAACTCGGTGCCTGACTGAATTTCAACGCGATCCTTCTCATCACGGGGAGTGGTAAGGGCACTCTGGCCTGGACGGCGACGAGTCATTTGAGGCTGAATGTCTGCCTCTGTGAGCTCCATGCCAGGAGGGACTCCATCGACGATGCAACCGACAGAGCGGCAGTGCGACTCGCCATAGCTGAGACGAATGTTATCAGCATAGTGAATTCAGTAATTTTTGGAGGGGCATCTTACGTAGTGACACGGAAATGCTCACCCCACGTCGACATTATTGCGGATTCTGAGGGGTTGTCTTCTGGGGGATACGGAAGCTATTCAGATGCAAAGAAAAGGAATTCCGGATGTCGAGTAATCGCAAATCGTCCAGAGAGACACTTAGATTAGAAGAAACGAGATAAAGAAGCACAGCAGGAAAGAAAAAGAATCCCGACGCCCCCAAAAATCGACTCATCAACAGTTTCCTATCTCGGACTAGCGTCACCGACCATCGGCCCTCCGCGGGTTTACGGTGATTCTTCAGAGATGTCAGATCACCTCTTCGCTCTCTCCAAATGCTACTCCGACCATGTCTTGCCTGGTCACTCCGCGGATGTGTCAGGCAGGTACGCCACAATTCCTCCTACCCACTTGAACGTTTCTCGGATCTCGTCCGCCGGCCGTCATCCCAGCACCAAATCTATCAGTCGCTCTCGACTGATCCGTACGTTAACCTCTCCATCGAGCACTTTCTGCTGGAGAACGCGCCCGCCGATTCAAGCGTACTATTTCTCTATATCAACCGCCCGTGCGTGGTGATCGGTCGCAATCAAAACCCATGGCTGGAGACTGATTTGCGCGTATTGGAGAATGATCGCCGATTCAATTCAGGCCGCCACAATGCCGCTGTCTACGTTCGGCGACGATCAGGAGGCGGTGCGGTTTTCCATGATGAAGGGAACCTCAACTATAGCGTGATTTCGCCGCGCACCATATTCACTCGCGATAAGCATGCGGAGATGGTTGTTCGAGCGCTACACCGCGTTGGCGCAGTCAACACAAGTGTCAATGAACGACACGACATTGTGATGAAATCGCCTGCCACTGGTCCAGCGAGCGACGAACCGAAGTTTCGAAAAGTGTCTGGGTCGGCCTTCAAGCTGACTCGTCACCGAGCGCTACATCACGGTACCTGCCTCCTTGATTCACCCAATATCTCCGATCTGGGGCGATTCCTGCGCTCGCCTGCCCGTGGCTACATCCAGGCGCGAGGCGTAGACAGCGTCCGCTCGCCTGTTGGAAATGTTTCGAGTGCGCTAGCAGATTCATACTTTTCCATGCAAACTGTAATGGATAACATCGTCGAAGAGTTTGCCTCTCTGTACCAAGTACATGCTGATGTTGTGCGTCGCGCACGTCGTGCGCTTGCTGGCGAACCTGACCTTTATGCTGGCAATAGCTGGGTTATGGGCACAGTGAGTGATGCCCACGGCGAGCAAGAGCCTGACATTCAAAAGGGAATTGCGGAGTTGCGGGTAGGTTGCAATCATGGCTTCGAGTCTCTGGGACCAGGCTTTTGCTAATGTGTTTCAAGTCGTTGGAATGGAAGTATACTCAAACGCCTCAATTCACCTTCTCCACTTATCCCACGGAGGATGATCCGCGTGAACGTCCACCGCTCCCTGCAACACTTCCCTCATCAGTAGGTTCTTCATCTTCCTTAAATTGACCGTGTTGATATTAGAATGGCTGACTTTGCGCTAGACTCACGTCTTTCTCCGCCTCAAACATGGCGCCATCATCGAGAGCAATGTCTCTCTGTCAGAAGATGGTGCAGTTGCGTCTGATCAGGCAAGCCGTATGCACGACATATTGAATGGCCAGAAACTGCATGAAATCACTACCGAGCGCTGGACAGAGATGCTCCGGCAGGGCCTCTCAGACTTTAGTGACGTCGACGATGCCCTTTTGCAGGAGCTTGCAGAATACTTGGGCGATTTACTAGGAGGCCAGTGAAATCATGCTCTCACGGCTGCCTGTTGAACACGAGTAATCGTGTCTGTCCACTCCATGTACAATTAAACTGAATCGATCTATCGGTCTTTGCGACATCCTGCATGACGCTCTCCATCATGGGTAATTTCTCTGCAGTGCCGCCCCCGGTCCCGAAGCACACATCTCAGCCCTGAATACCTGGCTAGACGTGGTCAAGGGCATGATATTCGAGGCCTCACAGCGCGCTGAAACACGATATGCTCCTTGATGCCAGCTTTGAGTGCCGAGGACCTTCCTTCGTCATTGGTGGATGATCAATCTTCCATCTAATCACGTGTTGTGAGTCTTGGGAGCTTGGCTTCAACAAACGGGGAGGAATATAGAATTGAGCTCTCACACCTAAGCTGGTTCAGGACCAAGATGAAGTCAATACAGATTCATGAATATTCTCTTTAACTTTTTTCTCCGCGAGCACATCCCTTTCATCACCCGCGACTGATGTGTCTAGGATATCTTGTCGTCCAAGCGTACAGAGCAGTTGACATCTGGTGCTATTGGTACCCCCTCATGCAACTGGACCTCAATCGATGTAGAAGTCAGGGAGACGAGCTTGACCGGACCAGGCGGTAGTGCCGTGGTACTGCTGCGCTCTCCCCCACTTGGCCTCGAACGAGCACGCCAGACAGCAAGGTTCCTGCCTGTTGAGCGATTCAATTGATCCTCATTCACAAGTTCCAATCCTGGCAAGCTCTAACATGCCAAGGACCTCCCCGTGGGGGTGGATGTGATCTGACTGGTCTCGATCCCCCGCATTCTGACGCCGATCAATCACAATTAGCCGAGACTTCATGCTGGTAACATCCCCAGCTCGATGCCCGTCTGATTTGATTCGATTTATTTGTCTCTTCGGCGTGAGATTTTAGCCACACTTCCCACTTTTGGCATATCTGGTGACGTTCGTGGTTGGCTGACACCGGTTCCGGCGACTGCTCTCACGATGTCTGTGACTCGGCATGTCCTTCTGAGGGCATCCATCCCGCAAGGCCATCTATAGTCTCGAGAATTCCAAGAAACCCCGCGCGCGAGCTTACGGCGTCAGACCTGCCGATGAAAGAACTCCAGTACAGCCAAGCCAGCCTCACATGAATTTTCCACCTGTGTGAACCATCGGCCGCGACCAACAGCGAGCACTGTATCCTGTCAGCAGCCAGATCTTGAGATTCCCGCTTGGCTGTGAGCACCTTCCCCACGAGCGTGGCATGTGTTGTACAGGCCAGCAACTCAGCCAAGACCACGCTAGGCGCAGCTGATGTCTTCAACCCGAGAGCGCCATAGTCTGGTTGCTCACACATGACCGTGACCGACGGCAATTCAAATCCTACGAGTCGATCCTTAAAATCCAACCCTCGCTCTGACAGGTGACCTGTGCTCACTGAAGACTCGACTTACACTTGAGACATTGCTTCTGCAGACCATATTCCACCGAGATGTCGTGGTTGCTTCAGAAGATCGTTCACAATGAGGCGATGAAGACGGATCCTAAGGAGATTTATGGTTGGAGAGTGTACGCGCTGGCGTGTTCTGTTCGTGGCCCTCTACTCTATGGCTTCTCTTTTTGGGATCCAGTAAAAATTCTAACATCTGAGTAGGCGTGCTTTGGTGGCATGCTCTTCGGAATGGACTCTGGTATCATTGGCGGAGTTCTCACAATGACACCTTTTGAAGAGTGAGTCATGTTTCCCGTGTCTTTGCCGTCGTCTGTCTTCTTAATTCTGATCTACGTCCCTTCTCGACTCCAGTAAATATGGCTTGTCGGGCCTGAACAAAACTGAACAGGCGAACCTATCCGCCAATATTGTGTCAACCCTGCAAGCAGGTTGCTTCTTCGGAGCCCTGCTAGCATCACCAGCGGCTGATCGATATGGAAGACGGTATGCGCTAATTGGAGCTGCGTTGCTTGGTATTATCGGTGTCGTCATGCAAACTGCAGCGAGTGGTCACCTGGAGGCGATGTACATCGGTCGGTATGTGTTTCTTCGTATCTCGCGCCCTTCAATCGCTCTTTTGGGTCGATCCCCGCTAACGACAATTCTTGAGTATGATTAGTCTAATTACTGGTTTCGGTGTGGGATCCGCATCAATGATCAATCCTCTCTATGTCTCGGAAAATGCGCCACGCGCGATTCGGGGTGGTCTCACCGGCTTATACCAACTCTTTATCACCATGGGAATCATGTTGGCTTTCTGGATCAATTACGGCAGTCTCTTGCACCTGACGGGGTCTACGATGTATCTCGTACCGTTAGCTATGCAAGGACTTCCTGCTGTGCTTCTACTTGGAGGAATGCTTATGTGCAATGAGTCGCCCCGATGGTTGGCCAAGCAGGATCGATGGGAAGAAGCGCGCGCTACTCTTTCCAAAGTCCGAGCACTCCCTGCGGACCACCCGTATGTGGAAGAAGAGTTCCAAGGCATCGCTCAGCAATTGGAACAAGAGCGGCTTCTCATTGGAGGTTCAAGCTTTCTGGACCTGATGAAAGAAATGTGGCTCGTTCCAGGTAACCGCAAACGAGCCATCATATCTGTGCTCTTAATGATATGCCAGCAAATGACCGGTACCAATGCAATCAATTACTACAGTCCTCAGATCTGTGAGTCTACCGCTTGATACGATTGACGAAGTCGCAAGCCTTGTCGCTAACGAGACCCAGTCAAAAACGTGAGCACATAACCTCGGCTTCCTAAGCGCCTTAATGCCGCGCGCCTTAGCAGTACATTGTTTGGTCACTAACTTGCACATCTTGACGGTCTTTAGCTAGGTGTTGAGGGCAAAGCAACCAATCTCTTTGCAACCGGTGTTTACGGAATCGTCAAGATGGTCAGCTGTGGTGTCTTCCTTGTCTTTGTCGCCGATTCCCTCGGTCGTCGCCGCTCCCTCCTCTGGACATCTATAGCCCAAGGCCTAGCGATGATGTACATCGGCTTATACGTGCGTATCGCACCTCCAGTTGAAGGAAGTCCAGTCATCCCAGCTGGCTACTTTGCCCTCGTCTGCATCTTCTTATTCGCGGCATTCTTCCAATTCGGCTGGGGTCCCGTTTGCTGGATTTACATATCCGAAATCCCAAGTGCCAGACTTCGATCGCTCAATGTGGCCATCGGAGCTGCAACCCAGTGGCTGTTCAACTTTGTGGTGGCTCGCGCTGTGCCGGTGATGCTGACTACAGTCGGTGCTAATGGATATGGGTGAGCTTTCGATCCTAGTGTGTCGTTGATGACGAGCCACGAGCTACTTCGATTCAAACTAACTTGAGGTCGATCTGAAAACACACAGAACGTACATCATCTTCTCGTGCTTCTGCTTCTCGATGTTTGTGTTTGTCTGGTTCTTTATCCCAGAGACGAAAGGTATGCTTCGGTAATCGCGATAGCTGACGTGCATAAACTGATTATCATCCAAGGATTATCACTTGAGAAGATGGACGATTTGTTCGGTGTCACCAATCTAGCTCAACAAAAGATTGACGATGCGGAGCAGAGCGTCATCGCCAATAATGCTAGCAAATCCGCAGACAACCGTGTGGAGCACGTCGAAAGCCATCGCGCATGAAAGCCTGAAGTCCGCCGCCAGGTAGTGGGAACTCCCGTCTACCCTGTGCATTCGCATAAATGCGAGCTCTAGAAAAGGGCGTAAGATTGGGCACGGCCGTCGATATTAGCACTTGGAAATGGACGTGATTCTACTAGGATAGCTGCCTGAAATTGGAAATGTTGCAAATGTGTTCAGACTGGCGGACGCCTTTTGGGCTAGATTTCTATAGGGAATCTGTGGCTGCAACGGAAGACCTTGCGGTAGTTGGTAGTTACAATCAAGCTGCATTTTATTCACGTGGGTTGTGTCGTAAAATCATGTACATCATAAGTATCGAGCCTTAATGCGAGGAGACGGCAGGAGAAATCAAACGGAGGAAAGCTGGCGGAGGGGAGCGGGAAGAAACAGTGAAGATGAAGAACAAAACTGATGAAGAATGACCACTGTTGTGGGTGGTATGATGCTCGCTTTCGCCTAGTACAATTTGAGGAGGAAACAAAAGACGCATTGCAGAAAGAGCGCGAGGCTCTCTTGCTGTGGGCTGGACATAATAAAGGTGGAAAATATGGGGGAGGCATTTCGCAGGATCAGGTTCATAAATCAAGCAGGAACGGGCATTTGAAGGGTTTAAAGAGGACATCAGCGGTTGATGGATTTTAGCGAAGCGTGCGACCAAAAAACTTACGCCCCGCGAGGCCTTGCTTTGTTTGACTCCGTGTAACACGCCGAGGAGCAGGTCCGTCTTCCAGGCTGAGCCCACTGATTCCCGGGCCAAGCTCACTTCGGCGAGGGGAGAAAGCAGAGCCAAAGTCAGTTTCGGAGAACCGACCGTACCGAATGTTCCGTGCCGTGGCATCTGTCAGAGTCGTGGCTGTTGTAGCCACGGTCTCTGTGTCTGAGTCTCGATCGTAGTCGGAGGGAGGATCATTCTCTTGTAAGTCACTCATCGTAAAGCTATGCGGATTCTTTTGCGACGTCGGCGCCGGGAACGTATTGTAGCTTTGAGAGGACGGAATCCGGTAGTGCTGAGTAGGTGGCAAGACGGAGGACAGCGCCGAAGAGAAGCTAGAGCCATCGGTATTCGATGAAAATGAAAGCGATGGAGCCTCGGAGTTCCCAGCAACTGACGGAGCCGGAGGTGAATTGTTGAATGAAGATTGAGTAGGAGACCAGGGGGTTGCACTCAAAGCCTGTAGAGACAGCTGTGGGGATGCAGGTTGGCTTGGACATGAGTCGCCTGCTGCACAAGTTTGGGCCTGGGCGACCACAGGACTCGAAGAGGTTAAGAGTCTCTTGTAAGGCCCGATCATGCCAAATCCTTCTTGCAAAGCCATAAATGCGAGAAGCAATTTCCCGTACCTATCAAAATATTCCCTCTCAAAGGAAGCCCGAGGCAGATGAGCTCCAAGGTGGACAGCTGCTGCAAGCTCCGTAATGTAGACGAGGATCTCCATACCATCCCAGTTGATCAGCGGAGACTTTACTGCCTCGAGAAGGGCGAAGCCCGCAATCAAACTAGCATTTCCGAGGGCGCCCGCCTCGATGTAGTTACCCGGGATCGAGAGCAGATGGTTCTGAGAAAGCATCCAAGCGAAGAGTGAGCCTAAAAGCAGTGCAAGTCTAAGATACTTGAGCCCCCAGGTTTTAGGCAGGGAAGCCCTAGCCCTTGCATTTGTGTTCTGCTCTGCCCAGGTCATTTCCGGGGCTTCACGGTCCATGTTGAAAGCGCGCTCAAACAGAGATTCAAGCCCCGTAGCGGTATTCAAGTCGCTTTTTGGGAAGAATGAGGGGGGCCTGAACACTGGCTCAGGGCCACTGTTTTTTGACTGCCACTGGACACCACGTCGAGGAGGGGGTTCTTGATGGAAAATCTTGGGTTGAACAACTTGTTCAATGGGCCTCGTAGACGGCTGTGTACGGAGGTACCATGCCGGCGGCCTGGGGGCAGGGGGCAAGCTGCCTCTGAACGGCGAAGGCTCCTTCACCGGGGAGATATTCTGTACTTTGTGGACGTGAATTCTGGGCTGGAGCACAGGCTTGGCGACAGAAGGCGTCCACTCCATTTCATCAGCCTCCGGGGGTGGTGTTGGAAACGTCGTTGGTTCACGGGATGGAGAAGTGACAGGAGCGAGCTTGTCTACAGGAAATCTGCAGCTCACAGATTCGCTACCTGTCCTAGAGGCGGTGACAGGGTCGCTGCTTGGTTTGATTCTCGGCGACGTTCCACCACTCCGCAAGGGCTGTTCCCAGGAGTTATCGGACCAGTCAACCAAAGGCTGCGTATTGAACTTGACAACCCGACGAGACACGATGACCGAGAGCAAAGTGAAAATAATCATAAAGGAATGAAGGGCTGGGGGAAGTTGCTTGCTCATGGCGCTCGCCGATGGATCTTTCAAAATTTCCCAAAACAAGCAACGAGCCACGAGCGTTATGAGCTGCACCTGGTAGTACTCTGCGAATCCGGAGAACCTACCAGTGCGACCCTCGATCCTCATTCTCAGCTTCGGATTCCACCAGATCGACATCAGACCTACGATGAGGGCGAATCCAGCATGGGGAGCGAAGTCAACAGAACATCTTTCGGGCATACGGCCCAATTGCATTGTTCGAACCAAGCAAGACGATAGCGAGGCAGAGGTGTGCGAACTGAGATTTGAATCTTCCCCTACTGTCCGTCGGGTCAGAACGTTTGTCAGGTCCCACGTAAGCTGCCCGAAGATACTGGTCCAGTATCCGAAAGCGCCTGCATACACGAGCAAGCTTTGCCAACTTCGAGCTCTGGCCTGCCGACGGGTCTTGCTCGCTCTGCTGCGGTCCATCATCCGACGAAGATGGTCAGATTTTGCTTCGTAGCCCTTCTTGCGAATTTCTTCCAGTACCCGAGGTCCACATGATTCGCAGACCTGTGGATATCTTTCCTCAAGGCCTTTCTTGAACTGCGCGTAGCCACGCTCGTATTCAGCATCGGTAGGATCGTCAGATGAAGGAAAGTATGCAGCGAGCGAGGATCTGAATAGATGTTGATTTCGAATACACTTGGAGCAAAAAGTGTTCGATCCCGCGAACTCGGTCGATTCCACATGAGGACTAGAGATGGATTCATCGCTGCTGAAGCGGTTGATATCTTCCGCTGGAGGATCTGTTATATCTCCATTCTGAAGCACAATATTAACATGGTTAGACCTTGCTACGGAATGCGTGCTTCGCTCTTTCCGAACGTACCTGGTCCAGATAATTATCAGCCTCGCAATGACGGCAACGGAATTTGCGGATAGACCCATCAAAGGGTTGGGCAGCCCGTCGACCGCAATAAAAGCAGGTCAAACGTTTCGCAAATAGCGCCATGACATGTCCAAAGTCCTGGACCTCGAAGCCGCGAGTGGTAGATGCGAAGTTTGTGTTCGGTCGCAAAGGGATAAAAACAACAAGCTTCGGCCTGGAGCGCAACACAAGAATTCCCCAGGCCGCAGGGGCGCACGGACCACTACCGGCACGTGTCGCGCGGACGCGACAGCCTCAATTTTACCCAAAGCGAATCAAATCATCAAAAGCTTATCGATCCCCATGCCGACACTGACTGCCCCTTTTGTGGCCTTACATATTCATTGATCAAGTAATAACGGCAGCCAGAGTCACATCTGTTTCCTGCGAACATTCTTTTACCAGATATCCTACCTCGGATGACGTCATGCCTCTCACGCTAGAGGCCATTCGGGCCCTCTTGGTGACTACCTTTTACTATGGAGCTGCGGTTGGCTGTCTCTTCTTCACTGTGAGTCCCAACGAAGCGTAATAGCGTAATAGATTGATATACAACCTAAGAAGGACTGACGATTATCACTGAAGCTCGTCATCGTTTCTCTGATGATCTCTCAGACCTCGGATCTACCCAAGGCTCGCAGAAGGGGCTCCCCAGTGCATCTCCTTGTTGTGCTTGGCAGTGGTGGGCACACTGCCGAAATGATAGCCATTCTCGAGAGGCACTTCAACTTCTCGGTCTACACTTACCGCACCTACGTAGTGAGCTCTGGGGATGCGCTCAGTGCACAAAAGGCGGTAGACTTCGAGGCTTTCATGGCTGGAAAGAACAACTCGCCGAAGGAAAACCACGATTACACCGTTGTCACAATTCCACGTGCAAGGCGAGTACACCAATCGTATCTGACCGCACCATTCTCGACGCTTCAATGCTTCTGGGCTTGCCTGTTGGTGCTTCTTGGGCGTCACCCGGAACAGCATCCATTGCCTGCAGAGTACAAATCCTCGCTCCCAGATATCATCCTTGCAAACGGTCCAGCAGTGGCCGTTTGTATGATGCTTGCAGCAAAAAGTCTCCGGTTCCTCATTTTTTGTTTCAAGTGGACTCGAACGCAGGATCCTGATAGCGAGATTCCCAAACTTCGCACAGTCTACATTGAATCGTGGGCTCGCGTGAGAAGATTGAGCATGTCTGGACGCATATTGCTTCCAGTCGCCGATAGGTTTTTGGTTCAATGGGCTCCTTTGGCTGGACTGCGGGCGTGGTGGGGTATGAGGCCCACCATCTTTTGCGGCTGGGTCGTTATTTGACACGCTTGATTACGCTTCCTAGTAGAATGGTCATGGATATCAAAATTTCGAGTGGTTTTTCTAATAGCGGACCCGTTCGCGAAGTTGAGGGCTTTGAGTCTAATGTCCCGCGGTCCAGGTCCTGTCAAACCTGGTTAGAAGTGAAGAATGCGTAATCATAGCCTTATAACGTAAGCCTTGAACAACTCAACGGAAAAGATGGAAGTCTTCTTCGCAGATGTGGATGCATCGAAAAGTTCAAGGAGGTCATTCTCAATCTTGTTGACGGGCATCTAAATTGCACATCACGAGAATGATGAACGGTATGCATTCGACAAGCGGCGTTGAGAACAACGTGCTTCCTCCGGTACGGCCAGGCCTAGCTAGTCCGGGGCTATGGACTTGAGCACGTCGAGATTCCACAGCAAATGGCCATGATGTTCAACTGTGCCAGTTGCCCTCTCATACCAAGGGGTTGCGAAACGGGGTGAACTCGAACCCTTCAGACGTGATCGAGCGGTCCCCGAACATGCGAGCCTTGACCGCAGCACGAAGGCCCTCTGCAACAGGTTCCCCTTCTACCTTCAGACTTTTGATCAAAAGCGCTTTGCCGTCTTTAGTGAACACAAAGAGGGACCTGCTTTTCCTGGGTTCCACAGGGCACGGGGCATTGGCGAACGGCAGCCCCGGTACGATGGCGAAGATCTCTGAGCCTTTCGGAGGTTCGACTTGCTCAACATCGGTCAGGATGACTCGCTTCTGCTGGTATGCAACGGGCTCCTCTGCGGGTTTGCTCGCCACCAATGCCCTACTCCATAGATTCCCGAGAACGCGATTGCGTCGGTTAAAATCAACGGACGTCCAGCTCTCCCAATTGATATGGCGATCTTCGGGCTGAATCTTGGCTGCATGGATAAGACTCCGGGTCTCACTTTCCTTGGCCCATCCAGCATTCTTCACTGGAGGCACGAAGAGACCTTGCTGTATGCCGTCGAAGAGCAGCTGTGCACCTTTGGCTGAGACTAAGCTCGTCAACTCAGGCACAGTACAAGTGTCAGAATTGGGTATATCAAAGCCAGGGGCCGGTGTTTGAGCTAGAATTGTCCCGTGATCAAAGCTTTTATGATCTAGCGTCTGAAGTGTTACACCGGTCTTGGTTCTTCCGGCCAAGAGTGTGTGATGTAAGGGTGCGGGACCACGGAAGCTGTTAACTGGTTGTCAGTATTGTCGCTTTGAACTCCAAAAGTTCGGCATGCGTACTCGGGAAGCAATGATGGATGCACATTCAAGCCTCCGTATTTGGAGGCATTGAGGAGTCGCGGAGGGACAAAAAGTCCAAATGACACCGCAATGATGAGATTGATTGGGCCGTACGGTGTCTCGGGAGGCTGGTCAACGGGTCAGCAGCAGGACCCCTTGAACGTGAATCGTCGCATTTACCGTCCACCCTCTGAATGTGTCAATCTCATGGATTGGAAGGGAAAGCGCAGAAGCGGCCTCCTTGATTGGCACTGCAGCAGGCTGTCATTAGTCTTGGGGGTCTGCATTTGTACAAAAGGTGCCATAGGACGGACTTTCGCGAATCTTCTTCAGCCCCCTTCCCACTCGTTTTCCTGGCCGACAGACAACATCTATGGACGATATTTGCGTAGGATAGTTCAGTTTGTACTCATGAAGCGCTTTTAGGGAAGCAATACTGAAATCGTCGGAGCCGCAAAAAAGGATACGGAGCGGGTCGAACGAGCGCGTCGCATAGCACCGGCTATTCAACCATCGACTTGCTGATAAGGTCCTGCAGAGCCCCAAGCTCTGACTCCGGCTAACGATGAGCATCCTCGAGCAATTCAGGTCTGTCAGTGGCTATCAGATCCGCTGAGAAGGAGACCGCTTCCGCCCGTCACGGCTGGCTGATCTGATATCAGCAAACGACCCACCCCGTTGGTCGATAGGGTGGGCTGCACGTGACGTCAACGATATCGAGCTGTTGCTCCCATCCCAGTCACCTTGAACCCCACGGCCGCTCGCGATCGACGAAAGAGTATGGTGGTCGCTCGTGATGCGATGTCAAGAGCAGATGAAGGAGCCCTAGTGCCCGCGCATCTGTCTTACCTGGCTATATACAATCCTACCTTGGGCACTACCGACGAGACATTGGAGGAGCAGATTGTGTTCTACACCTCGGTATCGAGTGACCACCGACATTCCCACGATGTAACCGTCGAAAGACAAGATAGTAACTTGCCTGAGAATGGTAAAAATGAAATGCTACGCCAGATCGGTCTCGCGCAGGGGATGGTGAGCTTTGCCAAGTATGAAAATGTTCCTTCTCGCTGCTGGCGACCTGCGCTCATACTCATTCATCCAGTAACTTTTCATCTGGCAAACCCTTAGAATGCATCGAGACCGACAGGGCGCGTATTATCGTCTTGGAACTGGAGAAGGACTGGTGGATCGTCGCTGTCAGTTTCACTGTACGCTCCAAGCTCATTCTGATTGTCACTCACCGTGCCGCAGTCAATATGCCTCACTCGGTTACCGGTCCGTCCAACCCAAGCTTCGTCTAGCTCCGATGGCGACGTTCCTTCGTTTCAATATTCAGCCAAAGAAATGGGGCCTCCCCAATTTCTAATTCAACAGCTCCGTCGCGCACATTCCATTTTCTTGTTGCTGCATGATTTCTCAATGGCCGAGCTCTACAATCGCCTCGAGAAGTCCATCTTCAAGCTCTTCTTAGAACAATTCTGGCAGAAGTTCACATGGAACTGGGAGCTCTTGCTGGCAGGAAACCCGATAGTTGACATGTACAATGGCATCAAACTCGCTGCCGCTGGCGAGCTAGGTATAGGAGTCGGTGAGGAAGAATGGGGCAGCGGAGAGAGAGAAGTACTCGAAGACTTCGTGAGCAGGACAGATGGACTGGTGGATGTGCTGGTCTCGAGATTTGGAGATCCACCTCACCGTATTGATGAACCGCGGCTGATCGCTCACAATACTACTGGTGATACCTGGCTCGGCTCAGATAAAGCTCCGAGACCTTCAGACGGTGTCATCTTCTCTGGTATCGGCGCTATAGACCGTCATTCACTTGCTCGAGTTTCTCACTGGATGGAATGGGTCTACCGATATGGCGACACGGCATACGGGATAGGGCGAGATCCTGCATCAACACGCCAAAGGCGCCCACGGAAAAGCAAGGCACGCGCCTCGAAGCAGCATGTAACGCCAGAAAGAACAGGGTCGCCCGGCATACCGCCGCCTCTCATCATGGCTTTACCACAGCCCATTCCAGAAATCGACAAGGGCAATGACTCCGAGAGAGCGAAGGCCACCTTGCCCAGTGACGACCAGGAAACTGCGGAGCAAACATCTGCAACAGACACGGTTATTAAGTATCTCACATTAGGGTATGGATCCGCGTGGAGCTTTTCCAAGAAACCTGACAATCTATCATCGGCTGGCCCGCACTCTCCGGACACATCTTTGTCAAATCCCAATGAGACTGCCAATGGCAAGACCAGGCAGAATGAGTCGCAGGGTAATGCTAGTTCCTTGCAAGGTTCACAATCGCCACCGTCCGAACAGATTTCAAGCAAGACAAAGCCCACGACCTGGGGTCGTTTTGTACTCGGGCCTCGCGATGATCTGGATGACCTGGATGGTATTGATGAAGGGAGTCCTGAGCCTGCCGCAGAGCGTCAAAAGTCTACTAGTCGAATTATCCATCGATCGGTGCATATCCGCTTGGGGCATCTAAGTGACGGAGTATCGAAGACGCTGCAAGCGGTGATATACGTGGTTCGTCTGTCTATTACGATTTTGGCTAGGATTGCTTCGTTCACTAACACTTCCCAGCATCAACCATTCATGTTTACTTTCTTCTTTGAACCGGACACGCCGGCTTTATTGTCACCTTCACTCTATTCCAGCATTCATCATCAACTGGGCCCTCTCCAGAAATCTCTCAATTCATCGACATCGCCTGCAAACGCTGCCTCGCGCTTCTCTTCCCTCGAGACTGGCCCCAGGTCATCTAATGAGTCATCGGCACCTGACCAACCTGTCTACGAGATCATATACGACTCATCAAATCTTACGATTCGCTCCTCGATTCCCAATATCCCTGATTCTGGCGACCTGGAGGCTTTACCACAGACCTCTGCGGCGCTGAGGTCTCCATCTTTGTCTCCGTCAGCATCGCCTTCCAGAGTACCTACCCTACCGTCCCTATCTCGCCTGGAGAGCTTGGCGATTCATGAGCGACTTCTCTCCACGTACATTGAGACACGCTCCAGGTCACAGGAGCTCGAGCGGACTTACAAAGTAAACCGAGGATGGTGGATCGTCTGGATGCGTATCCCTCACAGAAAGAATGATTCTGACCGGTCGAACCAAATCTCAACCGCATCCTCATCCACCACGCTACCGGACCCAACCAATGACTCTCCCCTTCCACACTTGACATCAGCGTATTCTGAAAGTCATCCAGAGCCTCATGAGGCTTTCGTCATCCGCAAAGCAAGTGATCATGTGTCGTCGCCAGGCCATGCGCGAATGAGCAGCGGTGCAAGATTCTTCCGAGACCTCGGTGGCGTCTCGTCGTCCAAATTGACAGCGTCGAGAGCTGAGAGCAAGCCTTCGAATTTGGTGGAGGGGTTGGGCATGGATACACGCCGTTACATCGAAGGCTTGATGTCTTTGAATAGATGAATACCGTCGTCCTCTTGAGAGGGAACATCGTGTTGAGGATTCCGTCTATCTTGCACAGTATATGTACAGTCATCCCTCCTTTCAGCATACGTAACACACAGATTAAACGAAACATCAACGACCAGCTACAAGACCAGCTCGAGTGGCACGGGGTCGTCACTCATTCTTGATGCTTTCAATAGTATGTAAAGATTCATTGCGACACGATTTCCCCCCAAGTGAGCCCCGGCACGGAGGTGTACTGCCATCGATAGCTGCCTACGTCTACTGTGCATTATGCTACAAATCCAGTGCTTTTTTGTACCGAAAAGCCAAAATCAAAATTTATACTGCCACAAGCGTCGGATTGGGCACGATATCATTGCGATCCGAAATTCTCGAAGACGGACTAATAGGAAAATAAAGGGTAAATAGACTGCGGGACGGGCAAGGATATGATAGGACAACGGGAAAAGGGGAAAAAAAAGCCCAAAGGGTTATGATAGAGACAACGCCTCCCCAGACAAATTCTGTAAAATCAAAGGCAGAAAAAAGAGGTAACACAACAAGTCTGCGACCAACGACGGAACGTTCTGCAGGGATGGGAATTGCGAGTTCGGAGAAGACACAAAAAGCAGGGAAACCAACAACACAGAGAGTTCCATGGCCCCTTCGGCCCGGAGTCGACGCTGTCCACTATGGTCACATACGGATTGCAGAAGCCATGCGATCCCCCGAACCTCCCTGATCAATCTTCAGAGGAAGGTGATATGGGACCATTCAGGTTGACCTCGAAACCCAAACTCTGAGTTGATTTGTTTCATTCAAGCCCCAGAGCATCGAAAGCGGCAGGGATGGTTTACAGAATCGAGCAAACTTTGCTCTTCTTGGTCTTGGTCTTACCGACCTTGAGAAGAGCGGCACGGGTAGCGGCCTCAAAGACCTCACGAACACCCTCGTTGGTACGGGCGGAGCATTCAAGGTACTTGTAAGCACCGATCTTCTTGCGGACCTCCTCACCCTGTACATCGAAGGGTCAGACTCATACACTCTTTATCCAGACAAAGATGGTATTGGGACAAGAAAGTTGGCAATGACATACCTGTTCGGCGGTGACGGGGCTCTGAGAAGTCTTGTGGAGCTCCTCAATGGTCTTAGGGTCATGGCGCAAATCCTTTTTGCAGCCGACCAGGATGATGGGGAGACCCTGGCAGAAGTGAAGAACCTCGGAAATCCACTGTAATCTTGAGTGAGTCTTTCGTCACCGTAGACAAGCGACCTCTCCGAAGAAAGGCCACTTCAAAACGGCAAATAGAGGATGCAAACTAACCTTCTCCTGAACGTTATCGAGGGAATCGGGCGAGTCGACAGCGAAGCAGATCAGGATGACATGCGAGTCGGGGTATGACAAGGGACGGAGACGGTCATAATCTTCTTGACCGGCCGTATCCCAGAGAGCGAGTTCAACGTGCTTGCCATCAACCTCGACATCGGCGACGTAGTTCTCGAAAACAGTGGGAACATAGACCTAAGGCGACGACAGTCAGCATCAGCGGATGCCGGGTGAACACAAGCATGCTCGTCATTCACTTAGACAGAGGCTTATTGGCCCCTTGCCACGACAACAAAGGTTGTAGACGAGCCATAGGAGGATGCAGGACGATATTCTGGTCCGAGGAAATCGAAGCCTAGGAGGAGGGCTCACCTCAGGGAAAGTACCCTTGGAGAAGACACTGGAGGTTGGTCAGAAATTCGTTCGTAAGGGGCTCAAAAGGGGATGGAAGTCAAATTGTTTGTCTCCATGTGGGAGAACCTACATCAGCAGACAGGTCTTACCGCAAGCACCATCGCCAACGATGACGAGCTTGCGACGGATCTCAGCCATCTGGACACGAGGCAGAGAGACGTTAGCCGAGATATGTAAGTAGGCTCCAAAAACGAGTAGTGGAGTGAGCTGAGATGGGGTAATATTGTGAAGGGCAGACCAGCACGCAAGGACTGGATAGGAGCGCGGGGAGGGGGTTGCGATGGAGGACCGGACGTTTTGTCAGGAGGTTTGGAGAAAGGGTCAAGTTCAGGTTGCTGGGGGGAGTGAGAGAGGGGAGGGAGAAAGGGTCTGGCGTACTATGATGGGAAGGGGCGCGGCGGCGTGCGTGCGTTCAAGAAGCAAGTAACAGAAGCAAGGTCAGCTAGTGCAAAAATGCAATAGCTAGAAGTATGAAGAGTGGAAGCTGGGGTCTTTTGATGGAGGATGAAAGAGAATCTCTGATGGTCTGAAGGAGGCAGAGGAGAGACAGAGGCCAGACGGTCTGGGCGGTGGCAGTAAGGGCGGTACTTCGTGGTAATCGGTGGTACTTTCCGCTGCCGGAGCCTAAGGAAGGACGTTCAAAGTGTGGGCTGTATTGATGAAACATGGGTGACAGCCTGATAGGATAGAAGACAGAGGAGAAGGTATTTGTACTTTCAAATCACGCTACCAATTTTTCGTTTTGACTAAACATACGTACACACTTACACAGTATGTCTCCATCATTGCACTCATACCATCAACTATACATAGGCTGGGATGGCCGGCCAACTGTGGTCATGCTGAAGTGAGGTGACACGGGTAGGTATGTAGGAGGCCTCTTTGGCCTCGATCGAACTATTTGTTTTGGTATTGCGGTTCTTGCAAGTTGCCCGTCAGCGATTGTTGATCTGACGTATTCTAACTGTTGATTGTTGATGCGCACTTCCAGCATGCGCCACGCCTCAGTTCAGTGTATGGTAATTTTATTACATACCGTCGAGCTAATCACGGATACGGTACCTCCTGGCGCGAAATGAGGAGATTGCTTGAATGCTTGGTCATACAACCATACAACCAGTCGCTGGCCTCTGCGGGTTTGATCTGCCATTTATGAAGCACATGCAGCTGTGAAAGCCTGGCGGAGATTACCCAGCGCATTGAGCAGGCCGTACACCAGTCCTTGATTTCATTATCCAGGTACAAAGTGTAAGTCTTATTTTAAGATGGGAAATAGCATCGGTGGATACGGCTAGTGGTTACACTGGAAACTGAAAGTACGCATATGTAGGTAGTCTCATACTTATAGAGTAATCAGCAGACTTAGAAGTATGTACAATTGTATATGGAAGATTTTCAATTTCACGGTTCTGTCTGACTTTTGATATCACCGGGCGTGGCAGGCACCTGGTCGCTTCAGTTACTGCTGTAACTAACAAATAAAGTACGTGATAATAAGTACATAATAATCATAGTACACTAAGAGTATCTTACTGTCGATATTCTTTGCCATTCATCTATATATCCGTAGCTTTATCCCATCATGAAATGCTTCAGATGTCAAGATCAGGTACTATAAGGTTATGTATTTGATGAAATGTTCGCTACTCTGGTAGTCTGGTGTCCTCACTTTCCTGCGACCGGTCGGCGACTCAAAGGGGGGGGGTTTCTTTCCAACTCTTTAACTCTTACCTAAGGTTATCCTTCGAATTACCGTTACTTAGTCAGTTCGCTGTTATAAAATACAGTACAGTACAATATAGCTCTTGTGGCTGAGCAAGCCTGTATTCTGGGGGAGTCGTCACTGGCAGTGCACCTGGGTCCACATCGATTCTTATTGGCAAAGTCTTATTATCATAGCCACGGTAGTTCGTAAGAAGACCATCAATTTGAAGGACGAGCTTGAGCACCGAAAGACCTTGAGTAAATACTTCATAAGTGATGTCAGTGTCGAGCTCTAGAGATAAAGCGATCCCTCCAAATACAGGACCTTGGCGTTAATTGTGACCTCGAGTGATGGACCATCTCTCTGATTAAGGTACATTTTCAACTGTCTCGTTTAATGAGGTCTCTTAACCAACAGGTCAACCGAAGTGTTGTAACAACAGCGACTTGTGAGCTCGAGCCCATTCGCAAAAGCCACATCGAGCCTGCTGCTCAAAATGTCTTAAAATTCTCAGGCTACCAGGTCATGTCGCGATATCATGACATGCAAGCCAATCTCACGTCTTACCCACTGTGATCTGCCGCATGAGACAATCATGAGACGGAGAGTGTGACCCTTTCAATTTTGTGAACAGGCCGGTGCCGAGCGCTCGAGGCACCCTTTGGGACCTACATTAGTTACTACATAGTACATCACTACATATTTACATAAACCATCACAGTAGTACGTATATTCTATTGACCTTCCACCCAGGTACAATATGTACGTTCAGGCGTACATTGATGAGACCCGCCATCATTGTAATGACAGTCACTGAAAAGAGCGGTAGGGCTAGGTGAGACCCCATGGCCGACTCTACGGTTGGATAATGTTCGCTGGAATATACACTTAACTTGAACTGGCTCGTTTTCCGTACAACTGATTCCATCAGCCAACTCGCAAACTCTCCCATTTTTCAATCATTGAAGTACTGCCGTAGGTAGCACGGTGTAAAGCAGCAACCTAAATTTGAGAGACAGTCAGGTAGTTATCTGCCGATCTAAGATAGGGTGCGTGTAGCCTCACGACAGCATTTTCGTAAATCTCACCGCATCGATAGCTATGGATATAATGATTAATGTGTAGCTAACTACCTATATAATGAACCAGTAAAAGAGGGTTTGTATATATGCCCTAAGGGAGACTCCATGACGCAAAGATGTGGTGCTAATCATGGTATGTTTCATATTAGGCTAGAACTCCTTTGAAATTCGACAATGATACTGTTGGTTTCAACTTCTCAAGTACTTCCAGAACGTTGTTCACGACATTTTGACTATCTGTCTCCCGACGACCTCAGAAAGGGGTCAGCCTGAGCGCCTCAGAACTCCACCCCGGAATGGACGTGCCGTACTATTGCAATTCTAGAATGGCATGTCTCCACCTAGTTCCTTTCAATCTTTCCTTCGTCCAATACTTTGTGCTAGCAGACCAATATCTTGATTTCTAGGTCCACTTATAACGTGTACACTCAGAAGCTGAACAGTATATATTTGAACAGGGCTTCTGCCTGCTCCCAACATGAAATTGGTAGGATCCAAAAATAAAGGGTATATTTCCAAGGTTTGTCTTAGGGAAAACTCGGCTCGCTGGAGAACTTTGGTCCTATTGCCCTAGCTTCTCGAGCTCAACGAGAGGGCTACGTTGCGTATTCCCCTTATGGACCTCCAGCTCCACTGCCCGCTCGCTGATGAAATGGCTCAGAGAGGCGATGTCAATGGCTGTAGCCTTTATCGACACCGTTCAACCTTAGATCGTGCAAAGTCAGGGGATACTTCAAGGACAATTATTGCATATTTCCGCGCCCTATTCTGTACGGTCGCATTATGTTTGAGTCGTAATGATAGGGTTTGCCGCAAATGCACGAATCAAGTGAAGATCATACGATTTGGACTGAGATAGCGGAATCCACCTGC
Source organism: Penicillium ucsense (assembly GCA_014839625.1). Classification (NCBI taxonomy): domain Eukaryota; kingdom Fungi; phylum Ascomycota; class Eurotiomycetes; order Eurotiales; family Aspergillaceae; genus Penicillium; species Penicillium ucsense. Next base: position 121,273 of record WIWV01000058.1, on the reverse strand, counting down.
ACTAATTTTGAAGGTGAGTCACCACCTAATACCTACTACCAGTTTGTACCTAGTCACTAACTAGTGCACACTTCACATGGAATCGCGCATAGTAGAGGTGTCGGGCACGAGACACCACTAGACGTAGCTTCTTAGGTTTTCGTCCGACAGCTCCAAAGAGATAGGTATTAAGAGAATTATCTTCTCTATGACGAGTAAGACCAGCTTGAATTGCCAACAATTCTAGTCCAATGAGCATACGGACTTTGAGCCCCTCTTCCACCAGCTGTTTGTTACTCTCTCCTCAACTACAACTCGGCCATAGTTTGTAGGCAGCTCAAGTTTGACTTCTGTAGCGTTCCATGTTTTGTTGATCTTCACCGGACAATGAAGTCAAAGATTGAAATGATTGAAAACCTGAGACTTCCCACTCGACACAAACTACAGGAACTACTCCCAGGACAAAAGCTTAGCTGGTCTTGCAAGCCAAACTACAAGGGTCATTGAGGCCAGTTATTCTCACCTTCAATATAGCAAAAAAGATAGATTTCCAAGGGAAACGGCAGAAGAGGAGCCTCGAGGCTCATGAGGGCTAATCCACTTTGGGTTAGGCTGATGCCTGAGTCCTGCCGACTTTCGAGGCGTGGCACTTCGTCTCGCATGCTACGCTATCTGTTGGGGAAGGGCTGAGCTGGGCGCGTATGTGGAGGCTGCTCCTTGTCAACGGCAGAGTTGTTTCAGCCAAGGTGGAAGCCCAAGTGATTCGGCAGTCCACCATCGAGTCTTGGGCACTTATACATGCTTCTGTGCAACTGTGCATCGAGACGTTTTGCCAAGCATTTGAGACTATCCCCGCTTCGCTGATGATCCGTGGGTCGCGTCACGATGGAATCGACAAAGGCAGCAGGGAGTCAGGTATTTCTTGGGATCATAGGTACGCGAAAGACCATCTATGCTTTCTCTTTCGCCCTCTCTTGCTTGGAAAATGTGACTCAATATATACCCTAGGAGTCGGTGTTGTTGGGAACGCTTTTCTTGAGCAGCTTGGAAGGTTACCATACCCACCGAAACTGATTCTGCTCGCCCGTTCCTCCAAGACCGTTTCCGCCCCAGCACCAGAATACTCCCCATGTGTACCATTCGCAGTTTGGGATGAAGCTGTCAAGCTGCCACAGTTGGTTCATTCGAATGCACTACCACCAGCTGAGATAGCCGCCTTCTTGGCATCTGCGCCAGGGAAGGCGATTCTTGTCGACAACACATCGGATCTCACGCTGGCTCGAGCATATCCACTGTTTCTGGAGCGGGGTGTCTCGATAGTGACTCCAAACAAGAAAGGATTCTCAGAAGATATGGCTCTTTTCAATCAGATCTTTAGCTCTGCTGCACAGGGGAATGCAGCTGTCCACCACCAGTGTACAGTAGGCGGAACGCTCCCGGTGCTGTCGACGCTCAGGGATCTTGTGGCAACGGGTGATCAGATCACCCGCGTCGAAGGCGTTCTGTCGGGGACTTTGTCCCTCCTGCTCGGTGACTTCATGCCGGGGAATGGCACATCAGAAGCGTCTTGGAGCTCCTTAGTTTCGCACGCCAAGGAGATCGGACATACGGAGCCAGACCCACGTGATGATCTCAATGGTCTTGATTTTGCACGAAAGCTTACCATCATCGCTCGGGTCATTGGAATGAATGTCAGCCGACATGATTCTTTCCCAGTGGAGTCTCTTGTGCCTGATGAGCTCTCGCGACTGCCTTCTTCATCGGCTGGGATTGCCAGGTTCATGGAGGAGCTACCTCAATATGATGGTGTGATGGAGGAGGCTAAAAGAGAGGCTAAAAAGCAAGGCAAAATCTTGCGCTATACCGGAAGTATTGATGTACCCAGCGGTGCTATCAAAGTGGGTCTTCAATTCGTCGAAGCTGGCAGTGCGATTGCGAATCTCAGAGGTAGCCAGATCGTGAACATCTATACCAAGCGGTACGGTGTCCATCCCTTAATCTTGCAGGGTGGTGGGGGTGGTGGTGAAATTACAGCAATGGGAATATTGGCCGATCTCTTGAAAGCAATTGAGCTTCTGAAATAGCAGCCCTGCATTAAGATCATGGACGGAGAGATACAGAGAGGCATGTGTACTTAAGAGACACTTCATCCGACTGTACATTATTCAATTGTGTTACTTCTCTTGAGCCTCATGTGCCTTTGCCTCTCCCAAGGAGTTCCCTCAGTATCATTACTTCTCCTTCCCACTTGGCAGCTTTGACTCTTAAATCATCTCTTTCCTTTCGCATCTCCTCCAGTTTTGACTCGAGGTCGCTGACTTGATCTGCCCTCTTCTGTCGAAGTTTGCGAGCAGCAATTTTGTTTCGCCGCCGCTTCTCCTGAAGACGACCCTCATCGGAGTCTTGCGAAGAAGGCGAGTCACTTCTGACTGGTCTCGAATGCTGAGCTTGTGTCTGGCGTGTCAAATCTTGAGGGCCATCGCGCGAAGCTAGCCCTGGTCCACTGATATCGAAAGAAGGGATTTTTGTCTGGTAGCCCAGGGAATTCGGACCCGGTCTCGTTGACTGGGAAAAGACCGAAGCGTCAAAGGATGACATCGATCCGTGGCTGATTGGCGAGTATGCACCGCTGATGGCAGAGGCGGCGCCATATACGGAAAAGTCGCCTTGGGAATACTCGGAGCCGGTCTCTGACATGAATCCATTCGGTAGCAGGCTTGTGCCAAGGAAATGACCGTCGGGTGGGAACTGCTCGAGGCTGAATGCGATACTTTCTAGCCATGCCGAGTCCATAAGCAGTGTGTCCGATGAAAGATCCAGACCTGGACACATCATGGATGAAGCTTCTGTATTGTTGTCGCTCGTTCTATCAAAACGTGTAGACAGCATGTCATCAGCTGTGCTGGGTTGGACGGGATTAGAAGCCTGCCGTGACACGAAAGCTGGAGGGTGAGACGGTGTGGTCATGGTATCTGATGTGATTTTTGGATGGCTGATTTGCTGACTGATACTGTCCTTCGCGGCAATCTGCCCTGAAGGAGGATCTTGGGGCTGAACATGTGAGTCCATGTGGTCCAGTAGTGAGAGATATGATGGATGACAAGACGGTGGGGTGTATTCGAATGAAGGCTTCGCGCTTCAGCTTCGTCCTCTCTGGTGCTGACACAAGTTTCCTGTGCAAGTCTGAATAAGAAAGATTGAAGTGATTACATTCAACGCGGGCGTCCGTCTATATACTCGGATCTGACTGAGGGCCTTAAGAAAGAAAGATCTCGGCGACCGGCATTAGAGAATCACGGCCATCAACAATCCAATGGTGTTTGACCATTGTCTGTGATCCATGAACTCAAATACTTTCTGTCGGGGTCAAATCCGAGACTAACGTAAATATCTCCGGCGCTAATCAGAATGTCCGGCTCCCCTCCCACGGTTATCTTGGGGTGGAGCGGGTACATGTGCCGCTCTTGATCTTGTCGTGTCGAACGAAGTACTGTACCACATTACCACTATCACTCCCTAGCGCACATACTTGACAGCCAAAATGACTGAGCAATAACCATTCCTCCTACGTAAAATGTTAGAATCAAACTCACAAAACAAAATAACTGGCATCGTAGTCTTGATCTCCAGCAACAAGTGCTGGACAACATTGTACGTTTAAGCAGCGGCCGGTTCAGCCTCGCACCTGTTCAATGGAGCCTGCGGATGCGGTTGAGTCGTTGCCCATACAAGCAAGCTGGAAGCTAACCCAAGGGGGCTAGAGCAGGCGGCAGGTTGGCACAAGGAAGGACATCCGTACTGCGTGGCCCCCTCAACGTACTACTGGACTGAGACTCTCTCACCCGGGGATGTGCAGCGGCCCAGATATTGTCCGGTCGAGATGGAGTATACGGAGAACGATGTGAATCAAAGCTCAACCGCGCATTCGGCTAAAAAGCGAAAGCCTCGAGCGAAATTATCTTGTGTTCGCTGCCGGCAGAAGAAGTCTGTACAGTGTACCCCACTTGACGCGACCATGCTTATCATGGCAGTTTGACATGACTCAAGTATTGCAGTAGCCAGCAGGTTCTTATTCTTCACGTCATTCTGGCTACGGCGCACTTCATGTCATTCTGGCTATTGCGATCCCCTCGTCACCTAAGCTGGGAGGGACTCATAGCTAGAGCGCCATTTCTACTGTCAATTAACAAATAAGTAGCTTCGAAACTTGATCACTGACACCATGATTTAGACTCAAATGCAACCGTCAACAACCATGCGACAACTGTATCAAGCATCACAGAGCGTACGATTGCCTTTATTCAGGGCCACATACCTTGACACGAAATCAGTCACATGGACTTCGAGACCAGCTTCGCGCAATACAGAGTCGCGTTGAAGCACTCTATGCAATCAACGCCTCTCAGGTACACCCGTCAGGCTCTGCCCTTATCAACGGAAATGTGGCCGCTAGTCTAGACACAAAACCAGTACAGCCAGAACGCGCCGCTACACTGACAGGAAACATAACAGTGGACCAGAATGGAACGCAATATGCAGACTCTACACACTGGCAATCTATTCTGAATGAGGTACTTGATCCGCCCATTCCAAGGAGTTCCCTTGCAAAGTAAATGGCCATACTGATTGGAGTTTGAAGATTGCCGAAGTCAAAGAGTATCTTCAGGCAACAGAGGATGCCGCTACCAGCACCGATGAGCCGCTTGATGATTCACTCATATTTCCGAACTCGGGCCCGCAGCTGCTTCTTGGCCACGCGTTCCCTGACACCAAGTCAGATCTGATTGCTGCTCTGCCTCCTCGGCAGTTCGCAGACCGTTTAGTGTCTCTATACCTGAATTCGAGAGAATCGACCCTGAGTAAGGCTCCTTCGCAGTGTCCTGCTTCCAGATGATTTGCAGCTGATCAGAAAGTTCTTATGCACATACCAACTTTCACTAGAGAGGTAAGTGAAGATTAACCATCGGTTGCCGTTCAACAAGCTGAATGTCTTTACTCTATCAAGTATGCTCAATTTTGGCATTCTCCAGAGGAGAAATCTTTTGGCTGGCTGGCGTACCTGTTTTGTATTCTCTCCGCAGGAGCGGGACTACAGCTATTTTCAACTACCGGTCGATCCAACGGTGACCTGGCGGAGACATTTGCAGAATATCACAAAATCTCATCCCAGTGCCTCCAAATGTCCGGCTACACCTCACCAGGTCGATACACGATTGAGACCCTGACTCTCAATGTAGCGATGGAGATTTTGCGAAGTCCAGAAAACCACCGCAGCCCGTCTGTCCTCATAAGTCTCGCAACTCGGTTGGCCATTCAAGCTGGGTATCACAGGGATCCAAAGTACTACGCGAATATTTCAGTATTCGACGGAGAGATGCGTCGGCGGGTCTGGACTTACCTCTCTTTGCTGGACTATGATGTCTCAATCCAGGCGGGCCTACCCCCAACAGAAATTCGAGATCAATGTGACATCGAGGAACCTCGAAATTTGACCGATGATGACTTGATTCCAACCGCTACAGTGTTGCCACCATCGAGACCTCTGAGTGAAAAGACTGCAGTTCTGTTTCCCATCATCCTCAAAAGAGTCTTGGTTGCGGATGCGGAGATTATCGGCAAGAATTGCTCTGGCAAAGGTTTACCTTATGATGAAGTTCTCCGCATGGATGGTCACCTCCAAGTAATCTCTGCTTCAATTCCTCCCCAGTTGAGGATAAGGTCTTTGGGTGAAGCAATTGCAGACAGTCCGAGTACAATCACAGAACGCTACAACATCGATCTGATATATCAGAAGAGCTTGTGTGACCTGCATCGCCGATACCTGGTTCAACACCGTCTCGATCCCGCCTACGAATATTCGCGAAAAGTTTGCATTGCTGCCGCAAAGGCAGTCCTTCAACATCAGTCAGACATCTTCGAAGCAGGTAGCGCAGGCGGCCAATTGAGTTTCGCCTCGTTTTTCTTCACTCCGATAGTCGCAGTTCATTTTCGCTCAGCTGCCATGCTCCTTTGTTTGGAAATCTCTTGCCAGTCACGGTTCGATCTTAAACAGCATTTATCTCCTGAGCAACGTCAGGCAATCTTGGATCAAAGGAAGGATTTGTCCAATGAGATCGAAAGAGCTCACAGTATCTGGGACCAGTTGCGACATCAGTCGAAGGAGGCGTCGAAGACCGCCGATGCTCTCCAAATCATGCTCACCGTGACGAATCACCACCTGCAGCATGGGGCGACGCCTCAGCAGACGCAGCAGCCCTCCTGGTCCCAAACCAATATCAACAGAACAGACACTACCCAATCTCACAGTCAGTTAGCCTGAGGTTGTCCAGCTTAAATATATTTTGCAGCAGTCAGCTGACAACTCCTCCTAGCCAATTCAGCGCCCTTTCTGCCAATGTCGGCGGGTTATCAACCACTTCCGACAGGTCCAAGCAGCGAACAAAGTCCATTAGACGTTGACTTGATGGATGCAACATTCTATTTTGGACAAGACATAACCCCAAGCACCATGGAAACATCCTTGATGGGATCCCATGGGCTTGTTGACTTTTACGAAAAATATTGGGATAACCTGATGATCCTAGGCGACGAGCAGTCTACTGTGGATCACGCGGTCGGTGAGAATGCGATATAGACAACAACTTTCCCTTGATGACTCCTCAGACAGAAATGCCGGAACCTAGATCTCTGCAACCATTCTAGAATTGATCAAAGTTGCCGGAGACTCTTTTTGCCTTTCAAAACGATCGGGATTTGCGTTGGTGGTAGAATCGCTAAATGTTATGCTCAAGTCCCCCTCCTAAAGCGCCGGGAATCTTGGTCCCGTAGTTAGCTTCGCTGGCTTCCGCGAGCAGGGGTCTCGGTTTTGGTCACGTGCCTTGGCTTGCGGCCGCAATTTTCCGTCCGCACGGCAACATAATCACCAGAAGCAGCATATCAGCCATTGCTGGCCCACCTCCACACAAAATGCAGAAGGTCATTCAAAGGGCGGCTTCGGCCAGGAAGCAGGCCCAGAAGAAGATGTTCCGGGCCAAGCGAAAGGAGGATGTGTCCAGCAAGAAGGACAACGCGCGGACGCGAAAGGAATACAACCAGGCCTTGAGTACCACATTGAAGGAGGCCCGGCAGGCTCGTTGGGAGGATTGGCAAAAGGGCGAACTCGCCCCCAAACGCGACAGCGGACTCGCAGCTACAACCTACGGAGCGCTCAACGCCTCGCTCATGCACCCTCCTCGCGTGCCGGAGCACCTTCGCCGAAAGCACATCCTGTTCGCACCCGGAGATCGAGTCTGCGTGATTCGTGGTCGTGATAAGGGCAAGATTGAGGAAATTGCTCAAGTGAATGAGGAGAGCGAGACTGTACTGATCAAGAATGTTCATGAGGTATGTATGCGTCCTTTGCTCCTGCGGTTGTTCAGTTTCATGGGTTTGGCTCGGCTTCGGCGGACTAACGGGCTCTCTCTCACTCAAGGCCGACATCAATGTGCCCGAATGGGCAAAGGCCTCAATGGGCATCAAGAGCGACGTACTCGCTCAGAGCATGCCCGTGCCAATGGACGATGTCCGACTGGTTTTCGCCATGACCGACGGGAACACAACAAAGGATTACATTGTACAACACGCCTATGCTGGAAGGCCCTACCTCGAGCGACCGACCTGGAGTAAGATGCCCCGATACACCCGATATGTTGCTGGTCTGAACATCGAAATTCCCTGGCCTACTGAGGAGGAGCCCCAGTTCGAGGACGGAGCTTTCGACACAACACGCATGGAAGTCGAAGAGAGCACCTGGGTTCCCTCATTGGACAACCCTCCCTTCCCTTCCACCATCATTGATGAACTGCGAAACAAATACTCTCGCTTCCGAACACGTCACGACGAAGAATACGTGCGAGAGAAGGTCTTGGACGAATACCGCCAAGAGTTCCTTGCTAGCCAGGCACTCTTGACCCCCGCAGGTCAACTGAAGAAATGGAAGGTGGAGCAAAACATCCAAGCCAGAATGGCACGGACGGATGAGAATGGCAACATGATCTTGGATTCGGAGACGGCCAACTTCATTGAACGCTTTATGAGCCAGAGCGCGGCCCCCAAGCCCAACAAGAAGACAGGCAAGGCCAAAGTGACTGCCTAGATACCATTGACAGGGCATGGGCAAGGCTGTTGATTATTATTTCTTACTCGTTTCAAGATAGCGATTTGTATAAACACTGTATTCTAGTCCGGTATTTGGGAGCGAATGCGACCAGGTTCATTCTTCCCTCTAGCTGTCTGAAAGAGATGCCTAATTCGATTTCAATAACGATGTAATGGTCCGTTTGAGCGATGGTGGCGAAATATCGGGTCTATCAAACTTCTAGTCAAGCGGGCCGCCAGGGGAGGGTGGCTCCGCCGCTGGGGCCATACCATCATTATTATTCTCTACCTCATTTTTGATTTCCTTTCTCTTCCCGTGACAGAGGCTCACTTGCACTGCTTCACTTTCATTTCAGCAGGTGCAAAACGGCAAATCTATCCATCATGGCTTTTGCTGCAATCAATTCAGCGGCCATGCACATCCCCGCGATTGAGGAGGCTTTTGCGACTGCGCCTTCCTTGAAGAAACGAGTTTATGATGCGATCGGTACGTCGGCAAAACATCTGATCTACTGATTCTCATTATCGGCGGCCTTGATGATCTCATTCATTTGATGAAAGATGCCCAGACCTAATACTTGCTTTGTATAAATATCTGCAGGATCTACACCACAGCATACACCTCTCTTCGAGGATCTTGCTCGTCATACATCCGCCCTGCTGGCCAGGACTGTGAAAACCACGTCGCTTCCGCTAGTGCCGCCGCCTAGCGAAGGCCCAGTAGTGAAGAAACGAAAGATACAAAATGGAGTGGCAGAGGAACTGGCGCAGGCGCCAGTCAACGTAAAGGATGATGCGCCCATTCAATTCTATGTGCAGGATGTCTCATTCGCCATCCCTCAGCGGAAAAAACTCACGCTCGAGGTGACTGCTGGATACAGTTACCTGCGCGCGAGGAATCAAACCACCAAAGAGGTTGAATTCGGAGTGCCGATGAATCGCATACGTAAGTGTCATGAATCTGACTCGTGTCTCTCGAGTGCAATGGTCTACGAATGGGCGGGGTTTATCAGATGAAATGCTAATGCTTACTGTCGCCTAATCTAGGTCATGCCCTTTGCCTCCCTGTTCCTGAGAAAACACAGAAGCAATTCAACTTTTGCATCGTTCCTGAATTTGCCGATGGCGTCACTCCGCCGCCTGAAGGCATGACTGCCTTTGAACCGATGGTCTTTATGATCCCTGATGGACCGGCCAAGGCAGCATTCGATGGATCCGGGCAACAAGTGGGAAACGAGGCCGGCGACTCTGGCGAAGCTCTGCTTCGGAAGATCCTGAACCAGAATCTTACCACCACTAGTGTAGTACGGCCTGACGAGAGGCAGTTTGTCAGCGCGATGTCCGAAGCACACCGCAAAAATGAGAAAGCCTATCATGTGAAGGCATTCCGGGGCAGCAAAGAAGGTATGTATACTGTGATCTTCGTGCCAGCGTCGCAGTTCCCGGGTGTCCCGCGACCATTGAGCTCATGAATCGTCCAGGCTACCTGTTCCTCCTGTCCACTGGCATTCTCTTCGCATTCAAGAAGCCGCTCCTATTCTTCTCCTTCGACACCATTGATTCCGTCTCCTACACATCCGTTCTTCAACGAACATTCAACTTGAACATACTCGCGCGCCCCAATGGTGGTAGTGGCGGCGCTGAAGGGGAGACGCAAGAATTCGAATTCTCCATGATCGACCAGGCAGATTTCGATGGAATCGATGCCTACATCAAGCGACATGGCCTCCAGGATGCTAGTCTTGCTGAGGCTCGGCGCGCGAAGAAGTACAACGTCAATGGTGGCAACAAGGGCGAGGATGGCGCTCCTGGTGCTGGAGATGCGGGCGAAGAGGAGAGTGAGCTGCAGAAGGCTCAGCAAGAACTGGAGGATCTTGAGGACGAGGATGAAGAGGACTATGATCCCGGCAGTGACGATGGCAGTGATGGCAGTGGTTCCAGCAGCGAAGAAGATTCTGAAGACGATGATGACGAAGGAGTTGATGAGGACGACGAGGCGGGCAGTGACGGGGAGGAGGATTTGGTGAAACATGAACTCGGAAGCGAAACCGAGGACGTTGGTCATGAGAAGCAGTGAATCTGATCGGATGTGCCGACCGACTCCGTACTGCAAAGCGACATCTCTTCCACTGCAACCAATGCCTGTTACCTAAGAGCGACTGTATAGACAGGCTACCAGTATCGCAGTGGAATTGCAATGGATGCACGCAAGGAACAAAACATCTTTCTTTCTAGCCCTTTAACTCCCAGGAAGATGGAGCAGCCGCCTTCTTCCAAGGTCATCATATGATCATACAAACGCTACGAGCGCAAGTATACCCAATGGCGTGGTGTAGATAGATATCTGGGCTCAGTCGTTGTTCATCAAAGTAAATAGGTCTGTGTGACCTGCTAATATGGTTGTTGCGTCGGTCAATGAGACTCTGGATTCGTTTTGCGTTGCATCCGCGTGGTGAGGGTCTTCGAACGGTTGCGACTGTTGATCTTCGGATCTCGAACCGTTCTAGACTAAGTGACTGTGGGTCACAGGATCTTCATTTCGAAAAGCCGATCCACGCCTTCCAAGGCACACGAGGAATTAATTCCTTGACTGCATCATCATCATCGTCAATGAGGGTTCAGGTGGATGTCTCTTGGGTCGTAGTATCCACATGTGTGTCTTTGGGCTTAGCCTTATAGTTTGCGTTTTTCATCGGAGAACAGAAACCTTCTCGGGCAAGGCGTCCGATTATTGATCATTCTGAATATTCCTACTTCTCTCCATTGCAGGATTGATTTCCAGCGAACGATTGCTTATATTTCGGGATGGAGTACATCCAGAGCCTCTCGCCGTTTCGAGGTATATTAGCAAATTTCCATCAGAGACACTAGGTACTGGGAATCTCAAAAATTTGAAAAGAATATTTTTTTTGAATGGAATCCGATGAATGGTTTTTTGAGTGAATGGAAAAGAATTTTCAGGCATCTAAGACATCAACCAGGCAGCCAATCAGCGGCATTAGAGGCCTTTCTAGCCAATCAGGACTGACTCCATCATACCTTTCCTAATCGGACCATTACGAGCCCTTACAGTACGCCTATCACTACAGAGTACAGAGTACAGACTTACCTGCCCTTGTGCAGTACAGATGTCGGGCTCCCTCAAGTCCTTCAAGATGCAAATATATATTTCCATACTCTACTACTCTACTAGTAGTCTACAGTCTACACTCACTTAACCTACCTGGGCTTAGCTTTAGCTACGTTAAACCTCATATTTAGAATAGTTTAGAATTAGTATAGATTCTATTTATCAAAGAAGCTATTTTAATATATTAAAACGCGTTAAAACGCGTCAAATTTATAAAGATATCGCGTAGCCAGATCAGCACCAGCATCGCAGCCAGCATCGCAGCCAGTATCGCAGCCAGATTCGCAGCCAGATTCGCAGCCAGTATTGCAGCCAGATTCGCACGAAAAATATACCTCGCAAGCTACAAAATATTCAAATTTCTCTATAATCATACAATAGGGTTGATTTCATATCTAGATGAGTACTACTGTAGCTGGCCAACTTGTAATTTAATCCATGCGATACCATACCGTACAATCCAAAATACAGGGGTATCCGCAATTCCATTCAGAAAAGAATTCTAAAAATCGTGAACGGAAAAATTACGAACCCTACTAGGTACTAGTCTAACTCTTCTTCAATGCCAACGGTCGCTAAGGCGGCATCACCCGAGAACCGATAGATGATGGAGCCTTGCAATGGGATCAAGGTACAGGTTGAAGCTATGAAACTGGGGCATTCATGTTCATGAAACTCCGCAGGGCATTGCATTGGCGTCTTATGGTCTGAAATGATATCCCAAGCACCTACAGTACCATGAACATGTCTAGCCATAGCCGGGGCAGCGCAGTGGCTGCAGTCTTCTTAGCGACAAGGTTTTCGCAAGAAGTAGTATCGTCGGACGGTCGACTCCACCACTTAAACTTGGCATCTCAGAAGGCTTCGCCCGCCTCATCTGGACGGGAAGCGGTTCAATGACGGGACGAAAGCTCCATCAATGCGACGTGCAATCACGAGCATCCTCCATTCGGAGTGATGCTACTGTAAAAGCTCGACCGTCAACACCAATCCAAGCGGGAGCGGCAATAATGGATCCCTTCGTTGATAAATTTTTGGACACCTCACTCGGCGAAGACGGTCTTGTTTGGGTCAACACCGAGATGCTCCACGCCTGCATGAGGCTAATCCGAGGTGGCCTGTTCGGACTCGGACCCAGTCCAGCGACTAGTTGCTTTCTTTTTTGAGTCTAGTCACTGGGGCGGTTTCTTCGCCTCGTAGGTGTGCCTGGCACCTGCAGCAGCGTACGGGACGATCGTCTTCTGGGAAGGTCATGCGATGGAGAGGAGGCGCTTATGGGCACCACAGTCAACAGTGGATGAGGGCAAAGCTCGTCCCGATGGGGCACTAGGCGCTTTGGAAGCCTCAAACCGAGATGAACACGTCGATCTCGAACTGGGAGCGAGAAGGGAGTATCACGGCCCATGAAGATGCTCAAATTGCATTGTTGTGATTCATCATCAAAAGAACGTCATCGGTTGAATCAAGAAGGACCTGGTAGCTTTAGTGATAGGGAACCGTCGTAGATCGTAGATCGTAGCATGCAGTGATGGTGCCTACCTACCAGGTTCTGGAGTTGACCACACCTACGGACAACCACTGAGCCATAACACCTCTATCTCGAAGGATGATAGGCAGTTTGCAAGCGTAAGCAACTACATAAGCACCCAATGCACCAACGAGCTGAAATTCTTGCAATATATACCACTCAATCACTTCAGCAGTCATGAGCGGTAAACGAAGTGCTGGTCTGCTGTTGTCTCAAGATGGCGCCCCCCCCGTATAGCCGAGACCAAGCCAGCGCCCAACGGTTGGTAACTTTCTCAATACGGTACTGAGTACACGGCTATGACCATCCGTGACCGCTTGTCCCGGCGGCACTGCCCCTTCTTGGACTGTCCTCCACGGGTACCAAATACGCCCCCAATACTCTCTCCCTCCCTCTCATCCGCTCCCCTTCTCTCCGCTCCCTGTCTGCACGCAACTTCTCCCTCTTCCTCTCCTCTCCTTTCTCCTGCCCCCCTCTTTCTTGCCCGTCTCCTTCTCCCTCACCACGGGGTTTTCATAGTCCGGTACGGCTGTACGTGCTCACAGTCGAGTTCTGCGGTTCATTCACGACTTGGATTTCGTCTCGCTACCGCTGTGTCTCTCGGCAATAGCCTCCGGTTCTGCTCAACTCCCATCTGCCCAGATTCGTCCGCTCCGAACGCCCATCCACGACACCGACTCAACCCCATTCGGTCGTCAATTCTCCTCAAAACCGCCTGTGCAACTTGGCTTCTTCTGCTCCGACGCGGCTTCCACATTTAGTCCCATCCTCCATCCTCTTCGCGATCGATTACTGCTTATCCCCTATTCGATACATTTCTCGTGATCCGTCAACTCGCCGACCCAGGAACCATATCCCACGATAGAATCGACAGTCGGCTCTTGTTCGCACCATCTGGCATTCCTTCCATCGTGCTTGGTGTATGTCGAATATTCTGCGTTGGTCGATAGCTTTTGTGTAATTCAGATCGTGCTGACGTCGGGCCGTTAGACGGTGTGTTATCACGTGCCTGCGCTCCTGAAACCAGTGCCCCCTGTGATCGAAAGCCTCGTCTCTGGACCTACCGTCTTCAAAAAGCGGTCGCGATGGCTTCTTCCTCCTCAAACGTGGTGGGCGTCCACTACCGCGTGGGCAAAAAGATTGGCGAGGGTTCTTTTGGTGTCATCTTTGAGGGCACCAACCTCCTGAACAACCAGCAAGTGGCTATCAAATTTGTGCGTCGGCTCCCACATTAGCAACCCCTGACACTTCTATTCCTGGCTTCATTGACTGACAATTTCCAGGAACCTCGGAAGAGCGACGCTCCCCAGCTTCGCGATGAGTACCGGACGTATAAGATTCTGGTTGGATGTCGTAAGTGCTTCGCGACGGCGCGTTCAAGGCCGCTTTTTACCGAGCCGCATCGTCCCTGCTAACCCTGTTGCTCAGCCGGTATTCCCAATGTGTACTACTTCGGCCAGGAGGGCCTGCACAACATTCTCGTGATCGACCTTCTGGGCCCCAGTCTCGAAGACCTCTTTGATCACTGCAACCGCCGGTTCACTACCAAAACCGTTGTCATGGTCGCGAAACAAATGGTGAGGGAAACATGTACGAAAGGCTCCTCAGTTCCTCAGGTCGCTAACACGTCTCCTTATTTAGCTGTCGCGCGTCCAAACAATCCATGAGAAGAACTTGATCTACCGCGACATCAAGCCGGACAACTTCCTTATCGGTCGCCCGTCTACCAAAGCCGCCAACGTCATTCATGTGGTCGATTTCGGAATGGCCAAGCAGTATCGCGATCCTAAGACCAAGCAACACATTCCTTACCGTGAGCGGAAGTCACTGTCCGGTACTGCTCGGTACATGAGTATCAACACTCACTTGGGCCGTGAACAATCTCGTCGCGACGATCTGGAAGCCCTCGGACACGTCTTCATGTACTTCTTGAGGGGTGGTCTTCCCTGGCAGGGTCTGAAAGCTGCCACCAACAAGCAGAAGTACGAAAAAATCGGCGAAAAGAAGCAAACAACTGCCATCAAGGATCTCTGTGAAGGATATCCAGGTATGAAATAGATCTTCTACCCTTCCAAATCAAGTCATTATGGTCACTAACTCTTTATCCTCTTTCTCTTGGTATGCAGAGGAATTCAACAAGTATTTGAGCTATGTTCGCAACCTCGGCTTCGAGGATACACCTGACTACGACTACTTGCGTGACCTGTTGACCCAGGCCCTCAAGAACGCCGGCGAGGTGGAGGATGGAGAATATGACTGGATGAAGCTGAACAACGGTCGTGGCTGGGACTACAAGTCGTACCCATCTCAGGCTCATCTCCACAACCAGCACCAAAGTTCTTCGGGACGAGAACTGCAGGGCAGTCAGATCCGCAGCAGCCAACGGCCCGGCGTGACCGCTGACCGTCTTAACGCGGCACAGCCCCCTCCTCCATCTCCAGCCAACAAAGCCGGAGCTGGCAAGCAACGCGAGCGACAGAGCGCCTCGGGCGTGCCACCCAAACGTCAGAGCGGGAACTTGGAAGGCAATACCCCGGCCGCGTCCACGCAGGCTCAGTTCCAAAACTCCAATGCTCATCTTCCTGCTCGCATGGGAAGCCCTGGCAATCCTGGTATGACCGGTCAGCCAGCTGGTGGGCAAGGGAACAGTGACCCGCAGCCCACCTTTGTCCAAAAAATGATGAAGGCTCTGTGCTGCGGTAGGTGATTCCTCAACCACAACTCCATCCGTACAACTTGCGTTGGGTGGTTTAGCTTATTCTCTCGCTCCGTTTCTTTTTTTTCCCTCCAGGCTAAACTCCATTCATGGATGGTCATTACGATCCTTTACTCTTCTTGGATTGAATGCCCACATCTCTCAGTGGCTTTGCTCTTTCTGACTCGCCAGATTGGGTCAGAGCATTGAGTGAAGAAATAAAATTATTTGATAGCAAGGTCACTCCCTCGCCTGACCTATCCAGGCCATGCTTGCCTGGAGCCCAAAGCAGGCCGAACTTGTGCGGGTCGTTCCCCGCCAGCTGACCTGCTTGGCCTTTCGTCTGGTTGTTTTCCTCCTCCCCTGTCGATTTTCACCGTCTGCTCCTCCCCTTTATTGGTGTCCTCGACATCCACATTCCTGGTGGGAAGGAGCATATTCCTTTCATCTCTCTCGTTCATGCGACGTCTTCTCAATCTTTTCATGGTGCTACGGCTCGGAACGGCGAATTTGAAAGATCTTTTGTCCTCGCTTTCCTGTGTTTGTTTTCCAGTTCGTCTTTCTGTCATCCCGTCTCTTTGCCTGTCCGACATGTTGCATCTACAAATTAATCTCAAGCTCTCACCGAGACTCCGCTCGGTCTCGGGCGTGGCTGTTCCATTCCTCTTCTTTCTCGGGCTGACTTGAATTCTCGCGATGTTCTCTCGTGGATACGTGGACATGCAATAGCCGATTCGCGAGAATGGAAAGTCAAGAGAAAGAAAGGTTGCTATCCCCCGCCCGCTGGACCAATTGATCGAGCGCAAACCTATGACAAAGAACTCCAGGCACTCATCAGCCATGATGAGTGTTCGATCTCCTTGGCGTACAACAGCAACTCGGTGAATCTTGATCGGCTTCAAGTTTGCTCGGTATGGAATCTCTCTAATGTCTCTGGCTGGGTGCTACTCTACGGGCTGTTATTTCTCGCGAGGGTGGTCTTCGAGGTCATCTCTTGAGGCATCATCCTTGTGTGAGAGAAATATGTGCATTCTTGATTAATTGCATTGGCTACGCGAATAAATTTGCTCTCTCTGGAAGGGGCTGCATTGTTGCATATGTTCTGCTGGCCTTTTCGGTTTGTCTGACGTTTTGTTGCGTGTCTGTCATGATCCTTTTCTGTAAGTTTTGCTTTGCTTTTTTTTGTTGTGATCCGCTCAAATTATTGGCTCTGTCTATAATCGTGTTTGGTCTGTCGTGTGTGTTGCTTGCGTTGTCTGAGAAGCGATTGTCTCCAACCTCTCGTGCCTGTTCATATTCCTCTTGCATTAAGACAGCATTGTTCTTTTTATCTCTACCTTCCTCCATATTCTTGTATGGGGTCAGTTCAGAATACAGGGTGGCCTTTGAATACATCGGTAGTACTCGGTAAGTCACTACATGTAATACATTGATTGCTTTAGGAGCTGCTTCTGGATAAGCCAATGCATTCCACCTTGGTGGAGTCTAGGCAGGTAATTGGCGACGGCGATGCAGAATGATACACTTGCGTGTCCTATGTGCCGCCAGCATAGTGCCCTAGCCATTGGATTATACGGGCTTTACTCCAGGCAGGTCACGTCTCTGGCAGCTTCTTGGGAGTTTGCAAAGGCCAATGGTTAATGGACCTGGATGGCGTAAGTCTTGATGCGGTGTCTTTGCATCTCCACAGTAATTTTTTCTGTGATGCCCGATACATTCAGCGTTGGTCTATAGCATCACCAGAGCACTCTGGGCCTATCTTGAATCAATCGTACTGAGCTTTAATGCTATTTGTTTCCTTCCAGTCGGCCATTAGCCCGGTAGAACAGATTCTCATAACCGACACGGTGTATGGAAAGATATATGTCGAACCGAGTTCTACCAGTCAAGCGCATTTGCAACATTGAAGTATTTCCATGACAAGTCGACTTTGCATCTCTATAGCTGGTACTGGCATCGTCCGGCAGAATCCGGGCATACACCATATGCGAAATTTACATTGCTTCTACGGCACCCTCATCCATGTGCCCGGCCCCTGCGTCCGAGTGGACGTGGAGAGATTTCATATGTCGGCCGGTGTCGTACCTTCAACCTTACCAAAACCACTTGAAGCCGCTCCTCAATCCATTTACCTACTACTTGATCTCAAAGCCAAGTCCCATGTATATCAAATGTCCATAGGCAAAGGTCTTCCCGCTTCCAGGCATTCACTATTCAGGATGTAAACTGTAACTACCTAGTTAACGAAGTTAGTAGTTATGTGCTATGTACAAGTCCTCAATTGGTCCGCGCTAGCGTCAGTTAGATCGGAACGTATAACAATTGCAGATCTTCTCCACTGTGTGGGGGATTGTGGCTAGGCAGAGACGTTTCTGTGAATCTGCTTATCACTGCTTTCTACTTCCTACTTCCCACTTCACGGTTGACTAGGTATTTGCATTAGTGATGTTGTATTGCAGTAGTGTGGACTGTGGACTGTGGTACTGGATGTACGGGGCTTTGTACCTATACAGTAGTATCCACTATGTACTACCTAATCCCATGTACATTTGTACGTGCTTTGGCAACATTGGCGCAGGAACTTGGCATGACTACCTACTCGTGAGGTGTAGCAGGTTGTGGCGATGACTGTGCACCAAGTAGATCCTAGATATAGGTACTAAGGCACTTGTGTAGTATCTGTAGACATGTACCAGCACGCGTTTAAATGCTATTAATGGACTATGTGATATGTAGCCATACTTTAAGAAGTAATAACTAGGTATAGGTGGCCAGGTAGGAAATGGATGGTGGATGGCTGTGCTAGACTTGAACCTCTTATAACCATTTGCTAGCACTACCAATTCCACTGTGTATCGATGCAGAATCTCCATAATAGGTCGTAGATCACAAATCAACAAAGTAACTGGAAGTACATATGGAGATACAGCTGCACCAACTCAATCTATGATCATAAGGGCTCCAGATTGGTGGCCAAAACTTGCAAACAGTAGATCTGATCAATTGCCGAAAAAGATGCTAGTTCAACGCAGTCTACTTCAAAATTCATTTCAACTTATTAGACCTCTTCTGGGTCCTAACCTGAAACTCTCTCCTGGGCTGAGTGTTTCCTCTTTCCAAGAATGGTTCATGCTGCAAAGTTAGGTCCGATGGTAGAGTGAAGTAAGGTTTGGATGAAGTGGCGAATCTGCGGAGGGGCATCATATGATCGTCAGGCTACAGATATACGCAAAGTTTGCACTTTCTGATCGTATGAAATGGAACGTGCATGTCTCCAGCATGAGTTAGAGATAAAACGCGGGGAGATAGATGCGATCAGACCATGCTTGTGGCCACAGTCGTCATTTGTTATCTTACTCGCTCTCTAAACTTGTGGATAGATACGCACGAGGTAGAAGGTAGAAGGTACTATAGTAAGTAGGTACATATTAGCAAAGTTTAGTCTATGCGCTCATGGGTGAAATATATCGTCGAATTCATGCCTTTGATTGGACCAGGCAGCAAAGCTTTTAGCATACATTCATATGGACTAGGGTCTGGTTCTGACATGGTCGCAGGTTTCACTAAATCTTTCGAAGGCTGCGTGACCCTTCATATGTTGAATATCGTTGTCGTCAACGTTGAGCAAGTTTCTCCATCAACTAGGCTCTCGAACTTGGCGATTTCAGTACGCAGGCAATAGGCTGAAGAAGGACTCGATCAACTCATGTGCTGCAGTCCGCCTAACTGATTGAACATCTCATTGGGTTGGCGGCGTCGGAGGAATCTTCCACATCGGCGGGCTTGGATACACCTCAAGCTGGCTCTGGTGGTGATTCTTGCAGTTTCGGTCCAGCGACAGACTTTGTCACGAGGTCATCTGCAGATGTCGGAGGGCATGACTGCTGCTTTGTAATCGTTCCACAACAGAAACTCTGTCTCCCAGCCCGACGCTGCCGACAAAGGCCGATAGGAGACCGTGAACGACGCCGTTCTCCATCTTGCCTCGAACCAAGACGCCGCGAATGATAGACCCGAGCCATTTGCTCGGCGATTGTGTCGAGCAATGTCCCGACGGCCGAACCCCCCGAAATCCGGGGTGGTGATTCAAGGATGGAAACTTCGACTCCACTCGAAGGATCACAGTATTGATCTTTCACTGAGCTTTACTTGGGCGACAGCCTGTTGTAGAGGCTCCTTCATCAAGCGGCCGGGGGTGGCTGGGATCTCCTTGGTTTCGGCATCAATCGAGCCTTGGTCAGAGGATCCATGCCAGGCCACCTTCTCAAGTGAGCAGACAGAATAGCTCTTGCTCACAAATCAATGAGACCGGCCCTTCTTGGTCCCTTTTTGAAGACGCCTCTCCTTGTTCTCTACCATGGATGTCATGGTCATCGTTGACGTGGGCGAGGCTGCAGCAGAGTTTCGAGAAGATTCCTCGGATACAGAGATATCTTCCGGCCGGACCAGACTGCTGGCCGCACCGGATGAGCTTGAATCCGTATGGTTGGAGAAGTGGAATTTTGGAGCTTTTTTTTTGTCTTCTTCAATGTGATGCTCATTCCGCGGATAGGGGATTGATCACGATCCCGACGCGTCATGAGATGAGAATAAGCTCAGTTCAGGTCCTCCACTTCCTGGCTCATCCGGGGCTATAGGCTGGTACCAATCACGTTGGCTAGTCGATTTCAATATTAGCCATGCGGCGCTTGGAAGACAATTCAATGCCCAAAAGAAGGCCGACGTTGAGACTAGCGAATGGACCAAACAATCTCGCATTGGGCTGGGTGTCGTTTCCCAGTGAACGAGGAAGAGATTGGATCCTCCCCGTGTCTCGATAGAGAGAGACATCAGTGTAATTGACTGTAATCATGTCGCCATCAGCCGAGGCACTGGATTGTCCCACTCGGACATTGTTCCGATGCTCAACTCCACCAGCACCTGCTCAGCTTCGACGAAGCATCGGGGGCGCTGGACCACGCGCGCGGCTCCTCGGTCTGGTCTCACTCTCCACAGTCCACACTGACTGAACCTTGAATCCACCCGACAAGAGGATGGGATCTGGCCTCATTGAGATTCAGATCAAGTCGTCAGGCCCGCCCTCTCTTCGTCTCCCGCCTGCTCTCGAGTGGCTGAAGAGGGAGATAAGTGAAGTAGACCCGAGACTGGGTCATAGTTTGCTTTTTCCCCCGCAGTCGATCCCTGCAGGGTGAAGGCATTTTGGGTCATGGACTGCGTGTGTCCGTCCGGGTCGCTTGGGACTGGAAGTCTCGAAGCCGATCCTCATCGTCAACTGGGCCACCGGGTCCGATAAGCAGAGAGACCCAACGCGGTGGAAAAGGCGCCCTGTCGTAAGCGCAGGGGGTCATGACAAGCCAATCGTCTGGGACACGATGCTTTCCAGCCTCTTGACAGATGTGGACGTCAGGCGGTCCAAAGTGGTCCAAAGTCCAAAGTGGTCCAGGATCGAACAAACTTTCCAGCTCGTCCCGCAAAGTTTGAAACCGCCCCATAACATCCCGCGATCGACCATGTGACCGTCTGCTGCAGCGGTGGATCCCTCAGGACTGGGCAAAAGGGTGGGGGACCCAATCAGCAGGTCGGAGAGGCGCAAGCCAAGATAAGCCCCTCACAGCCTTGCTGCCTGAACCTGGAGATAACGCTCGCTGGCCTCACATGACTGGACGATATCAGGGTGGACGAGGCCTGTCCCGCGCACTAACCACCTAATCTGTCCCTCGCTGTACACTACACTGACACACTCTAGACTTTACACTTTACCCTGTACAGTTGCACAGTTGTACACAATCCACATACGTGGTACTTACCCTCCCTTCGCTTATCTTCGACGAGTCCCAAAAAGGATCGCTGTGCTTGAAGTGCGTCTGACGTTGGCCTATGCCTCCCACTGGCCGACACTCACTCCCCAGTCTGCGAACCTCATCCCCATCATCAGGCTGCTCCATCCTGCCACTCTAGGTAATACGGTATCCCTTGGGTTCGACGCAAAAGGAGGTCCTAATCCTACAGCACCTGACCATTGGCAACATGGCCGAGTCTACCGCGACCACCACGACGTCTGCAGAGCTTCCATGGCACGCGGCTTATCCCGCTCCCCAGTCTGCCGTGCGGTCCTTACCCCGCAATGAGCTTCTGCAGTGGTTCCAGACTGGGAAACAACCCGGCCAGGATTTCGTCCTGGTCGATGTGCGACGCACGGATTTCGAGGTTAGTCCTCTCCCGGCTCATATCCCTGTTCAGTCCCATATGAGTGTCCTCCCCGGAGATCTCTCTTCATTTAGAACCTGCTAATCCTCTGCATGATCAAACAGGGAGGCACCATTCAGGGATCAATCAACCTCCCCGCCCACAGTCTCTACCCGACCTTACCGGCAGTATATTCGCTCCTATCCCAGACCGGGGTGAAACACGTGATCTGGTACTGTGGTGAGTACTGCCGTCCATCAAACGGGGATTTCCTTCCATCGACCACCGAGTGGTTGCCATTGTATCGTCGAGTATCAAACCTGCGAGTCTAACTACTGCCTGGACTTGTGTTGACTGTAGGTTCCTCAAATGGGCGGGGTCCACGTACGGCCAACTGGTTTGCGGATTACTTGGCACTCAAACAAGATACCTCTATAGAGAGCTTGATCCTGGAAGGCGGCATCAAAGGCTGGGCGGCCGCCGGGCCCGAGTATACGGCGTTGATGGTCGGTTACGATTCGAGTGCGTGGACCAAAAAGTAAAGCTGTGATGTGGACTGGAAAGGCGAGGATGGCCGTGGAACGTGGAACACGGAACACGGAACTACTGAACAGATACAGCACAGTGCAATGGGTGTAGACTGTATATACTTATTACAGGTACTTATGCATCTCATGATAAGAACAAGATGACATGGAAATTTGAGGCCTCTGTAGCCGAGGCATCCCTCCAAAGCAAAGGATCTCATATTACCCTGCTCTCCAAATCCTCAACATCGTCTTCACAAGGGCAGTGTGATCAGTCATTCGACGATTGTTCCAGATTTGGGACACGACCGAGGGCACACCATGTCCAGTGTCAATGTCGCAGAATGTGCGTCGAGATCTAAATCGATTCAGATCGAAATGAAGGTACTGGTGAGATACAATTGATGTACTAAATGATGCAGGACGTACAGCCATTCCACAGTATACTCCTGCTATATACATGCGAACGTCTTCGAGTCACCGGCCGTCCGATCATGATCTCTACCAACCGAAGAATGATACAATTGATCCAAGTCATCTATTTACATAGGTCAACCACACAAAATAGTTCAAGCCGGGATACACACTAAAACGCACAATCCATGTTGATCTTGTACCTCTACATTGTCCATCACTCGATTTTCATGGATGTACACCCTCGCTGAAGAAACGCAATCCACCCAAAAAAAAAGGTGGAACGCAATAAGCCCGAAAGCGCATCATGCCAAGAAATCCCCAAAGAAACAGATTGGATATCACCCGTCCACCTGCAATAGTGCGGGTGAATAGACCCGGAGCTAGTATATAAATGGACAGGGACGGGAGCCTCTTCCGTGTCGTGTGGTGTCAAGTCGCTGGACCTCGCTCTCGCCTGCACCTACCTGCGGACGTCCCAAGTCATCGAGCGTTCCATGCCTCCTGTGGTACGTCTCCCTCCCGCAGCTAGAGGCTGGAGGTGGAGGTCCATGTTCACCTCCAGCTACCTACGCGGGTGCAACCCTACGCACCGGCGTAACGAATGGCACGGCTGATGCTAAAGACAATAGAGGTGGTCCGGTGCCCGGGCGTGGCCCAGGCACGCGGAGCCTAGAGCACTAGAGCCCGCAAGCCGTCATTTTGACTTTGAATTTACCCGTCTTCTTGCATATCTCACCCAGACATGGTTTAGGTCCGCCGTGCTAGGTCATACGATGAACTTTGTCTCAACGGATATCCATTATAAATATCAAATATACTATAGTAAAGGTGTGCACTATGCAGTGTGCAAGGGTGTTGACCGAGAGCAACGTTGGCTCGTGCGGACCTTGCTCGTGACAGGGGGTAGGATTGATGTCTGCATAAAGTCTGCATGGAGAGTGGAGATTGGGGAAAGAAAGCAAATAGTCGAACCTAGGACAAGGGGTGTAAGGAATTGAGTCTTTCAGGGGCCTCGCGAATCTTAGCGGGCGATGAGAGAGTGGGATTGGAGAGGAGAGATGGATGTCTGGGTATGGTATTGATGAGGACTTGATCTGCATGTTGATGGAGTCTAACGACTTGATGCATGTGAGAGAGACGCTGCCGATATAGACTATTAGACTGGATTACTCTTAGCTGCGACGGGCTATTATTCACCTGCAGCTTCCTACCTAGCACTGATAACATTACGGAGGAACGGGACTAGTCCCACGATGTAACTGTTCGAATCTTCTGTAGGTGGTCCGGTAACTAGTTAAGTACTACATGTAACTCACGTTTTCTTCGCCGTCTCAACTCTCCACTGAGTCCACTCTCATCTCCCATGACGTCCCGCGCCGGTAAACGCCATGTTCTTCGAATCCGAGAAAATTCATCGCCAGAAAATGGGTGGAACCCGCGGTGAAGACTGAAAAACAGGCATTGCAATTTGAAAAGATTGAAAGATAACTCCCACGCCAAATATGCGCAACCAAGCAGAGTATAATGCCTTTCCCTCAAGGTTCTCCAGCTAGTCTCGAATGGAAGGGCCAGCGCCAAGACTGTTTCGAGTAGCGCCCGACCCTGACTACCTAACTCTGAGCCACTCCCGGTACGGCTTGGCCTACAGGATCTTGGTTCACGATCTAGCGCGTCCGATTGATATTTTCCAGGTACCTGCGTGACATTATTCACCTTGATGAGGTCGTTGATGGAGCGGTATTACGCTATGTGGACGAGGTCAATGCTTGTAGCTACCTCAGATGTCAGCAGGTGGTACTCTCTGGCGATATTCTAGACTCCATATTGATGCAGCGACGATCATCCTACCAGAAAAAGCGAGGCACCACAACAATCAACTCTGTGTCTTTCCCCTAAATGCGACCCACGGCATCATAATTCTGACCACGAGAATCCACACCTCATACCATCCAATATAGGGTTGAGTCACAAAGGTGGAAAAACAAATAACGAGAATCTCCGTATCAGTCGACTGTCGCACGTGTTGAGGAAAATCTCCACCGGAATCATCATCCCAACACCATATTAGTTGCGCCCAACTTCGCCCGTCAGATCTGGGCCACTTCATCGGTCTAGACAACGTAGCAAGATGTGGACACTTTCTCCCGTCAACCACCCGCCCAAAAAAAAGAACCGATCGGATGATTGCTCCACTGGCAAACGGCACCCTCACCTCAGCACAAAGAGCGAAGTTCACAGGAAACAAAAATGGGTCGATAGCTCCACTAGCAGAGAGCGATGAAAACAAGATTCTGGCTAGGGGCTGTGGGTCTGAATGAGGTCATTCGCGACGGGCTGTGCCGTCTTTGCTCCGTCTGTGATCGACTGGTGAGCCGATGAGGTGAGTGGGTTTGGACGCGATTGGGTTGAGGGATTTTCAAATCTTACGACGTGCTTTCTAGAATGGACACGGTTGGAAGTTGGGGTTTGATTTCGTTTCAGTTGAGTAAAGCTAAGGGAGTCGAGATTCCACCTGTCTGGTGCTTGATAAGTTGACACGGTACGTATTCATGCATGTGTAGTCTCATTATGTCATGGACTGAGCAGGTATAGGATACCATGCTGTTCGCGATTTGCCTTAGAATTACCCGCATAACTATGGTATGAGTTCTTTTTCGTACGACTGGATGTCCTCACTCTCAGTCCTCACTGTTTGGTTTCTCGCCTGTCGAGGAAAGATCGGCAGGTGGAGATGCCCGGGACGAGTAGAACATTCTCAGAAGCATTTCATTGCAACCAAAGGAAATGCGCAAGGGGCCACACGGACGGATGATGTGATGGACGCGTGCGTGGATCATTTACTCGATGAGGCGATGGATCACGGGGTGAAACGTTCTGGCCCGTCGACCACCAAAGAATAATGATCAACTTGTTCAGAATTACGTCGATCGACAACTCGATTGCCAATGGGTACAGGGACTACAGTGCCCCTCTCTAGAGAGACATGGTTCTGTTGAAACAGATTCGTGACGAGGGTGGTTCCGTCCTGAGTCGTAACTGCAGATCTGTTGATCGTGGATCATGGATGCAACTATGCAGTACATGAGTACAGTACAGTAGTACAGTAGGGATGATGATGAGGATGGTGGATCTTCTACCCGCACAGAATTGAGATTGGTGGTGGATGGAGTCGGTGGACTCCATGGAGTGGATGGACTGTACGGCTGGAGCATGTTTTGTGCTTCTTGTGATACAGGCTGAAGAAGAATGGAAGGCTTGTGGAAGGTTGAATTGGAAAATGCAAGGAATTTGCAAAGTCGTACAGTGTGTGTCTCGGTAATACTGCACTGGGTCAATACATTTTCTGCATGAAAAGTCGACGACGAAATTGACTACCCCCTATATACAACTGTACATAGATCCTTGAAGTCAGGGATTGTATCACATAAAGATCTGCAGATGTAAATGACGACTACCAGGATAGGAGAGAGGCGATGTAGTGTGGCAGAATCCGTTTACAATGCAGTGTGTTTTCAATAGCGCAAGGCAAGCAGGGGGCGAACTTCATCGTTTGGCATGCTTCATTACTTTCCCTTGTGTTTGGGTAATTGTTAGTATGAACCTTAATGGGGATGTCGACCTCTTGGCGGCAACTCGGGCGATTTTCAAGTGCCGTTCCCCAGAAAGCTTGTTGCGGTTGGTCTCGAGAGTCGAGACTACTAAGTACTAACTACTGGTGACCTGTTTCAGATGTTAGTCACGTCCGAGACTCAGATCGGTGTCATTGCAAGGGAGTCTACGTACTTGCGCAGAGGTAAATCCTACATTCACTTCCGTGTTCAACACAATAGTGTCAGCCTGTCAGAACTCAGTGGTCGATATGGAATTGCAAGGGGTATCCCGTCAGTCTACATCCGACTCTACTGTACGTAATAGCCTGGGTATGCTGACGTGTTGTGTCTGCGAGCAAAGGATGATCTTGCGGAGGATCAGCGATCCGGGGTTACATAGCGCACTATCTGCACTGTCTTGAAATTGCAGGGAATTCATTCTAGTGTGTAACTGTGTATTGTGGAGAGACTAAGCATTGCAGTCTCACACTATTTTCGTTCTACTGATGTACCATGAAGCAGAAGTTTCTGTTGCGTGAATGATGACCAGAGATTGCTGACCGAGTCATGACAAACCTGGAGTTCTTCAGTTGTGTTTTGTGATTGGGAGCGGAGAGCCCCTAGTCTAGCAAGCTAGCTAGCCAACGCCGGTGCCTGTAAGTTAGCTCTGGCTACTGGCTAGTGGCTACTGGCTGCCCATCATAGCTTGTGGCACAGAGTACAGAGTACAGAGACGGAGATAGGCCAAATGCCAAAGTCACTTCTACTACCATAGTCAACCAAACGGCGTTTAATTGGTTGATACCAGTACGCTCAATAATTCCATAGGGGCCTAGGAGTAATACCCCCGAACTAGGCATCAATACTGTACTGACTTACTAAGTATACTTATCTAATCGTTACTATTCCAGCACAGGTCAAGATATGAGCGAAGACACGGACACGGCACGAAGAATTCGAAAAGTCTCTTGGACTTCCTTGACTGTTAATGATCGGAAATCCCCCGTCCAGGCCACACCTTCAAGTCCATATTTAAATCCCAGTGGCTGGCGATTCGTCAACTCATCCCTCCCCCACGGGGATGCGAGCTTCAAACAAACCGTCATAGCGTGATGATCCCAGCTCCAAAAGCTCTGAGGTGGCAGGTGCAGCTTCCTTTGATGTGGAGAAACGGGGGAATATACTTTTTGTTTCCCCCCTCCCCCTTGCTCTGGAGTCTGCAGCTTCGGCGCAATACCTAATCCTGGTCGACTGACTGACTGATGGGGGGTTTTCACAGGTATACGTGGAACGAACGATACGCAGGATGGAACAAGTTACAACTGGTGTTACTGGAGAGTGGAAAAGTAATTTGTCGGCTGCTTAGCCGGGTGCGCTGCGTGCCGACTCGCTGAAGCGGCCGTGGTCGGGGAAATTGTGGGGAAATGACCGAAACAGGAAGATGTTGTCTGGGGGAAACAGGAGTCCAGCATGGACTCTTCCCCATCTTCCCCGGTCTCTCCAGGCTCTCCCCTTGAGTGTCTACAACTGTGTACACGATCGCAGTTGAAGAATTTCTGTTCAAGCGAATTTGCTACAAGTCCAGGGCCATCTTCGCAGCCATGCGAATAATGCAGTAGAACAACGTATCACTTGCTGCCTTTGCATATAGTAGTGGATGACATTGCTAGGACAGTTTCTATTGAAACATCGCGTTTCCTCATCTGACACCTCATCAAATGGGGAACGTTCATGGATAACGAGAGACACTAAGCCTATCCTGGCCCTGGCGCCGAAGTCTCACAACCCCAGACAGGGGCTTGGCTTGGCTGCATGAGCCATGGGGGGTGTTGGAGAAGCGTGGAAAACAAAAATAAATTCCTGTAGGAAGAAGCGAGAAGAAGCAGGGGTGTGGCGGGAGGGGTGCCTTGTGCGAAAGTCTCGGGTACCGACTAGGGAAAGGAAAGAATGCGTTGGATGATATGGGGTTTAGTGCTGAAGGACCGTAGAGTTAGACACTTGGAAATGACGCTAGCGAGTCGCGACAGCTAACCATCGCGATAAGTGCAGTAAACAGCCAGGCAGAGGAATTTGAGTTTGAGAAAGTGGTCCGAGATTTTGACTTTGGTAAAATGGTCTGGGCACTGCACCTGTTCGAGACAAGACGTTGTCTACCCGCTGTCAACCGTGATCGTGATGATTTTCGGTGTGTTATTGGAGGGAGTGCATGATTGTGGGAGGGGTACAGTACATGGTCAAGGGAGGGAATGAGCCCCCTGCTGCAACGGGGTTCTGTTTCTTGCACTGGTGAGATTGGAGTTCCGTAGCCCGTATTACTCAATAGGAATGTTGACTCTGGTGGACATGACAGCTCGATGGTCGTAATAACCTACCCAGTTACAGTAGAGACTACAGACTACGGACTACGTCAATAGGTACTAATAGTCCCTGGCCTCTGAAGATCAATACCTCGAAAGTCAGGGCAGCTTCATGCTGAGAACTAGACAGCTCATTGATTTCTCTTCAGCTAGAGTACAGCTTTCTTGGAGCTGTCTTGGAAGCTGGCTGCATTAGCGTCAACAGCAGGCTCGGGTGCTACCAGCCTGCTAGTATGCAGCCAAGATAGTGAGCTCACAGCTTCAGTCGTTGGGTTTGGAGTCATACGATTGGAGAATTTACAGATAAATCTAGGCCAGGATTCCACTAGGTAGGCACTCTAGATTTCTCTCTTGGCTCGTCTACAGAGGTCCGTGGTCAGATCATCTGGGGTAAAGCGCACGCAATAGCATTCGATCAATTATTGGACTGGACTCACGACGAATGATCGGCAGTCAGCCGTGTTACAGGTAGCAGATTGCCGAAACCGTTGTGGAGGATTATCACAATCTAGCTTCGTGTCCCGCATTGCCTCACTTTAACCCTAGGGCGTCTCAAGTCGATATGT
Organism: Penicillium ucsense; assembly: GCA_014839625.1. Lineage (NCBI taxonomy): Eukaryota > Fungi > Ascomycota > Eurotiomycetes > Eurotiales > Aspergillaceae > Penicillium > Penicillium ucsense. The sequence continues at coordinate 92,162 of WIWV01000058.1, read as the reverse complement.
ATGGAATGGAGCGGCGTCCTTAGGTAGGCAACTAGCTTGTACGACAGCCTGGAGTTTCGAATGCAGATCCATGTGGACGAGCGGATATGTGATACGTTGATTCTAACGTTAAGACACTATATTTAACATTACGACAACGGTCTCGAAAATGTGTAACAGGCTAACAGGTGTGTTCCATGCGATGACTGTGTAAACAGTTAAATACAGACTTTTCTTGAGTAAAGGGATGCATGGTAGATATGAAGACCGCAAATCAATTATGTAACAAGTCAAAGTCTATAGTTACTTCTCCCACGCAAAAGCCAAGAGTAGTCGACCCCCGTGCTAAGGTTGCAGGTGTTTTCTTTGCTCACCTTTGGGGGGAATGAATCATGGGTCCTGTCGGTCATCTACCAGAGTCATCATACGCATTACTCGGTCTCGGTCCGTTAGGCTTTTTCTCCGGTGTCCTAATACAGTACATCACCACGAGAAGCCTAGGACTAGACTCCTACAGTACGTCCCTAATCTATAGAAAACACGTGACAGGACCTACCGAAGTTTACTCCTGTCAAAAGCAGCACGACTGTATGGATCAATCAATGATTCGACGAGTCATAGCGTCTTCACAGTTTCATTTTTTTTTTCTTCTTTTTTTGACAGCGTTTCGACCAGTCGAGTCAGATACTGCGAAACAGGACTGGACTGGGGGGTCCCGCTTTCGGACTTTCTTATCAGGTGTCGCTCTTTGGGTCTTGGAGTCCAAGTGGAAATGGTGGACCCGGAGAGGGTCCGCTCTCTCAAGAATAGGTAGGCCTTTGACGACAGCGCAATAGCGGAGAAAAGAAAGAGAGAGAAAAAGAGGAAAGGCATCCACTGGTAGACTACGCGCTAGGGCGAAATCGGACTGACAGACCCTACTACTGACTCAGTCATGAGTAGTGCGGTGGAGTCAGTGAGCATTTGAGCAGTTGGCCTCGGAGTGAAGTGTTCGATAGTCCGAAGAATCTGGTTGGATTCGGGACCCGTCCGAGCCCGACCGGTCGGCCGATCGTCGCTGGTGCCGGCTGTCATCGGGGTTGGCTATCACGACTTCACGAGTGAATCTCACCCGAGAGCCGTGCGGCATTGGCATTTGATTGTGGATCTTGACAGTCACAGGATAACCCGGTCCATCCCTCTCCGGGCGGAAAACATCCACGAACACGGAAAAGGACCAACATGATGATCAATGGCCAAGACAAAATGTCGTATTGACGGGAGTCGGGATTGGTTTTTTTTTTTAAATATCTTCCGTAGGCCGAACCCTTTCCATCTGTGGGGTTGACTCCTAACTAGTCATGATGGATATGGACGAGGCTGAAAAAGGGTCTAGTCTCAAGATGGTAGTATTGAACGAGATGAAAGGAAGAAAAATCTCTGCGCAAAGTCTGGAAGTAGCCAAGACAGGGCGTTCCATTTTCGATATCGGCAAGACTGACAGGGCACAGGGCACAGGGCACAGGGCACAGGGCAGTGGGCAGTGGGCAGTGGGCAGTGGGCAGTGGGCAGTGGGCAGTGGACACTGGACAGTACATTCCAATTCCAACCGATCGGTGCAGTTTTTCGCAGACATCTAGGCCAAACAAGGGATTCTGCCTACTCAATCATAAATAGGCTAAAAGATCTGATAGAACAAAACAGGAAGGCAGTCTTCTTTGCCCTGGCGTGTGGAGTGCTCGATATACTTTTGGGAGCACAGGACGTTGAAAATCCTATCTCGTGGTGGCAAACTCCCAGACGGAGTTTTTTTTTTTTTTTTTTTGTTTTTGTTGTTTATCCTTTTGGACTCGCTGAGTTTTTTCCTCGCTTGAAGCACGGCGATTCGCCAGCAGGATGCTTTGTTAAAAAAAGAGTTTAAGCGCCCGCGTCAGGCACGGACGTGGGTAGGCCGGGGGATCTACTTAGGTACACCGAGTCTCGAAGGGCCCTTATCCCGATCGTAGTGAGTTAGTTCGTCCTCGAAAAGTCTCACTTTGGAATCCTTCCGAGGCCGAGTTGCCTTTTGGCAAGAGATTGTGAAACAGGCACATTTTGTATCGATCTTGGCCAGACTCTGCATCCGTGCAACTGCATACCGTTCGTTCAGGGAATTCTCGGGCGGCAAGACCATTCTTGCAGTGTTGGCCTGTTAGAGACTGATAACTTTGCGCAGGATTTCTGTGGTACATGACTCCATGTACTATGTATGAATGATCAGGTCAATGGAGTCGTCTCCGTTCGTGAGAATTGACTAGGTGACAGGTGTACATTTACACGATCTGGTCATCGGTATCACTAGTCCACTACCGTGGCCACTGTTCAATTGTCAATGTCCATTGTTCCACAGTGAAGAGCAATACTCCTCATATCGTAGAATTCCTGAGCATCGCGATCGGGCCCATGGTCGGCAAAAAGGGAGAGTGTGCATTAGGAGGCACTTTTCGATCGAAAGAAATCGATGATAGTAGTGCCTGGAGTCTGGACTAGTGAAGCACTAACTGCTGTGGCGACCGCGACAGACAGCACTGAGCAAGCCATGATGGAGTTCGGTCTTCGGCGGAGATTCTAGAATCCCACAAGGCAGGAGTGGTTCTTTCCGCTCCCGGCTGGGGTAACATTGGATTGACCGGGTCGGAGGTCTGTGAAGAGCACGAAACGCACTGTAGTCATGACTACTCCAGAAGTGTCTAGTGCGTAGTTGTATTGTGCGATGGCATGGAGACTTTGATTCTCAAGGTCACACCTTAACTCGATCAATCCTCGGAGATTGATGCCTCGACCACGCTCCCAAAAAAGGAAAACCGCATATCTTCAACTTTGTCGATTTCAGCCGCAACTTACCATACCTTATTCCCTCGTAGTGAACAACCGTAAACCATCAGATGGACAGAGTTTTTTTCCCGGTTCCTTACTGGCGTCCTCTAATTTCGCCCAACAGGCTTCGAGAAAGACTTGGGGCCGCGGTTCCTTGCCATAAAGGGAAAATGGTGATCCTCGTTGTGCCACAGCGTGTTGTGATTGGTTAATTTGTGGATTTGATCTCTCGATCGCGCGTTTGTTCGGTCGGCTTTTGCCGATGGCTGGAGAGGGACATCGGGTCTCCATAGTCCGGACAATAGTTTATACTCGGTTGTTATCCATACCTCAGTAGACTCTACTGAGTAGAGTGTTCGTGGCGCTTGGGGTTCCATCTCTCATCGAGGCACGTGCCTCTGTGTTCTTCACTTTCCTCTTCGGTGGGCTGCCCTTCTGGTTGGAGAGGGTCTCATGGTACGAGCACGGTCAACGCTTGGAGTCTCCTGCTGGGCGGACCGGGTTGGGGTCTTTGGGGCTTGGGCACATTAGGTACACTGGTACAGTACAATGGATTAGGTTAGGTTCTTAGGTTAGGTAGTAGTGGGCGGGAGCTATGAGGCGAGAAGAAAAACTCTGTCAGGTTGCACGATCTTGGAGTGCCCGGTCTCTCGCCCAAGTTCGCCACCTGCTGTCAGATACGGGAGACTGAGACGATACGCGCTCGCGGCTCGACGAGTCGACAGGATTTGCTTTACAACACGGTACACTGTACAGTGTACAGTAAACACTCGTGACTCAACAGTGAACAGGCTCGCTGTGATTGTCTTGCGGTGCTGGAAAAAATAGCAAGTGTACTGTCCATAATTGTACAGTACCTGCTTCTCTTCGACAAGCACGACGGTTTGAAGAAGCTGGCGTAGCAGAACTGGCAGGGAGGCGAGTCCTTCAATCGATCTTCGTAACCCACGCGATTCTTGGTTCACAGGGTGTCGATCAGAAGCTTCGATGGAATAAACGTTGGTCGATGGAACCTCATGATAGACCAGAGGTTGTACTGTAGGTACAAGTTAGTACTTAGTAGCTTTACCCAAAGAACCTAGTAAAGCACAGTAGAACTATTGTTCTACTAAATTAGTTATGAGTAGTTGGGTACTGTCCAGGTAGGTAGTCTACGAAGTCTAGCATTAAGTATTGTAGATTCACTTGTAGAAGCGGGACTCAAGGCCGTCGAGTGAAGCTACCATCGGACGACAAAGAAACTCAAACTCCTTGACCGTTTACTCGATGGAGCTCTCGGTCGCGACTGACAGTTCTGCATCCTGGGCACCGCAATGAGCAATCATCATCATCTCAGTCGTTGTCCACTGGCAGATCCGCTTTCCTCGGTGCTCGTTCCAGATGTTGCTGTACCAGTGTTTGAGCGTTGACTTTGCACGAGTCAGCATGTACATGTACAGTACGGTTACACTTGTCCCGCGGGGGGGGGGGGGAGGAGGGACCGTGGCAGTGCCCGAGAGAATGACGTGACCACTCAAGAAGGTCCCCTGGCCCAGCCACTTGCAAGATCGCACTCGCTGAAAGGGCAGCCGTGACCTTCCCAGTTGGCAGTTGGCAGTTGGCACTCAAGGCCAACGCAAGGGGAGCAGAGATTCGCGCTGGAAAGCATGCGGGGCAAGAGCCATGCGGAGTCTGACTGGGTGCCGAGCGCCGTCAGGCCATGGGTCCGCATCTCTGGCATTCCCACCGGCTTCAAGCGGAGTTTTAGCGTCGGCCTGAGCCCTGAGCCCTCCGCCCTCAGCCCTCAGCCCTCAGCCCATTGACGCTGCTGAAGTACCCGTGGGTTCGCCGAGAGCCAAGATTGGCTCGGAGCCTCGCTGTGCTTCTCCTGATTCTGCGGATCCGGTTAGTCCTCTTCGTCGTGATCCTATGATACCATCGGGAATCGCAGGCTGTTACGAGAGAACAGGCCCGGGTCCCGCGGCGTGCCAGAAAGGCGTCTACCAGACTACCACCACCCAGGTCGACACTGACTATTATAATTTATATGTAGTTAACAGTACCGTAGGTAAGCTTAGATATGTATGTATTGTAGTTGATTGTTGAATCGGGTGACCAGTCATCATTCGCACAAGAAGGGATAGCCTTTCCCAAGCTGACTATTCCTCCCTGGTCGGCTGCAGAGTGCATTACTATATTCTATGTGCAGACTCTCGACCTACTTATCATACAAGATAGTGAACGAGGCCACGAGGAGAGCCCTTGTGTCGTTTGCCACGCGCAGATGATGAGTCCATTACACGTCCAACATTCAATCTGTCCCTGCACTGGACAGGGATCATCCATCCCTTCCTCGACACTTGGCCCTTCCAGAATCGACGGGAAACGTTCTCGAAAGGACGCAGGCAACAGGTGACCCGCAGTAATGCCTGAGTCTGGAGCAACGACGTGCACGACGTGAGGGACTTGCAGCCTGAGAAGGGAGTACATGGGAACTTGAGAAGAGCGCGCGTAATGAGACCGTACTTGACAAGTTGACGATGTACCGTACAAATTACAAACTATTGTACTATAATCGTACCTACCTAGTCATGCACCAAGACCAAGCCACCAACTGAGTCTGACTATGTGCGCCTGGAACGAGTCGCAGCCTTGGGAATGAGAGCGCATGCGCTCGTTGGCCGATCGCGATCGTCGTCACCCAGGTCTCTGGACTCTCGAACATGCTCAGTTGCTCACTTGGAGTCGTACAGTACATGCTGTGTCTGACCTGCAAAAGTGCAAAGGAACTGATCAACTGATAAGATCGTATTATTTGTTGCACCCGCGAGACATAGATGTAAAAAACTTACCGTACCGTGGGACAAGTGGGAGTCGGGAGGGTAGGACCATGGTCGAATTGAACATGTGTGTCGGTCCTGGTCTGCCGGACTTCTTCAGTCGGGACTCGGTGCTGGAGTAGTAAGCGCCTGGAGGCCTTTTCCATTACCATCGGCCGGATGGCGTCTCCTTGAGTTCGAAGGAGCGATGCGACTGAGCCATTTGTTCCTGACCGATCATGAGGTTCAGCTCCACGTCTGGAAGCTCACCACCAAGATCAACGCGTCCGATGTCAAGGTTTTTCCATCGAGGACGAGATGAAAAGTATGTCTAGTCTAATGCTCCTTTGGTCGATCTCGCCACCGCACGTCACCGAATGAGATTCTTCCTCAGGACTGCATCTCGGTGGTGTCGATCCGCTTAATACTGTAACCTCAAATGATACCACATTGTCATGGACTCGGACTCGCGATTAGGCTCCAGTACGATGCCCCTACTGTAACAATGTGGCCTACATTCCACAATCCACAATAATCTCTCCAGCCATACGTACTCTGGCACCGGGTACACCAGGAATATTCTTGTGTATCTTGTCTGCCTTATCTAAGATGACTATACCAGCATAAAACTTGAACTTTACATGAGCATTTAATACTGTAACTTTGAGTATTCAGTAGTGAGTATTGACATCCATAGATTCCATAATCCATACAACCTGGGATCCTGTGCTGTCCTAAGTGTCCTTTGTGTCGCGTGTTTCTACTGTGGTCCCTGTTGGTGATACAGACCCAGACAAAAAGTCGAAGAAGAACGAGGACCTTGACTAGTCCAGATAGCGGTGGAAGCGAGCCATAAAGTTACTACTACTTCCATATGAAGCAGACCTTATCACTCTGGAGAGATGCCCCCCGAGTCAAAGAGGGGAGAAGCAAACCGCCGATAGACCACCGCTACGGGAGATAACGTCTGCGCCTTACGCATACTAGTGAATGCACCAGGCAGATAATAATCATGATCTAGAAAAAGGAAAAAAGAAAAAAAAGAAACCAAAAAGGCGCAGAAACACTGGAACTTCGACGACGGCCGATCGACGAATGATTCCAGAACAGCTCCCGCCAATGTGGGTCACTAGGCCTGTGGGGTGGAGCTGACTGCTCCACTCACCCATCTTCTCGTCTGTTTTTCTTTTTTTTTCCAAATTTCTCCCACTCTGGGTGTTCTCTGCTTCCATTCCAATCCGTCCCATCTCCACCCCACTGAGGATTTTTCCTAATTTGATTTTTTTTCTTGGTTCAGACTCAGAGGTACCCTCGTACAGTAGTACCTGTTCCCCCCATTTTCCTCCCTTTTCCTGTCTGGGACAGATGGGGGGCAGGTCTCCCCCTCCCTGACTGGTCACTTGCCCTGGCCGTGAGAGAGTACCCTCAGTGTACTGCGTGTCTGATCCTGACGACGACCTGACTATATCGATTCCATCATTCCCTCCCTCTCACTCCTCCACTCCACTTCCACTCTTCCCACCTGAATCAACTCGACATTTCTTCCCTGTCCCATTCTTTCCTTCTACGCTGTCTCCACGTTGATCGCAATTCTACCTTCTTTCTCTCACTTGCACCATCCCCCTCTCTTCAACTCGTCCGGCAACCCATATACAATCAAGCCGCTTAACACACCAGTCGTCCTGAGTCCGCCCCAAGTCGATCCTTCCTGGCATCTTCACATCCTTCCCCCCAACACGCCAACTCGCTCATGAGATCCTACGCCATTCGTCGTCTCCCCCAGCAATAACGTCGCTCACCTTGGACTTGGCCCAATCTGGAGACTCGTCTGGCACCTCGGAACGGTTTGGTGAGAAAACGTTTCCAATTCAACGGTGCTCGTCGAAAGTTCAGCGCCATGCTCAAAAAGAAATCTCTCGCCCCGGCCTTCTTTTGGAACTTCTCCCCATCCACCACCCCCGAACTCTCTCCCACCTCGTCGGACAGTGACTCCGACGAGGATATGGAATCGTCCGGCTCCCGACCGGTCAGCGTGGCCGTCTCGGCGGGAGCCTTTTGTCCCATGCGTCCCACCCTCAAAGAAGTGCTGGCCAACACCGCCGCTCCCCCGTATACGTTATCGGCCTTCATGGCCTACCTGTCACAAAATCATTGTCTCGAAACACTGGAGTTCACCATGGAGGCCAGCCGCTACCGGGAGACCTACCACACCCTTTCGTCGCGTTTCGGCCCTGAAGTTTTGACCCGACCAGACTCGCGGGAATCACAACACCTCCTCATGCTCTGGCAGCGATTGATGACGGCTTATATTTTGCCCGGTGCGCCTCGGGAAGTGAATCTGTCCAGTGAGGTCAGGGACGCTCTACTTCAACATGGAAACGTCACCCTCCCACCGGCTCCCGAAACCCTCGATTCCGCGGTGCAGCGGATCCATGATTTGATGGAGGAATCGATCTTCATGCCCTTCCTCAACAGCCAAGCGGTCTCCCCGTCCGTGGAGGCTCAGGCCGATTCACCCATCAGCCCCGACGACGTCATGGACCTCTCCCACATATCCTGTGACGATCACTCCATGAAGTATTTCCGTTCTCGAACGAAACGCATCTCGCCGCAATCTTCCACAAAGGACTTGTCCACGACTGCCGGCCGCTCCAGTAGCTCCTTCAGCGCGATGCAGGCATTGGGAAAACGCGCATCGGGGGCTCTCTTAAGTCCATCTGGAGACTCCTACACGCCGCCGCTCACGGACGATTCGACCTCCCAGTCCAGCCCAACCACCGAGGAGCCTATGACGCCCCCCACCACGCCGCCTGCGAGCGATCTCAACCAGCCTATCTCCAGTCCCAAATATCGCACCGAGAACCCGTGGAAGAAGATGGGTCTGAAGTTGGGGTTCAAGAAACGCTCCGGAGGAAGCAACGGCAACTCCCGGGACCCGAAAATCTTGAGCATCGATGATTAAAATGAGCCTGCCATCCTTTCATCCGACCGTTCACCAGATCTTCCCATCTTTGCGCGGCGTACCCATCAAACGTCTCCGCCCCAAGGGCCTCATCGATTCTCAACCTCGCACGACCTCCTCAAAATTGATTTCTCACCTCCATCCTTTCATCACCTACCTCTTGCAATATCTCCTGAAACGCATCTCACACGACTCGGCTTGACTCTATTTCTTTAGCGTTCATTGGCGGTGTATGAGAGCATGATGCATACAAAGCATACGAACCGGCGTTTTCCTTTCCTTTTCATTTACAGTTACCATCCCACCTTGTTCTGTTGATATTTACCCACAGCATCTGGCAGCTACTCCCACTCGAGTCCTGCGCATCCCAATGCATTCTTTCTGTCTCCTCCATCGTCGCTCATTCTCAAATTTGCGTCGACGGATGGAAGAAAGACCCTCGTCCCACATTTCAAGTTCTCAGTTTCCCTTTCTTGCTCCCTCATCATCACACATAGACATCACGGTCGGACCTCTTTTTTTTTTATGTTTCGCCCCCAGAAAAATGCCGACGAAGGCGTCTCTACTCTTTCCTGCATTTTTGGACCTACCCGTGAATCATCACGTGCTCCTTCTCTCGGCCACATTGTTGTCTGCCTTATGCATGATGTAATGTGTCAATTGCTTGCTACGATAGGATGGTCCTTTGATATTCATTATTCATGGATCAAATACGAATTAGACTTGATACCCCGATCAACCACGTTTTTCTCTTCCTTTCTTTCGTCTCATAAGGTGCTCCAAGCTTCAAGTGTAAAAAAGACATGGGTGGTGAGATTCATGCAAAAGCTATTGAATATATCCCAGCCAATGATCCCTGGCGCATCAAACACAGCTCCATCGGGCTTCTCGAGTGGGAATAGGGGCATGCCTAGAGAGCTTCAGGCAATGTACATCGTTGATAAAGAATAAAAAAATAAGTTATCCGGCGATTACCTCGCACAGAAGTAGGTCGGATATACTGGATCTCCTCTCATCATTAACACTCAAGCTTCTCCATGGCCACGCACCCTGTACCGGGGCAACAGTGCTACAAGATGGAACCAACTGAGAGAGACCCTCAACCTCTAGTACATGGATATCTCAATGCATACTATGTCAGCATTCGACATGTCATTCACGCACACTCAACTCTTCTCCCCCCTCTCGTCTCCAAGGCCCCGATATCCACGTCCCACCCATTCGCTCGCATGACACCCAGATATTCTCCAAACCGACCACCTTCGTTCAACACGCTCAAAGTATCAGCCATACAGCCCATGACCAAGTCACTGGTGCTCGACGCAGACACAGATACAGTGCTCTTCTCAGCCCTGTCCCCTCCTGGAAGACGACTTTTCTCACAGTCCATGTTCAAGACACGGGCCGCGAAAAGTGCGTGGGCCCAGGCCTTCAGCTGGTCAGGTACGGTGCAGTCCTTCTTTAGTAGGATTGATGCGTGCCATGTCTGGGTTGAGGGAGGAGATCGGTTCGTGCGGGGAAATAAGTAGAGGAGGTATTTCTCGTCTGCGTATAGCTCTGCGAGTTGGATCATTGGGACAGTGGTGTGAAAGGAGGAGGGCGATTGGTTTGTGGTCGGGGTTGTCAAAGATGAAGCGTGTCTTTGGGCTTGTTTGAGAAAGAACTCAAGGGAGAGACCGATGTCGGCGCTTCCGAGGCATGTCTCTTGCTTGGCACCGAAAGGCGATGTCCATGTCAGTGTGCCCTGACGCGGGAAAATGTATTCTTGCGAGGCAGCTTGTGCAGGCGTGAGGAATATCGGGGAATTCGAGGACTCAGAGATGTGTCGAGAAGGGCTGGACTTGATAGCGGGGTCCAAGCCGGTTGATACATCACGTAATGAACGAGTCTTGCTTATCGACTGATTCAATTTGGAGTCGGATTCAAAGAGAGCAGAAAAGACGATGTTGGCGCGTTGTCGGTTGAGACTTGTCATTTGCACGGAGCGGACGGCAGCATAGTTCATGCCAAGATGTAGACCGAGTAAGCAAAGAAGGGCGATCCAGGTGGACGTGAACCCTGTAACGTGCGACACAACAACGGAACCAACCTGTACGAGGGCACCGAGCGAGTCAGTCTTTGCTCAGCTCGGGGAAGAAACATCTGCTTACCAGCATCCCTATCAACGAGATGACAGTCTCCTGAGACGAGTCCTTCTATTCACCACAGTGTCAGTTATTTCCCCACCTTATGGCTGGTTCACCACAACCATATTGAGACAGGCATGTTGATGAGCCTCCCATTGAACACGTACTGCATTGAGTTCCGCCAAATTCCCCCATCTGGCAAAGTGGGCGCTTAGACTAGCTTTGGAACTACCTCCTGCAACACCGCAAAGGGCACGAAGGACACCCGCGGTACTGAGAACAGACACACGCATGAAACCAGCGGGCACCATGGGCGAAAGACAGTCTAGGATCATTGCGAGATCATTGAAGACGTCCGCGGCGAGTCGGTAGGTTTTGCATTCGGGCTCCAGGGCTGTGCTGGCGCGGTGGGCGAACAGAATCGTGGCAATGCGTCCAGATGTATCTTGCAAGATGTGAAGTAGTAGAGCAGAAGTTGGGGAGGCATCCGCATTACCGACGCCGACTCCTGTACGTGAAGGAAGATAGTGTTGGACGTGAGTTTTTCTGGTAAGGAAGATATAGAAATCGTGGTACATACCTTGTAAGACCGCTCGAGATGAGAGAAGACCGGCTATTGAGCTACAGAATGCTTGCAGCGAGTCCTATCGATACTCTGATTAGGAACTTGTTCTCCGCCTCGTCAGGTCTCCATTAGGTAACAATTCGAGGAGCTGACTGTAAGCCTCGAGTTTCTGGGGATAGGATCTCACAAATATTTGGTATCTGTCAGCGGGCAATTAGCAAGGCGAATTTGAAGATCGTCCGAAAGAAGGGTGTGTGCTCAAGCAATGAAGTCCCTGCTTCGACTACTCACGGCAAATAGTCTTCGCTCACGCTCTGAGGATATCCCGATGGAAGGAATACATCGCCAAGGTAGATAATGAGAGGCCTGAAGGACCAAAGAGACCACTCGGGCGTCCTTTTCTATCCTCCCAGAGAGAATGAAATCAGCATTGCGTTTCCAAGAGACTGACCGTTGTCAATCTCGGCAAGCCAACGCATGATCAAGCGGACCGACCGGTCCATCAACGGCCAAGAGAATTCAGAGTTCTAGTCAGGTCGATGTCTTGGTCGGTCCAAATGATATATAAAGGAGCCAGCTGACATACTCTGCTCATATACACTCGGCCTCCTGCATTGCCCGATGAGACGCCCGCGTCATTCTCCGGAAAGATGTACGCCACGAAGCGATGGTTCGGTTCATGGGAGTCAGATATGATTAGTCTCGAGTTCTTGCAGTCAATGCCCGATAGCATTGTGCGGGGATGAACGTGTGTTGATGAGGATCAAAGTCGTGCTTCGTTACTATTAGTTAGCAGGTACCGACAGGGTTGAGGTTGGGTTTGAGAGTAACCGCTAGGGCACGTGCGGGGAAGACCACGTTGCTTCGCAGTATCGGCGAGCCTAATTGAGGGGAGACTAATCTTGTCTTTACACAGCGGCAGTCTACAAAGGCAGTGATTTGACAGAGATAGTGTATTTATACGCTAATTGAAAAGACAGCTCGCAGAGCTGAATATAAGTCGGTGTCCAAGCCCGCCGGAGGAAAGGGACTATAGAACGAAGTTTTCCAACCAAAAATATGTCCACGACCATTTCCACAACAGTTGCCTCGCCGTTTCTCAGGGCCAATGGGGCAACCGTGCGCATGAAGGAAAAGCGACGAGGGAACAGCCCACAATTGCTTTTGCGCTGGCAAACAAGGACAGCACCAGCCAATATAACCACCAGCGCCAATATTGGAAATAAAAGATCAAGAATGAATCGGACCAGAGGGGGTATGAAAGTGATTCAGCACCATTGCTAGTGCGCGCGGTTGTTTCAGTTGTCTTGACGAGGTTCATCCGGCCCTCATTCGAAAATAACTTCAAACCGACGCGAGAGATGCGACAAGGATGCCGTCCGAACCTCGTCCAACCTGGAGAGTTTACTCCCGCACACTCACGGGCTCGATCGAGGCTTCTGCATCTCCAGTTGAAATAAATGGGATCGAGCGGCCAGCAGTGCCGAATCAGGGATCCGAGCACGGCCCAGCTTCGCTCAAACGAAGAAAAAAAAAATGGTCGTACTCCATCGTTCACGGCATAGGTGACATCAATGCGGCAATGTATGCAATATATATGTATCAGGTCGCCATGGCGGGTACGTCTATGCGTACATGCTCGCGCCGCCAGTCTCGATGGCTTCGATCTCTGCCGCAGTCCAGGGCAGGCGACCGAAACGCGCGGGCAGCTCAGCGCGATCGAAGAACTCGCCAGACTTGGGTACGACGGGACCCAGCGCAGAGCCAGGCTGGGCTCCGACGCGACCGCTGAACTGAGCACGGCCGAGAGGGCCGTGCTGCTGAGCCTTGGCGCGGTATGTAGCGAACGAGTCGGGCAGAGAGCCGGTGGGGGAGGCCGGATGCACGCGAGGTGTGTGGTCAATTGACTCTGAAGATGGAATTAGAACATACGTCTTGATTGACTCGGAGAGGGAAATTGAAGTATCCAGGGGGAGTTGTTCGGGAGGGCGCTCAGGGCGCCATCCGCAGGGAAATTCACGTACTGGGGACGGATCGCTTGCCCACGAAGCGGATCAGGGGAGTCCGGCCGGCATTGAAGAGGGCAATAGAGGCACGCATTTTGTCGGTGTAGTGACACGAGATGATAAGTCGAAGATAGGAATTTGGAGGGGGGGGGGGTGGTCCGATCGAGGGTTACGGTGGCCGAGTGTGGTGTGCGAAATCCAACGGGCCCGGAAGTATCCGAACCGACTGACAAGCAGGCAGCGTGTGAATTGGCAGCGTGGTTGGAAAGGAAGCAATCGACTTCACAGTGAGTGGAATGTGTGGGTGACGAGCTGGAAGTGACAGAGTGAAAGCTGGGATTTTGAGGGAGTGAGAGAATGAGATGTGACGAGGTAGAGGGAAGCAGGAGGGGGGGGGGAAGAAAAGAAATACGAAGAGCGGACGCGAAGCAAGGCCGGGTCGGAGTGTGACCGGTGATCATGTAATCCAGCAAAAGTCCGCGGAGGGAGTTCCAGTGGGGGGGAAAGTGGGCGGACAGCGGACAGCACGGCAGTGCACCCGGCGCCGACTGCATGTGGACACTCCAACACCGACGACGGATCTCGTCGCCAATGATGAGAAGTGCCCTGGTGGACTAAAGCTGGTTAGGTGATTCTTCCCTGAACTTTGATCCTCGAGAATGAACCTAATTTGAGGAGAAGGCGGGGATTACACTCGTCAGTGGTGGTCACTAGTCAAGTATAGGAAGTGCGTTCATCGAGAACGATATTCAAAGGAACATCTCTCGAAACTGAGCACGCAGCGCTAATGTATGCAAGGTACTCGTGACTCATGACTGGTGACTCGTGAGTGAGCACCCGAGTACTTCATCGAGTCTGTCGCCATCACACCCCACGGAAGAAGAGCAGTCGGGACTCGGAACCCAAGGTGGTATCGTCCGTTCGGACCCGAGCAACCGCCGGTATGACCTCCTGCGGCAGTGCGGCCACAATCTTGAATTCGCAATGCGAACAGGGCTGGCAAGCCTGTGATTCGCATTCGATGTGTTGTCTCCGAGGCCTTCGTATGTGACTGGGCCAATTATGAGACGAACTCAACGCTTCTTGTGTATTGTCTCTCGCATAGGGGTTTCAACACGATTCCCATTCCTACGAGGATGTACATTGTAATTGTACAGTGCACTCCACAGTCCACTATCCAGAGAGAATGTAACTGTGCAAGTGGGGTGCAGGAGCCTCATTTGGGGAAGTGTGGAGTAAGAACCACGGCCGACTCAAGGTTGACTCGATGCAGGTGGTGTGATCTGGGGAGTACATAATCAAGTAGCTGGAATTGACGATGAGTCTCCGCATTGGTCTTGCAGACTGGCTAGACATGTGGACTTGAGTCTGAATGATCGCCTTTGACTCTTAGTGACTCTGAGAAATACCGCGAAGCCGCGAAGGCGCGAAGAACCATCCTAGATCCATGCTAAGTCCGCATCCAGTCTCCTCACAGGGACTGATGGGCCGAATCGTGTCCTCTCACTCCGAGTCACGCCATCCATCCACTGGCAGGTCCACAGATTCATGCTCACAGGGAAGACCATCGTGCCATCGAAAGTGCCCTGTGGCTGTCCTGATCCGATCCTGCGTCCTGGACGAGATACAGAGTGAAATCTGGTATCACCGGACGCCGGGCCCGAATAGCGAGTGGTCAACATCAGGTGATAATGGCCTCTTCCAGATTTCAGGTCACTATTGAGCTCGTTCAAACCGCAAAACTAGTGATAGCCTGAGTGCATCCAACGCAAAAAACAAACACTGCATACATCAGTAGAACGCGAGACTAGAGAGCACCCGAAGTAGAGGTACATTACCTAACTAACAGGTACTACGAACGAGTGGTAGTCACGCTGTTCGTCATCTCCTCACTGACTGATCCCCTCATCGACACGTCTCCTCATCTTACCTGTTCACTTACAAATTTCCTCTCCGCATCATCTCCTGATCCTGCTTTCCTATTTCTGCATTCTCGGTGAAGCTTCCCCAACTTGACTGTACTTTGTGCACAGCCTGTGCGCGATGCGTCGCCCCAAGCCCCGGGACGATCTCCGATAGCCCCGCGACCAGGATCATACACCAATCACTCTGTGACTCTGTGTTGGGCATGCAGAAGCCAAGGCTCGGTTGAGCAAACGCGTTTCTGTCTTCAAAAGAAAAGGTGTTTTCTCCCCCCCCCCCCGCTTACTTAATGTTTGTGCAGTAATTTGAGCCAATTTAACCTGTTCAGGCTCATAGGTCTGATCTCTGCTGCGTCTCTTAAAGCGACCTGCGACGACTTACCTCTTGTGAGACTCGGTTCGGAACAGCGCTACTGTATCATAATCCATCTTAGAGCGTGGGTGAGAAACTTGGCGCGCAGATTCTGTTCTTCGCTTGATATGCAAGGGAAGGGAGGGACTGCCCAGTGCCTAGTGCCTACTAGTCGTCACGGTCAATATTGCATGAGTCGTGCCTCGATAGAGGACAGACCATTGATGAATCTGATGATCACCACCGCTTAGAGAGACACAATTGCGAGCGCTAGTAGGCAATGACATTCATTAATCCGGTTATTCGTTCTCGAAGCTACTAGGAAGTATGACAATCCTTTTGTTCCGACAAACCAGCAAGTACAGCAGGGCATCAGACACAAAGTGTACATACAAGGGGCCAGAAAGCGTGATCTCAAATTCTGTTTCAGGCGCTCATCTCAGTCTCACATGTGAAAATGGAAGGATAGTACTGTGCCTGTCTTTAATAGGTACCCATTACCCAATATACCCAACTACCCGTATCACAAGAGTTCTATATTACCCAATTGCCGACAGTCTCATTACTTGATCACTTCTGATAAGCTGATAAGCGGTGGAGGCGGCGCCACATGGGAAAAGCTTGGACCCTGACTAACTCATCCCGGACTTACCCGCTCCCCCTTCATCATCAGGTTATTCTCCAAGCGCAGCGCGTTAGGGCTGATACTGAGGCTGGTACCGGTGCCTGCCCATTCCTTGAAGTCCCCTGGATAACGATGCACGAGCTTCTCCTCTTCGCCTCGGTCCCGGTCCATCAGCATTATGAGCTCCTGCAGCAGCTGGCGGGCCTGACGGCCATGCAACCTCGCCACGCCCTCGAGCGTCGGCTCGTGTACAAGGCCTTTCGCAAGCCTGGATTGAATACTGGTCGCGTGGGTGGTAGTCAAGATCTGCAGCAAGCTAATGCGGCCGATCTCCAACGGGTGAACAAGATGCTGAATGGAGGCATGTTCTACACCCAAGTCGTGGGGCCGGTCTCGGAAAAGGATTTTGCGGCTGCGCCCGTCAAGGTGACCGCGTCGGAGCTGGAAAGCGACACGCAGATGGCTGGCATGGAGCTGTCTAACCCACCCGCCTCTGTCCAGGCTGATACTGCTGCCACTTACGATTTTGACCGGCAACCCTGGAAGTTGGACTTTCGAGATATCCCCGAAGCGGCGACGCGATCCGCCGTCACGACACGCGTGATGGCCAGTGCTGCTCTGCCGCGGGGGAACATCGAGCCGTCCATGAATGCCTGGGGCTATGGGTGAGTATCACTAAACAGTCTCCATCCGGACTCACGAGACATTGAGAACTGACCCTTCGCCTTGCAGCTTTGTGACAGAGTATGTCGTCGAGGGAGATATCTTCATTCACAATGACATCGTCATCTTCTTGCATCGCGTCCTGCACTATCCCTCAGATGAGAAAGAACCGAGAGAGCCTCGGCGATCTCTGCCAAGCTTGAAGAAGATGGCACCTCTGGAGAAGACCGGCAGCTACGTACTTCAGGCGTCTATCGCCGTTCAAGATGGCAGCAATCAAGAGACTATGAAGACGGCATCGCAGCACCTCCTTGGACTACGGGAGCAGCTCAAGTCTGCAGTCCGGTTGGAGCCAGCTGATCGATTGTCGCTGGACACGCGGGCCAAGTGATGCTCGCTGTGTGTCTGAAAAGCCCCTTCTCAGCACGGATGCCTGCGTGCTGGCTGTCATGGATACCCGGAGAGGCAGCCTCCACAAATCAGTTCAGCTTGATGTGGAAGTTGACAGTATTCTGCTGCTAGCCTGTACTTGCGAAGAACAAGTTCCTTACTGTCATACGCACATCGAGCCTTCATAGAGAACATATTTTGATAGCTGTAGTTTCCTTGGGTGGTGGCACTTGCACAATGCACATAAGCTAGCCCAGACGTAGAAAGCCCCCGATTAGGCAATTATAGAACATGTGACTTCGTGCAGCCTTCCGCGCGGTCCAGCGCGTCAAACCGCTCGAGAGGACCACTCGTCTCGGCAGCACACCCGACCCTCAACTGCACCATAGCTTCAGCGATCATCGCAGCAGCATCATTCTTGATATCTTGAAAGCTTTGTCAACACGATTGCGCTCACTCGGCTCATCAGAATGTCCGAAAGGGAGGGGAAGCGTGCTGTTTCCCCCACTCGGTCAATTTCCCCACCTCCGCTTCGGCGAAAAGTCACAACTGTAACCAGTACGTCGAGATTTATGATCAACCTCGTGTAATGAAAATGAGACAATGAGAGCAATGAACTGATGCAATTTTTAGAGGAATCGGTGGCAAACTTCTTCACACCAGCTTCACAGAAGAAGCCTGAGGCAATTACGTGGCGAGTGTTAGGTACTAGCCTGGTCGTTGGCAAATATGCCCCCTCGACGAGTGTTGCCCACAGCATTTCGGAAAGGGCTCAAAAAGTCGCTTCTTTTGATCTGGTCAGTTTTGGCTCTATGGAGCTTCTTCGTTTGATGGAACGATCTAGAGAACGCCAATGGAGGGTGATCAAGAGCTAATACATGGCCATTAGGATTCTACGCTGATCAAAACACGCTCCGGGGCCGTCTTTGCAAAGGACCCCAAAGATTGGCAATGGTGGGACCCTTCAGTCCCTCGAAAAGTCAAAGAGCTCAGCTCGCAGGGGTAATTATTTTCGACCACTCCGGCAAACAGTCATGATATCGGTAGCTGATCGCACTGACCCCCGTTAATTTCAGCTACCAAGTGGTCATATTTTCCAACCAAAAGATGATCAAAATCCAGAAAGACATCAAGAATGGCAAGAGCGAATCAAAAAGTCTATCAAACTTCAAGGAGAAGCTGTCGACGATCATGGCTCAATTGGATATTCCGCTGAGCGTGTACGCAGCCACCAACGATACCAAGTATCGCAAACCACGACTGGGCATGTGGCGTGAGTTCCAAGATGACTATGATCTTGATGTATCGGGCATCGATCTCAAAGAGTCCTTCTTTGTCGGCGATGCTGCTGGGCGTCCCCAGGATCATTCCAACGTTGATCGGTAAGACTTTGCCGGTCATTGATGGTTTTGATCACAAGATTTCTAATAACTTTGCAGGGGTTTCGCCGTCAACGCCGGCATGGCATTTAAGACTCCAGAGGAGTTTTTCCTAGGGCAAGAGCCGCCTCAAGATGCGGGCATTTTTAACCCAGCCAGGTTCATCGAGGCAGACTCTGGATCAGAGGTCTCTTTACAATGTGTGTGATTCACTGATGGAATCTGAACTTTCTGTGCGTTGGCAAATGGTACTAATACTCTGTGATCGTGTCCTGAAGCCACTCCGTCATTTATCCGCAAGCATCCCTTGGACCTCGTGATATTCTGCGGCAGCCCGGCCGCTGGAAAATCCACCTTCTTCTGGAACAATCTTGAGCCGCTTGGGTATGAAAGAGTCAATCAAGACATATTAGGATCTGTTCGTTCCACCTGATCACAACTCTCCCAATTTATGACCACTGACGTGTGCCAAGCGTCCTAAATGTCTCAAAGTCGCGCGGGAGCTTCTGCAGGCCGATAAATCCGTCGCTGTGGGTGAGTCAACCACATCTCTTTCCCAGTACTTGTGGCATAGTCTCGACCACTCTGCACGAAGACTAAATCTCGTTACACGATCAGATAACACAAACGCGACCCAAGAAGTGCGAGCCTACTGGATCGCTCTCGCAAAGGAGTTCAAAATTCCCATCCGATGTGTACACTTCCTGTCATCCCCAGAGCTTTGCAAGCATAATGCTGCGGCGCGGGCATCCAATAAGGAACTTGTACGTGTGCACCCACCCTCTCTTACGCTTGAGCCTTATATATCATAGCTCACATTGACTGTCTGCTATCAACCAGAACCCCGAAGCTAGACAAACACTCCCCGGCATCGCGTTCATAGACTACGCGCGTAGATACCAACCACCTAGTCTGGAAGAAGGCTTCGAGGACATTACACCGGTAGAATTCCGCTTCAAGGGAACAGAAGAGGAGAAAAAGCTATGGAGTCAGTACTGGATATGATCTCGGTCAAGAGATAGACAGCCTCCGAGTCTGTTTCCCACTGATGTATTCAGTTGAGATTTCAAATCCGTTTCAGATCATACCAGGGCTTCCGTCAGCAAGCCTGGAAGGCTTTTTGAACTCTTCGCGCACCTTCTTCTATAACCAAAGACTCGCCATACCACAGCGTAGAAGCAGCGCGTACCGTCTGTGCGACGCACTCTCATCGCGTCGACCGTATGCGAGTCCAACACAGACTGCATTAGTAGAGTACAACACCGGGCCTATTAAGCTTGATACCAGAACATCTTCAAATAAAACTGGAACTCCACTAGACGGCTTGCGTCAGTACCTATCCAGGTAATGTAGTACATCTTGCCTACAAGTGTACCCCCATTAACCATCCTGTCCTGTCCTGTGGAGCCTATGGAGTTAGGTCCGAACGGCAGAACACAGATCCTTCCAGTAGAAACCTAAGACGACATGATATCCAACCTGGAGAAAAACCCCTGCTATTGATCTCGATATCCACTCCAAAACCCGCTCGTGTGCCATCGACAAGTGCAGGACTGCCAGAGGGTACTCTCCAGCTACTTAATTCTCAAGAATACCCTATTCCTCCCGTCCCTTGTTGGGCGAGGGCGAAGCTCAGCTTGAAACTGGCACTTGGGAAGTAAGTGGATGCAGGTGGATCCACCTGCAGTTGTTGGAAAGGCTCGTGTCGAACTGGACCCCAGATCATATCATTGCTTGACGGGCCCGGGGGGACACGGATTGGTTTGTGGTTCTGTTCTGTTTTCCTCGTCTGGATGGATCCATGTCCATGTCCATGTCGCCTGGTTTCTACCTTGGCGTTCAAGGTGATGCACTAAGGTTCTCGTGGAGGAATTGAGGAAGGTCGAGGTAGTTGGACTGTACGTGGAGTTAGGTCGTGGTCAAGATGGAATTGCGGTTCGCAAAAGATCAACTAGGAAGGTAAGCCCGTACGTCTACATTCAACGTCACCTCAGAGTCTCTGGGTTGGAGATGATACCCCCGACATTCCAGGCGCAGAGACAATCTCCGTTTTGCACACACTCTACTTTGTCGCTTAAATGCTGGAGCCAAGATTCGAGTCTAATATGGGTACATTGCACGAGTGCTTTGCGCAGCTGCTGTGGATACATGGCAGTAGCGCTATCTCGAGCACACTATATATCTATGTACAGTACAGTCGGAAGATGCGCTCTCAAAGTCTCGCAGTGTCAAAATCCATAAAACGCTTTCAACTGGTTTTGATGTATGCAAACAGTAAACGAGACAGATGGGTATAATCGTAAAAAAAAGGAATGAAACGGGTCACCGACCCAGCCCCAGAGGCATGAGACAGCTCTGGTAGAGAATGCCCAACAACCCAACGCCGTGACCGGCTTGGAGGGGGAGACAAGACGAAAGAAAGGCATGGCGCGGCTGCGAGAGCAGTAGTCGCAGCTCGACGCCGTGAGTCATGACAATCATCAAACAGAATCCAGAACTCTGAAGGCAACACAGAAAGGAAAAGCCGTTAAAAGTCGTGAGGCTGCAAGCTCCGCCACAGCATAGGGAACTGCACCGAGTCGAAGGACGACTTGGGGGGCGTGAGCTGCGAGCATAGTCTATAGGTCATTATAATAGGCAATGAAGATCGCTCAGAAGCAAGTGTCAAAGAAGAAGAGAGGGGGGTGGAATATGATCAGCTGTGGCGATTGAAGCATCAGCCTTCACGATCGGCCCACCAAATCTTGGAAGAAACGGAAAAGGTTGCGCTTCTTATAAGACTTGGGACGGCACGGACCTGCGATTTCCGCCACGGGGGAGACAGTCATCGGTCCGACAATGTCTTCATCCCCCATATCGGGAAACTTGGCGTTATCGTGGAGACGAGGGACGCAGACGCGTTCGCAGGGTCGTCGCTCAGTGTGAGTCAGGGCCAATGCGACGCCGTCCACTGATCCGAGGGCATTGAGAGTGGCCTCGTGCTGAACGCGCCATTCGCGGTCAATCGACTCCCACTTGAGGCCAGTCAATTTGTAGATATTGGAGGTCACCCCGTAATGCTCGCCGGTGCGAACCAAGTGCTTCGCGAAGTTGCACCGCGCGAGATCCCAGTCCGTGCGGAGTTGCTGGAAGTGCTCTAGATCAAACACCTCCGGCACGTACGGTTCAGGTTGGATGGTGAAATTGGCGTGGCCCAGCTTGGCCGCCCACACATCGTTCGGATCCGTGAGAACGAACGGGGCGGCCTCGCCGGAGACGGTGCGGATTGTGCCCGCGCGAGCTCGGGAGATGGATGCCATGGAAGGCTTGGAGGAGAGCGGCGGGGAAGGAATACCGGACACGCCCATGAAGCGAGGCTCCGCGCCCATGTTTGGGGATGTGCTCTCGCTCACATCGGCGACGGACGGCGACTGAAGTGGGGACTGAACTCGCGAGGTAGTCGTGCTGGAGTGGTTATCCCCTAACAGTGGTGGAAGCAGAGGGGTCGTGGCTTGCAGATCATCTTCCTCGTTCTCCTGCTGACTGATACTGTTCGCGCGAGTGATATCGATTGGTCGGGCGCCCGAATTACTGACGCGCTCCTCGAAGATTGTCTGGGCCGGAGATGGAGGAATATGAGAGTTGATGCGACTCATGGGAGTGGCGATGAAAGAACTCGCCAGAGCCATGGAGGCGGCGGAGTCTGCGCGCGTTCGCGATTCTTCCACTGGCGCATCTTGTTCCGGGCTCCCCGAAGCACGCTTGGGTTTCCACCGGGCCGATACGGTCGAGACGTGCGACCCGACGCGTGTGATGGACTTGGTGGACAAGCTATCTGAGCGGCGCTTGGGAGGCGAGTCCCAGATCTCCAACCCTGAGTCACTCATCGTGTATCCAGCCGAATCGTCCATGGAGAAGTAGGATTCGTCTGTCGTGGGGACACTGCATTCGAAATGTTCTAGAAAGAGTCAAGCAGCACATGGTCAGCCGCACATTCCTCGAGTGTTATGATCATTGCCCGTCAGCGCGCGATGCCCCGGGGGCCGGATGCTTATGATGAGGAGCAGGTGCACATACGGAAATATTGATCTTCGATCGAGTCTCGCGCCGGGAGTTCTTCTTTGACGCCAGCTAGATGGCTTCGACTGGAGCTTTCCATGTTGCCCAGTCCGGCGGGGGGCACGAGAGACGACACGGAGCTGGAGACACGGCTGTGTCCAATGGCCGAGAACAGAGAGAGGGCGGGGGAGACGGGCGCTGAGGTGTTGATACTTAATGAAGACTGGAAGGGGCTAGGAGAGTCCATGGTGTCTAAGGACGGTCTTTGCGTCTCGGGGTGTTGAGACAGCTGGTGCATCGCGCAATATAAAGCGGGGCCGTAGGGCGTCGCGGATTCTGGAGGAACGGTGGTGGTAGGTCGCTGCACAGCATTGAACAGGAACGCAGGGACCGTGAGCGTGATGGTGTCGCTCACTTGCTGAGCGACCAAGCCGACGACGGACGCGGGGCGGCAGCAGAGGAGTCCCGAGCAAGATTGATCGTGATTGCCTGATGACGAAGGGTCGATCGACGATAAGCACCCGACGGGACGTGGCGGTGTGATGCAGGAACTGACAAGCCCAAGCACAAGGGCGCCACTGATGAATGGACCGAGGGGACAAGCCCGATGGGCGCGTTCCTTTTTTTTCTTGTTTTTGAGAAAGAGAAAGAGAGATGGCAAGCGGGTCGAATTGAATAGAGCGAGCAATGACCACAGGACGGATCGAACCAACGTGGACCCTGACAGGGAGCGGAGCTCAAATGGAAGACAAGCACGATGCTTGCCAACTGGCTGGGCAGGAACGACCGCGAGATGGGTGGTTAGGACGACTCGCCAATACTGGACATCAGCAAACGGGCCGGTGGTGATGTGCCTGACAAGGGAATCCCCGCTATCGTGCAACCTGCAGGTGAGCGGAAGGCCGGGTGCAGCAAGTTTGGAGGATGCAGAGAACGAGGCTATCAGGAAGTTGGCAGGACTCCAAGGTGAGAGATCGAGCGCGGGAGAGACAGCGTGCTGGCCGGAGAGAGAGAGAGAGAGAGAGAGAGAGAGAGAGAGAGAGAGAGAGAGAGAGAGAGAGAGAGAGAGAGAGAGAGAGAGAGAGAGAGAGAGAGAAAGAGTAGTGAAGCGAGTGATCAGAAACTCTGCCTGGACTGGATTGGACTGGACTGGTCGTGGGAATCGGTGAAGAGTGAAAGTGAGAGTGGAAGGGCGAGTGAATCCGTGATGGAAGGAGGTGCCAGAGAAGAGATGACCCCGACAGGCGAGATTGTGTAAGTCAGTGTGCGAGAGAGAGAGGGAGTGGTTTCCGAGTCACGATGGTTCAGCCTTTGTTTTGAGTGATTCGGGATCCACGTTCCACACCGTTGGGTATGCAATGTTCACTCTGCTCTGGTCGTGGCCAAAGTCTTGTCCACTGCGTTCCTCCGTCTCTCGAGGTTCTCCACTGGGTTGACGGCAGGAAAAGCCAGTCCTGGGCGTGACTGGAGGGACTGGAGTGGTCGACTACTAGACAGTAGATTCAGGGCGTGATGGATAACCAGATTCTTCGAGTTCTCGACACTCGACACTCTAGGCCCTTTTTTGCCTTTCTTCTTTGCCGGCTCCACCGGGGCCCAGAATCCACCGAGCCGAGCGGGCAAGTCGGAGTTCTGACGAAAGTCACCAGTGAACGTTGTGGCTCTCCAGCGGGCTGGGTAAAACTCTTTTTCCGTTTTCTTTGCTGCCAACAACCTCCACCTCGGTCATACACCCAATGATGATCCCCGAGAATCCCAATTGCGATGGGCTTAGTCTCGTTGGGGCCTTGGAAATCGTGAGAAACGTACGTGTTATAGTGTGAGTGCCAGTCACGGCCGTCTGTCTCCACTGTCTAGGTCTCGATGCCTCGAGAGTGAAGCCGAGAAGCTCAACTGAGATCACACTTCCCCCCAGATCAAGACTTGGGCCTTCCGAATGCTCGTGACTTTCGCCCCGCGCGTCCGATCGACCCGTTGAGACCCAAGCGATGAAGTATGAACTACGACAGGAGGCAAGAAGGATACCGCCGTACTGTCGTGATCCATGCGGCTGGTTGTTGAGGTGCTGCGACTCCCGGGTGCGCGACCGACGGAAATTCCCACGCGACCGGAGGGCGGATCCTCGGTCGCTTGCCTTGAAAGAACCTTCTTCCTCCGTCCTGGTCCGGTGGTTCAGCAAAGCCTCGAAGCCTGACCAAGCCTCCCCCGAGAGCCCCGATCCAAGGAAACGCCACTCAGAAGACTCTGGAATGTCAACGGTGGATCTTCTGACGACAGGGCCGGAGAGGGGCACAGCACCGAGAGGGTCTTGGTCAGTTGGTACGCTCTTATGACTGGAGGACTCCTTGAGGCCCAAAAGAGGCCCAAGAGGGGAGAGAGTCCTGCTCTTTAGGGCTTACACACACGCTCCAGAGCTGAGAGCGATGCGGTCGTAGACGATGTACATCAGTACTGAGTCTACGGACTACTGATGAGTGAGGAGTGAGCACTGAGGAGTCAGGAACTTAGGACACTTGGGGAGTCGGGAATGTCAGGACATTTACATAGTTGTACACTGCCGTGATACCACCATGATCATCTCTGCACCCGGTCAATTTGATATTCGCATCGTGGACTCGTCCATCACAGCAGCGGCACCACGGCCGCAGAGTTTGGTGTCTCTCACTGATCCATTGTACTACGTCTACTTGGCCGGATTCTTTGTACAAGGGTCGTGGTCAAGCATCTTCACAGTTGGAACAAATCTCCCGGCAATTGGCAAGATCCCTCGGGACCTCGATTGATTCACTTTCACAGTGAGTTTCTTGGTATGAGAGTAAGTAGTAGTAGTGGTATGATAATGCTGAGATGCTTCTCTCACTCTCAGTAGAGTCAATACTACCTCGTCGCGGGTCGTGGAGACGAGCACTACTACTGTACTGGCGGGTCGGGTGGAATCAGGGTGTTGCCCTGACAAAGCTCCGCTTGGCATTTGTTTTGGTGAGATGCAAGATCAGCAGCGTCTAGACTCTACCAGTCGCTCGGTGGAGGACCGTTGGCCCAGCGCAGCCCCAGTCGGCTTATCCCATTTAAGAACTCATGCGATCTTCCTCGCCGACTCCTCCCTATGATGTGATGCTATTCCCCGGCTGGAACCACTGGGCGGGGAATTTCCCGCCCGCTGGGAATGGACGAACACGTACAGTACACCAGATTTCCAGGACTGGGGGCCTATACTCATCATGATGTCCATGCTGTGTTCGAGAGGAGAGGAGCAGAGAGGAAAGGATCGTCGTGGAACACGCCAAGAAGGGATCATCGTCATTGCAACTGTGACACGTCTGTGCTTCCCAACAGCTTGCTGGTGTTGCTTCAATTCTGGTGAGGTTTCCGAGAGAGCCACACCACTTGTACCCGGTACTTTTGTTTGGAAGTTTAAAGCCGCTGAGGATTTTTAGCACACGACTAGATTGTTACTTTTCTTGGGTGGGTTCCTTTTGACGACTGTGGGTGAACGGAGCGTACAAGTCTACTTGTACAAAATGATCGAGACTCGAGAGAGTTGAGACTACTGGAGGCATATCTCGCTTGGCGCATCCACTTGACCGGGGGTTCTCCGATCGCACGATGCTTGGTGCACAACGCCGTACACAAACAGACACTACAGTCTACGCTCGACAGTCTACACTCGACAGTCTACACTCGACAGTACTACAAGTGGACACTGTAGTGACTAGTACTACACAGTGTTATTTGAAAACTCGTAGACTCAATTGAAGAGTCTTCCAGATAGGACACCCGGACTAGTCCAAAGTTTACAACACTCGACAAAGTCAAACGTAGTAGTCCATGCCTCCATGGAGCCGGAAAGAATCAGGTGTTACAACTTACTACTCATTGAGAAAGTTCTGCCCAATCCCCAAAGTCAGACCAGTCGCACGACATGAATGCTCGCCGCTACTGCACTCTGCGCACCGGGATTATGCTTCAGTGCCGTGCTACAATCAGAAGGTCCAGTCCAGGGCGCCTGGATCAGGTCGGAGATGGTCCTGGATGGAACCCTCCTGATGTCTTCAAGTGGCCGTTGACCAACACCGATGATGCAATGCCGTTCCAAGGAGTATGGATTGAGCTGAGACAGTTGAGCACGGGCGCTACCATATCGCCCGTGTTTCAATGGCCACTAAACTACCTTAGTCCGGTAGATAGAGTACGAGTAGTGGGACTGGATGGGCCTTGCGATCGTGAAATCTCCCTCGGACACATATGCATCCAAGTCAGCCTTGAGCATATGCCATCATATCAACTTATCACGTATGTTACTAGTAACTTAGTCAACTAAACGTGAACACCCGACCAAGCCGAGGCAGCACGACCCCCACCAGCCTGTGAACAAGTGAACACTGAACACTTAACAGTCCTCCGATCAATCCCTGTTCCCTCGAGACTCTCACAAACATCCCTGTCAGGAAATTCCGGGTCTAGAACCTCGCCTAAATCATGGATGGACTCAACAAAGGATCCCTCTCAGGCTCCGCCTTGAGGCGAAACTTTGCTACAATGCTACACTCCGAACTCCGACCTGTAGTACTGTAAGTAGTAAGTACTAGTTAATACCTGTGAGAGGAAGTGCTAGTCAATAGTTTGCTAATTCACCCATACCACTGCTACCACTCACTTACTCCACCAAGCACCTCCGTCTCAACACGATGCTTCATCACCGTGAATTCATCATGACCTGGTCATGACCTATCGATCATGAGCTCGGTAAACTCACTGGAATCCTGGATACTTATTACCGAGTCTGGAAGGTACTACCACAGTACCACTACCCCATTGGCAGTTTGACACCTCCCTCCCGGCTCCAGTACTGGTCTAGTAGTAGGCGAGGCGAGGTGAGTTCGCCTGAAATAGTGCACGCTTTGTAATCGTACAAACTCACGAGTTTTCCGGTCCGTCGTGAGTGCGCCCTTCGCCAGCGCAGGACCGACAGATGGAAGAACCCAGCGTGTTGACACGACAGGATGATGTGGTGGCCACCTGGATAGGTACTGCCTTAGTACCTTCTACCTTAATACACTACCACCAGATACCTAGTTAGTATGTACCTACTACCTAGTACCTACTAATCACCTAGAGGGGTACCACCAACTTTCGCATGGTCCCCCGACCGGCTCGCTACGCCCGGTCGACCGTGGAGCAAGAGGTCGGCAATCATAATGATCATGATATGGTAGTAGCCATGCACTAAATAGTAAATGCACAGTCTAATATTATCTCCGGCCAACGTCTAGTGTTCACTGTTTCGTAGTAGTTTAGTATTTACTACTTTAAAACAATAGATTTGGCAATCTGGCAATCGGACAAGTCGCCAGTTTGGTACCCGACGTCAATTTCCCACATGGCTTCCACTGGGTGACAACTTGGTCCTGTAGCTCGCGACCACCGAAATCAGCGACGGGTGCCACTGCCATTCGCCTCGGGGACTCGGGGAGCAGGCCCAACTCTGGACAAGAAGCGAGTCACTTCCTCATTGGAGGTGTAACTGGTTCCTGGACGACGGTCCTTACCCAAGAAGAAAGTCAAGGGAAGGGCTGTAGTGACCCATGGAAATGCGCACGAGGGCACAAGACGCCAAGGGGAACAACAGCGCAGGTTGACATGGCGCTGGGATTTCGCCTCCCTCTCTCTCTCTCTGTGGCTCCCGCTCTTTCTTGAACCGGATTTCCGGCTGCAGAACTATTGGACATTGACTGTACAAAGTCCAAAGTACAAAGTGTACGTGCACTGGACGGCCGGTCGACTCGTAGAGATAAATTCAGTCTACAGTCTACAGTCTACAGTCTACAGTCTACACCCAGTACACTGCAAAATTGATCTGTAAGAGTTTGAGATTTGATTTATCATTGATAGTACCGAGTCTACCGAGTGGATGTGGGCGGTATGGAATGTTCCGAGACCACTCCGGTAGAGTTTGTGCGGGCCAAGGGTGGCCCAAGATCCTGTACTTGCCAACATGCACACATGGAAGCGAGAGATCGTTCATGGGGGTGTCAAGTCGGGCTGTTCCACTGGCTCACCGACGTAAGAAGTCCGGTGTCATTCCAGTGGACAGTTGGAAGCTTCTTCGTCGCTCGCGTTTCAACTTGACAGCTCTGCTTGGGTCACCGTCCATTCTACCGTGACGAAAATGACTTGTCCAAAGTGTACCACCTAGTCAGTAGACTCAGTCCTACCTGCAGTAGGATTGACCTTCATCCTATGACTCTACCCACCGACTGGCGGCGCCTCACATCAGAATTATGTAGTCTGTCGCGCGAGAGCTCGACATCACTACTCTCTCTTGACTGCCCAACCCTGTCACGGAGGATCCCAAACCCAGACATATCTCTCCGGAGTCCAGTCAGTTTCTCACCTGTCATGCCTGTGGAAGTCGGTGGAGACGCCGCCGTCAAACCGTTCGCAAGTCCGTTGTCAAATTCTTCACCGAATCCACCTGTCCATATGTCAGACTCGAGCCTCCAGAGGCTGGACACCGAGAATAGTGGTGTGGTCTGCTATTGTCCCGCGCTCAGGTCCTTTAACACCTACCTGATGGCCCAAAATCCTCGGCTAATATTTACTGCGCCAATTCGTCCAGTCGGAACTGCATTTGCTACGTTAGGATGTGCAAGCGAGAGGATCATCCATCCGGCGGTTCGTGAATGAGTACCATTCCTGGATCGCGGCTCATCAGACAATATTGGTTCGGAGAAGAGCACCCGAGCATGAAGCCAAAGCATAACCGTCTGTTTGCACGGTCTGTTTGCACGGATCAATCTATATTGAGTTACAAGGATCGGTATATTGCGAACTTTGCAATCCTTGAGAGAATCAGAAAGTTAAAGAGTCATTGAGATCAAGATATCCCGTCGGGTGATGGTCTCCAACCTAGAAAGTTCAAAACCAGGTAGTTGGAACTTGGTAACTAGTGCCCGGTACCGGAACCCTCAGACGCTTTTTCTTAACTCTGCCATTAACATCTGTGGCACCCTCTCCATTCCAGGGCTCGCATTCAATTCATGGTCAAAAGGTTCAATTGCGGAGCCAATAGAACAATGCTTGGTTGTCACTGCTTGTCGCGTATTCGAGGTGAATAATAATGCTGGATTTCCGAGTGTCGACATGTCAGCGCGCCCTTCAAAGTCGGGGAATGTGCCATCGTTATTTGGCTGGGCTCGGATGTCTAAAAGGTCAACACCATTCCTTCTCGGATGCATTCATATATCTATTCGTGTGGCTAGACCATGTGCCCTGGCTCCTACCATATCACCAAGCATTTTCCTTTCTCGGATCTAAGCCATTCCACTGGCGTGCCATCATCTTGTAATTAGTAGCGACTAGCGAGTCGCGACAGCATTCATCCTGCCTAAGTAGGTAGGTAGGCAGTCTCAGGATGACCTTGCCTATAATTCTACCTCATGATGGTGACTATATCCACGATCAAGCGCCCATTTCTTCTACACGTTTATACCTGAATAGGTATTTCGCTTCCGTTACTCCGTCGGGTCGTGGTCTATTAGACCAATTGCCAATAACGCCAGTCACCCCCCATTCCATCCCCTCTATCCCCTCCATCCCCAGCCTCTCTGGATGAAGATTGCACAATGATGAAAGGAGACCCAACGAGCGGACTGGCCGATTACCCAGCAAGGTTGTCCATATGGATACTGTGTATAGACTATAGAGCATAGACATTGGCACATACCATTTCCTGCTACGTAGGTAGTTCCATTCCATTGATGGAAAATGGTGGAAGTTTCCTTCCATTTGTGAAACTGATAACTCATTGGAAGTCTTCTACTTGCCTCTGCTCCGCTCCAGCCAACAGCCTCGAGAATTAGTGATGAGTGCGAGCAATGGTCTCCGGGCATCGCGTGATATTCGCAGACGGCTACTAACACTCGATCTATCGCTAATAAGCGGTGATGCGAACTCTCGGAAAAGTCACATCGTTTTCTTTTTTCGCTGGAGAGCCACATCGAATGCAATTGAAGTTTCGCCATTTTCCAGAGGGGGTTCAGCGGCAGCCATTGCAGCTTGTGCAATTGCACGGCATCCATATCGGACATGCACATTCTCGAGAGATAGGTCCGAAGCATCTATACCTGGACTGCACATCAAGTCTCACCACTTGCTTTACGACTTGGACCAAGTGGTTGGGAGCCTGGTAGCGCTACTGTTATACAGCGCATGACATCCATCTGCCTACACAGTGGTACCTGGTACCCCTGAACAAGCACTCAGGTCAATGCCTACGAGCTCTAGAAAACAGAGTCATGAGATCTCTGACCAGACACTTCCTCATCATCTGGCCTTGCTGGTTATACAAAAGCTTTGGCGCGATCTGCATCGCGATGCGAGGAGGACTGCTTTTTCATCGACGCCAAGTGACACAATCTCACGTGACATTGCTCCATGACCTGGCAGGTCGTGATCGGCTGGAATTGCGCGCTGTTACTCACCAACCTCGACAGTCCTTCACGTTCGATTTGGCTGACATTGACGAGGGGAAAAAGATTTCAATTCTATATGATCGCCTCTACCTACCGGTGCTTCACTCTCATTGAACCCCAATGAAGCTCACCTCTTTGCTAGCGGCTGCGGCCGTTGTTGCTGTGTCCCATGCTTCTCCGCACCCCGCACTGGACCAGCAACAGGCCCTGGGAAGCTTGCAAGAGGCTCACCGGACCATTGTTGGTGAAAAAGCCGACCAGTCTATCGAAGAATTGCTCCAACACGATCCCTTATTGTCCTTCCACCGAGACTTGGTCTCCATTGAGTCCATATCCGGCAATGAACATGACGTCGGCATTTTCGTCGCCGACTTCCTCAGGGCCAAGAACTTCACCGTCGTCAAGCAGAAAGTCGCACCGGTGAAGAAGAAGGGCGATGTCCCGGATAATGATGATGAGACACCCAAGACAAGATATAATATATACGCGTATCCTTCATCTCTGCAAGAGCCACCTTCAATCCTAGTCACCAGTCACATTGATACCGTTCCACCGTTCATACCTTATTCCGTGCACAAGCCTGAATCGGCGACCTCGCGATCTGAAAGTGTTGACGACCATGTCATTGCTGGTCGAGGCTCGGTCGACGCAAAGGGTAGCGTTGCCGCACAGGTCTACGCAGTCCTGGAGACTCTAGAGGCCAACCCAGATGCCAGGCTAGGCCTGCTCTTCGTTGTCGGCGAAGAGATCGGTGGAGACGGTATGAAGACCTTCTCCGAGTCTGAAATCAACTCCAAGAGCGCCTACCACACCGTGATCTTCGGTGAACCTACCGAGGCCAAGCTTGTCTCCGGACACAAGGGCATGCTGGGCTTCGAGGTCCTGGCCCACGGTAAAGCGGCGCACTCCGGCTACCCGTGGCTGGGCAAGAGTGCCGTCTCTGCCATCTTACCCGCTTTGAGCCGCGTGGATCAACTCGGTAACCTCCCAGTCAGTCAAGGTGGATTGCCTTCTTCGGACAAGTATGGCAATACCACGCTGAATATCGGAACCATTCGAGCTGGCGTGGCGACAAACGTTGTCCCGGCGTCTGCGCGTGCGGATGTTGCCGTTCGTCTGGCAGCCGGTACCCCGGAGGAGGCGCGCGAAATCATCCGCCGGGCAGTGAAGGATGCGACGCGCGAGGTCGAGGCCGATGTCGAGGTGGACTTTTCCAATCACAATGAAGCTTACTCGCCGCAAGACCTCGATACAGACGTGGATGGGTTCGAGGTGATGCCTGTGAACTACGGCACCGACGTACCCAATCTGACTGTGCGGGACGGTGTGAAGCGATACCTCTACGGTCCGGGAAGCATCTTTGTGGCTCATGGTGACAACGAGGCCCTTACGGTCCGCGACATGAAGGATGCGGTCAAGGGTTTCAAAAAGCTCATTGACGCTGCATTGGAACGGGAT
Source organism: Penicillium ucsense (assembly GCA_014839625.1). Classification (NCBI taxonomy): domain Eukaryota; kingdom Fungi; phylum Ascomycota; class Eurotiomycetes; order Eurotiales; family Aspergillaceae; genus Penicillium; species Penicillium ucsense. The sequence continues at coordinate 59,590 of WIWV01000058.1, read as the reverse complement.
TAGAAGAACAGATGCCAAGCCTCATATCTTACATTCAATATGGCACTGGAGAGACTGAACCCTGTCAATGTACATCATATCCACCATCACTCGTTCCATTTTTTTTTCTTCCTCCGACTACTATAGACACGAATTTGATGATTCCAGTTAAAAGACGGCGTTTCAAGGAAGAAGACAAGACACGAGGAAAAACGCCGTAAAGATTACCATCTGCCGGTGATGGTCATCCATGGACCAGAAAAAAAAAACAATACATGGAAATAAAGCCAGCGTGTCGCTCAGAAGCCATCAAAAGTCCGTAAGTCCTGCCAGATACCTACTGAGCAGTATCCTCAACAGGTGCAATCTTGGCCTTCCTCTGCCAACCAGTCTTCAACTCGCCGGTCGGCTTGAAACGAGGCAGAATATGAGCCTCTGTATTGAACACATGCTCTTCGAGGGGGATGAAATCCCGGTCAGAGAACAACAGGTAGAAATACTTGAGAGTCTCGGCCATCCAGAAGCTCTCCATGTTATCGCGCGTAGTCGGTGGAAGGGTATCCGCGTTGGATAAAGACGTAAAACCCTTGATACGTTTGACCACGTTGGTATTGTCAACCACTTCGTTTTCTTCCACCTCGACGACGGCAGTGTATTTGACGAAAGACTTGAACATCTCCCAGCCCCATTCTCGGTAGATCTCGTCCCCGGTGATTCGGTACATGTAGAACAGCGATTCGACGGTCTCGGGTCGTTGTAGGTTGTGACGGTCCAGGTTGTGAATTTCAATGTCCTCGCGCCAGGCTTGCGAGCCATCAGATGACTGGGAAAGGGGTCCTGAGATTGATTTGTACTCTTGCGGTTTCGTGCTTTCCGGGCCTGTACTGGGGTCGGGGTACTTGTCTCCCATCATGACGGGCGGGGAATCGAGAACGAAGTGGGAGATTTCGGGTGCGAGGCCGGTGGCGGTCTTCAAGTATGTAGCCCAGCAGGTCTTCATCAGTTCTTTGGCGATAAAGATCTCTTCTTCGCGTTGATGAGACCAGTCTGCCGATTTGCGGGCCTCGGCGAGAGGTTGACCTCCGGTTGCACCCAGAGCATACGTTCCAGGCAGGAAGCAGACCAGGTGGTCCATCTTCGGGCTCAGACTTCCTCGCAGCCCATCGGGGCGTTCTCCCAAGACCAGTAATTGTGCATGCTGGGAGAATGCGAGTAGGTGCTTGCGAACGCCGCGTAGAGACTCATCCCAAAGCTCTTTGTATACGGGTTCTTGTCCGGAAGTTTGAAGGTACTGCTTGATGAGGTATTCTGCGAGCATTTCAAGATTGGAAGATTAGCCTCACATTCGTGTTCGCATCCTCTCTTTTTTTGCCGTTGACGAACCGTAGTAAGAATCTCCGCGACTCCCTAGCCGAATGTTCTGACCTTGGAAGTGGCCCGTCCTGGGGTCGATGAAAATAGGGACAAGTCCGTCTTGAGGGTGTTGCTCATCAATCACCTCCATGACTTTCTCTACCGCTTTCCAATATTCAGCCTCGCCTGTCAGCTTGGCTAAGTACTTGAATTCAAGCTGTATCGATGTAGCCTCAGCGGTAGAAGAGGCGCCACCATCTCCGTGGGACGGTAAGCCTTCGGACTTGTTCAGATTCACGCTAGCGTAAGGTATTCCAGACGGTGACTCGAATGCGCCGAGTAAGCGGTCCCCGAGATCTGTCGCCTTCTCGATGTACAGGTCTTCACCAGCAGCGCCGACGTCGTCATCCGCGATTGGAGCAAGGGTCGGGTATTGTGTCGACAAGTAGTGGGCTGAAAGCAGGCCACCCAACATGCGAATCGTCGTCTCAAAGGTACTCACGTCATGGTCTTGGGTGTACTTTAACGATGTGGAGATCCATTCTCGCGCATGTCGCACTTCAGTGCTTAGATTCATGACAATCATCGTGTCCAGTGCGTCAACGATGATCCAGCCCATGCCACCCTCGATCATGTTCCTACCCCGGCCTGAGACTGGGTTGTACTCGTCCGAACCTAGAATGACCTCGACCTTTAGCTGATTTCCTCCAATTCGCATCGAAATGGGTTCAGGGGTCACACTCACCCCAGGCATCCTTCTCATAGCCTTGCCAGCTGACAAGGAACGCATCGCGGACTTTGTCCCTGCGCTGGTTCCAGTCTGCCTTTGCTTTTGACGAGCCTTCGTCATCCATGACTTGCGTCCACTTCCAAAGCTCAACACCAACATCCCGCGACGCAGCGGGACTCCGCCACGTAGGCATCGATGACTTGTAGTACCACAACAAGGTCAGTGCACAAACCCCGAGCACGAACAACGGTCTCCATCTTTTTCGAGGAGCCGTTCGCTTCGGTGTGAAGTATGGCTTGTCCTTGTACATGGGCAACGTTCGATCTCTTGATTCAAAGAATCCTGCACCTGTAGTCGGACCGGTCGACAGGCCGAGTCCAGTGAGACCCTCGTTGGTGCGGAAACGGTTCTCTGGAAATGGGCTCGTGTTGAAGGATCTCCCCTGATAGGACATGATCCCCGAATCAATGCCTCTTTACGCGCCGATTGCGAATGTATGAATACTTGGCGGTTCAGACTTCAGGAAAGCATTGACTGGTAGACTGTTGATAGCGCGCTGTACGTTCGAGAGTATCGTGGCGTTGAGACAGTCGTGCAGGTCGTGCAGGTCATGCGGGGGAGGATTCGGTGAAGTGAGGGCTATCAGGTTGAGAGGGAAAATTAGCTATGATATAGACAAGTCATCATGAGCCGCCCAGATCTCATAAACACAACCAACTGTAAGCGTAGGCGCCGTGGCAGACTCACGGTGTCGTGCTAGATCGCAATCACAAGACACGGTTCGAGGTGCCAACGTGTGCTTAAGGTCCAGTATTATTCTGCTAGCGCTAGCGCTGTCGCACCGAAGCAGTCTACCCAGTCTGGTTGCGCGAGTGAGGCTTGACAGGGACTCCGGGGCTATGTAATCGCTGCTTTCCAAAACAGTTTTCGAGTGCGACATCAAAGATCGTTCGCCCTGAGTGTGAACGTGGATGTGGATGTACCTGCGAGGATTGAGCCCGCGGGCCGAGTCTCCACCATGGTGCCGCCGCAAGCCCTGTCCCGCAGCCTCCACTTCAGTATCGAGGGCATGAGGAGAGATTACAACGGGAAACTCTTCTACATGCTCTCGATGACTTACGCTGTACGAGGGCGCTGTGTAGCGGGCCAGCCAAATCCATGTGCCCTGGTACACCAGACTCATGAGGACTAATAGAGTACAAGTCGGAAAAAGATTGAGGACTGCCAGCACCTGTGGGCAGGCAATATTTGCCGGTACTTCTGATGCATGGTATTCTAAAATATCGAAGCGTCCATAAAGGATGCAAGCTTCACCGTCGTGCGCTCTTTACATCTGAAAAACTTTAGAGCTTCTGGTACTCAAGCTTACCCTCCAGCTTCTTGGCTTCAGCCACCTTGCGTACGGCCTTGTTAAAGTCATCCTGGTTGATGGCGTCCCGATAATCCTTGATTGCGAAAAGACCCCTGTAGTTGCTGTTAGTCCGAGGCACATACACACACACAGCACAAATTCAACTTACGCTTCCGTCACCACGTTGCGCAGATCGGCACCGTTGAGACCATCGCTCATCTTGACCACGCTCTCAAAATCGATTTCACCTTCCAGTTGCACCGTACTTGAGTGGATCTTGAGAATCTCAAGGCGACCAACCTCATTGGGCAAGGGAATCTCGATCTTGCGGTCGAGACGACCAGCACGGAGCAGCGCAGGGTCGAGAGTATCCGGTCGGTTCGTGGCCATGATGATCTTTGTCTTGCCAAGGTAATCGAAACCATCCAGTTGATTTAGCAACTCCATCAGCGTACGTTGAATTTCACGATCTGCCGATGTGCCTTCTGAGAAACGTCGTCCACCAATCGCATCGATCTCGTCCATGAAGATGATACAGGGCTCGTGTTCCTTGGCGTATCCGAACATTTCACGAATCAATCGCGCAGATTCACCAATGTACTTGTCGACAATCGCAGAAGAAACGACTATTCAGACAATCTCGTTAGGAAAGACGGTTGCAACACACGGCACTGTGTGCAAGGGAACACTTGGGACTCACCCTTCAAGAAATTCGTCTCCATTGAACTAGCGACGGCCCGGGCCAACAGGGTTTTACCCGTGCCTGGAGGGCCATAAAGCAAAACACCCTTTGGAGGCTTGATTCCCACCCGTTGGAAGAGTTCGGGGTTCTTCAACGGTAGTTCGATAACCTCTCGCAGTTCTCTGATCTGGTCGTTCAAACCACCAATACCGGCGAAGTTCACCGACCCGGGATCCTCCAATGACATGTTGTAAACCAAGGGATCGACCTCCCGAGGAAGCATTCGCATGATTGTCAATGTGGTCATATCCAAGGCCACTCGCGTGCCTTGCTTCAGCTTCGCTTTGTCGACCTTGGAACGGCAACCGACAACATATCGTGGCCCGGAAGAAGCTTTGACGATGACTGCAGAAAGATGACAGAGATTAGACAGTGGCGAGCAGAGTCAACCACAACGGGAAATGAGAGACGTACATCGTTCTTCATCCAGCTGTTTCAACACTTCGCCGATAATCTGACCAACACTTTGAAGTGCTTTGATGTTGTCCTCTGAGACATCGAATTCATGCTGGAGGTCCTTGATCCCCATCCGCAGACCCTTGAGCTTGGCTTCCCATTCTCGTAGCTCCAACAGGCTATTCTTGTAATCCTCAAGCGCTTGCTCGCGCTCCGGGTCGACGCCGCCGTTCATGATGGTCGAGTGGCTAAATCGCGAACCAAGTGTTTGGGACAGTCAACAATTGCCGGACGTCAAAATGGGAAGAAAAGAAAGGCCGCGCGGGTGATGAACGGATAATAGATTAATGCAAGAACTGGCAATGCTCAGTTAGTGAAGCTGGTTGAGCTACCTAGCATCCGGTCGAGGAGCTGCTGGTCAGGTCACCTGACGAAGTAATCATCGGTCATGTGATCTGCATCATCGCCGGGATGCCGTCTCCGTGTCCACCTCAGGCACCCGAATCATTTCCAGATCTGATCATCTATCAGACGAGATCACGGATGGTCCAGACGTAAAATGCGCTCATCAGAATAACTTGTGCTCGACATTTCCCACTTCTGAAAGAGACTCGATGTGCGTTACTGTTGACTATAGTACTGAATGCAAACAATTCACTGGTCTTTTGAACAAGCTAGAGACCCCGGCACGCTCTCGTTGCAGATGTAAAATTGTTTGATACCTAGGTAGCCCAGTCGGCTTCGAATGTACCAAGGTTCATGCACCAATGCTCGGTGATCCTAGATGCGCTCATCTGCACTCATCCTGCTCATCGGGTTCGAGGAGGTCCGGGCAATGGACTATGAATTCATGTTGCAGGACATTGAGCCACTCACCATAGGATAGGATCACACGGAACAGCTTCGAGGACGCTATTTAAGCTTATTGCTTAGTACTGAGGTAGCTGAGGTTACAGTTCCAAGGTTCTCCCGCAGCGACCCTGCAGTGCTCACTGCTCACTCGATGCTGTCGCTGGACGTACACACCAAATTCGGGTGGAATCTGGGCCCATTGTCTAAGCTTTGCCATTAGCACCAGACGACGACGACCATGACGATAAGGACGATGGGACTGCCATTCATGCTTCTCTACCAGGACCCTGTGGCTACTAAGAGAAGTCCTCTTGTCCATTCCAGGTCTGCCTCTGAAATTCTTCCAGTAGGGCCAATGGTGGTATCTGAGATTCTGGATTGCCGCTAGTCGCACCTCCACGGGCACGATGTACCTGAATCACCAGGTAGGTAAGATACCTACCTAGTATAGCTGCCCGCGCTCGACACTCACAGACTGTCACAGTACTTGGTCCAAACTGTCTCACATGACCTAAGCGCCGTTATGAGCACGGGAGTTAAAGGCTGCTTTAGCGCCCTTCGATCTGGAAATTTAGGAATTACGTACTCAGAGGACCCGGACTCTCCAAAGAGGACCTCCGACGCGCAGTTGTACCCCGGAATTCCATACCTGTACGGATCTGGCAATCCACACTTCCGCATCCTCGGGCAATCAAATTCCAGCATGATTGATGGTGATCCCGAGGGTGACGGGAGATCTCGCAACATGCAAAGCCCAGCGTCAGAGTTTAGGGTCGGATCGAACTCAGGCCCAGTCCACTGAGGCACACGGTTGGATGCTGTCTCGTCGATGACCGTCCATGCCCCACTGTTGCATTGGAAAGAATCGGAGGACTATTCACTACTGAGCCATGCGTCTGTGACGGGTTCCCCGGGGATTTCGCAGTGGAGGTTATTTAAAGCATCGGATGTTTCCGTCATGGGAGAGTTGTGTTGGAAGAAACGGGTCTGACATCCAGCTCTTCTATCAATTGATCGGGCTCTCACGTCACGAGTCACTACTACGACAACTACCTAGATACATACCTAACTCCTCCTGCTGTATTACACCTTCGTTCTCACGTGCGCTTGTGTACTCGACGGACAACCGGAGAAGAGAACCAGCAGCTCAAATTGTAAGGAACAAGCGCTCTCCTTGGTGGTCAATGGGTCATGATTGGACCTCTCACGACGTGATGTACCCGTCGACCTCACACCAGCTGCCACTCCACCCACCTTCACCCTCGACCTTCATCCGGTCATTCCCCCCGCCATCTGCCCCTCCCTCCTCCTCTCCTCTCTGCTTCCTTTCTCATTCCTACAAGTCCCAACCCACCCACTTTTGCGCCCTCTTTGCTCTTTGATCGACCCCGGTCAGCAAATCTGCATTAGACACTCTGAAGGTACAACCCAACCTGAGCTTCGGTGACGGCGGTGGCCAATTGCCCCTCCCCATTTATCCACATTCGCTGAGCTCCATCCAATTCGGCGCCCTCCTCCCCCCCATTCTGCGCTCCCGTTCGGCCTGTCTTTTTTGGGGACATCGGTGAAGCTGCTCCCCTCCGCCGTTAGTCACGGCCTTTTTTGCCTCCATATACGACCGGCCACTGCCCGCTGCTTTTTGTAGTCTCCTTCTTTCAACCTTCATTTCCACTGATCTTTCTTCCCCGTCAGATCTCTCACATTCAAAATGCCTATCTCCAAGGTTCACGCTCGTTCCGTCTACGACTCCCGTGGTAACCCCACCGTCGAGGTCGACATTGTCACCGAGACTGGCCTTCACCGCGCCATTGTCCCCTCCGGTGCCTCTACCGGTATGTAATCAGACTATCTCGTATCCTCCAAGGTGCCACAGCGAACGGATGCTAACGTCGAATTTCTCAAACAGGCCAGCACGAGGCTGTTGAGCTCCGTGATGGTGACAAGACCCACTGGGCTGGCAAGGGTAAGGAGCATCTCTTCGGGTCCCCCTCCTAACCGCCGTGTATACAGACAAGAGCAAGAGATCTGACCCAAAACTTGTCATCAATAGGTGTTCTCAAGGCCGTGAAGAACGTCAACGAGACCATTGGCCCCGCCCTCATCAAGGAGAACATCGATGTCAAGGACCAGGCCAAGGTCGACGAGTTCCTCAACAAGCTCGATGGCACCGCCAACAAGGGTAACCTTGGTGCCAACGCCATCCTCGGTGTCTCCCTGGCTGTTGCCAAGGCTGCCGCCGCCGAGAAGGGTGTTCCTCTCTACGCCCACATCTCCGACCTTGCCGGAACCAAGAAGCCCTACGTTCTCCCCGTTCCCTTCCAGAACGTCCTGAACGGTGGTTCCCACGCCGGTGGCCGTCTGGCCTTCCAGGAGTTCATGATTGTCCCTGAGTATGTGGATCGTCTCAATTGAGGCTGCCATCGGGCAGTCGGCATTGCAACTCGATGGACTCCGCTAACATCTCATCTCGCAACCGGCAGCTCCGCTCCTTCCTTCTCCGAGGCCCTCCGCCACGGTTCCGAGGTTTACCAGAAGCTCAAGGCTCTCGCCAAGAAGCGTTACGGTCAGTCCGCTGGTAACGTCGGTGACGAGGGTGGTGTTGCTCCCGATATTCAGACCGCCGAGGAGGCTCTTGACCTGATCACCGATGCCATTGAAGAGGCTGGTTACACTGGCAAGATGTCCATTGCTATGGACGTTGCCTCCAGCGAGTTCTACAAGGTCGAGGAGAAGAAGTACGATCTCGACTTCAAGAACCCCGACAGCGACCCCACCAAGTGGATCACCTACGAGCAGCTTGCCGATATGTACAAGCAGCTCGCTGCCAAGTACCCCATCGTTTCCATCGAGGATCCCTTCGCTGAGGATGACTGGGAGGCCTGGAGCTACTTCTACAAGACCTCCGACTTCCAGATTGTCGGTGATGACTTGACTGTCACCAACCCCATCCGCATCAAGAAGGCCATCGAGCTCAAGTCTTGCAATGCTCTCCTCCTCAAGGTCAACCAGATCGGTACCCTGACCGAGTCTATCCAGGCCGCCAAGGACTCCTACGCCGACAACTGGGGTGTCATGGTCTCCCACCGCTCCGGTGAGACCGAGGATGTCACCATTGCTGATATCGCCGTCGGTCTCCGCGCCGGCCAGATCAAGACCGGTGCCCCTGCCCGTTCCGAGCGTCTCGCCAAGCTCAACCAGATCCTCCGTATCGAGGAGGAGCTCGGTGAGAACGCCGTCTACGCTGGCAAGCACTTCCGCACCTCTGTCAACCTGTAAAGTGTAACTCATCAATGAGCACACCCAGGGTTGTGAAAGGAAGCCGGAAAAATAGATAGCTGATTCTGTTGTGACGGAATTGCTACTAGTTATGATTATGAATTTAATAAAAATTTATTTCAAAAAGAATGTCCGAAGAACAGTAAGAGCCTGCCGGAAGATACCCCTTCAGATATAGCAGCAAACTGTATGTATCTTATCACCTTAATTTACCCCTTTCATCCGAAGCACTTTTCCGGCATGTGTCTAAACAAAGAATCGTGGACTTGATTGCCTTCGACGTCAGCGTGGTCTGTGTTGGGCACCAAGGAACCAAGGAACGTGCACGTGACCGCCCCTCCTGCATTGATTGTCCCACATAAAATTTATCGTCGCCCCTCCATTGACAAGTATCGGAGCAGCATCCAATCGTCGAGCTTACCCTCGTTTCTCTGTTCTCGGTCTTGCGTATACCGCACCGCTTTCTGTTCGTCTTGTTCAGTTGCGCCCGATAAGCCTTTCACTAGTCCAACATGGCGCCATCAAAGTGGGGTAAGGAAGGCCTTCTATACTTGAGCCGCTATCGTGATCAAACTGTATCAATATGCGCCTGAAGTCTCCGTGCACGACGAACCACATGGAACCAAGGCTGATCTCATTTGAATCAAACTAGATGAGGAGGAGGACAGCGTCTCGCCTCCGCCCGTTGCCCGTCGGAGATTCGACGACGAAGAGGAGGAAGAGGTAAGAAAACATTGTCCCAAAGGCTAGCGAAACAAAGGCGCAGAAACATGCCGCCACGACACCAAGACCACACCACTGATAGGCCCTTCTTTGCCACGTAGGTCCTTGACTCCTGGGATGCCGCCGACGACTCCGAAACAGAGCGAGAGAAGGCCAAGAAGGCCGAGGAGGCTTTGGCCAAGGCCAAGGCTGCCGCCGCTGCCAACAAGAAGACCAAGGCTCAACGGATAGAGGAGCACCGCGACCAGCGCCGGCGCGAGGCCGAGGATAGCGATGAGGAGGGTTACGAGGACGAGACCGAGGCCGAGCGTCGTGAGCGTCTGCGTCGTACTGAGAAGGACGCCGACATGCAGCACGCCTCCGATTTGTTCGCCGACATTGACATGAACCGCAACCGTGGAGCGCCCAAGGCTGTCGTCATCACCGACAGCGCCAACCCCACCAACTCGATCGACCTCTCCTCCATGCCGCTGTTCAAGCCTACCACCAAGGACCAATTTGCGCGCCTGACCGATGTTCTCATCCCCTTGCTCACTCCTCAGTCCAAGAAGCCCCATTACGCCCTGTGGGCGCAGGACTTCGCCCGCAAGCTCGTCAAGGAACTCCCCAGTGCCGACATCAAGAAGATTGCCAGCGCCCTCACTACCGCTAGCAACGAGAAGATGCGCGAGGAGCGTGCCGCCGACAAGGGTAACAAGAAGACCAAGGCTGCCAAGACCAAGGTGTCTCTCAATGCCAACCGTGACAGCCAGATTGACAACACTGCCTACGGTGATGAAGACGGTCTTGGTGATGATGATTTTATGTAATGGACCAATTGACGACATATATCTTTTTAACCTTCCTCCTCTTCTTCCTATTTTCTATTCAGCCTCTCCCAGACATATTCGCTATTGATTGTGCGATCCCACAGTATTTCGGGAACTCGCAAGTCTGTCAATATATGTCTTCTTAAGCAACAATTTCGTCATCGAATCATGCTTCTTTTCTGACATATCGAGGAGCATATTTCGTGATTTCAGAGCGCTCTCTTCCTGGCAAGGAGTCCGCTTCGAGACCTGTCACCGTGTACATCTCTTTTTTGATTCTAGCACCCTTACATCAGACGCCTTCACAGGAATCCAATTACAGACAAAGCCAGATTATCTCTCACATTTCCATGATTCCGAGTATCAATCAAGACGCGAGACCAACTCATGAACGTCGAGCTGTCAAGGCAGTAAGTACTAAGTAGTCGAGCACACCCATCGGACTTGCTTTCTTCCGCTCGTGTCCTAATGGAAGCATTCACCACCTGAAACCCCCTCGATTGTTTGGTCTCCCTGTGACTGCAATCCATGGAAGTCTTGTAGACTCACTTTGTCCGGGGCAGTGGATTTTTGTTGAACACAGATCTCTGGAATATCTCAAGGACAAGCGAGGTCGTTCGGTACCTCTCCACCAGTTCCTCTCCACCTGCAATGCCCTAATGTGAAATTCCATTGCAGCACATTGAAGACTACCGGACCTGGTCTGCACGGTGCTGGAAACCAGTCCAAGGAAGCAAGGATAATTCGTTCGAAAGATTCCCTAAACGAGCTCAACAGAACCCCATCGACCGAAAAGACTACCTATTGTCCAAATGGATGGCATCGCTTCGACGAAACTCATCCACCCTCAATCGATTTTTCAACCTGTTTATTATGGAATGCTTTTCTCGGGTCGGAATACCTACTTGTTGCCCCCCGCCCTCTCTCTCTCTCTCTTTTCTTTTCTCGGGGGTTGGCGCTTGCAAGAGATAGACGTGCGGTCGATCTCTCGGATCACAAGCAAGGCAAGCGCGGACACGGGCAGATGTAACGATGGTTGACTGATATCCTGCCTTCTGTCATGGGGCTTTCGAGATTGTGGAAATTGGCCTTTCGAGGAGAGTGCCCGATTCATTCTGTCATGGCTTTTGCTAGATGTAGGTGCTCATCTGGGAGCAGGTCATGTATGGTCGTAATTGCAGAGGGAAAAGTTGTAATAGTTCAAATTGGAAGGAGACTGACGGCCGAACAAAAAACGGCTCCCAAAGTCACCAAGAGCGGATGGTGTAGCTCTTGTCTAGACATCGTGTCGCTGCTCTGGATACGATTGATGTCTGAAAATCCACTGACTTGCCAGTCAAGCAAGGCAATCTTACTGAAGAAAAACAAGAAGATCAATAGGAAACCAGTTTGCGACAAGGGACCGAATGAAATTGGAAAATAAACACATTGAATCTTGCTAGAGTGGGAATAGAGACAATAAAAGAGAGAGAGAAATTTCCACTCAGCCCCTTTTCTGCGCTCGCCCTCAACCGAATATCAAACTCCGCCGGCCGCCCCACACGATTTCCCAAATACGTGCAAATGATGAAGATGCCGGTCCCGATCAAGCTACGCTGCAGTAACGAACAAGCGACTTGCTAAAACAAACCACACGTCTGGGAAGACTTTGTGAACGCCCCCGTACCAGATTTGGCAAAACGGTTGATTGCGACCCGTTGCGCGGTGCTGAAGCCCCTGGACAGAGCTTAAGAGGAAGCCTGGACAGGCTCGGTCTCCTCGGTCTTCTCTTCAGCAGCGGGGGCCGCGGCGGGGGCGGCAGCAGCAGCGGCCGCCTCCTCCTCGGGCTTGTCCTGGCTAGGGGCGGCACCCTCGGCGCCCTCATTGCCTTCGGAAGAGGTCCAGAGCGTGAGGTTGTCACGCAGAAGCTGCATGATGAGGGTGCTATCACGGTAGCTCTCCTCAGACAAAGAGTCAAGCTCGGCAATGGCATCGTCGAAAGCCTGCTTGGCGAGGTGGCAGGCGCGGTCAGGTGAGTTCAGAATCTCATAGTAGAAGACGGAGAAGTTCAGGGCCAGACCGAGGCGGATGGGGTGAGTAGGAGTAAGATCGGTCTGAGCGACGTCGGTGGCGTTCTATGAGGGAGAAAAGGGACAAGGCGTTAGCCATGATCATCGAATGCAGAGTCTGAGGTGATAGCAAGACATACCTTGTAGGCCTCGTGGGCAGCGGTGGCGGCGACCTTGCGCTTGTTACCAGAGGCGAACTCGGCGAGATAACGGTGGTAGTCGCCCTTCCTGGAGTAGAAGTCAGTCTCAATCAATGACACTTGTGGTGATATAAGGCGCGCTCCTGCTAACGTACATCTTGTAGTAGAAGACCTTGGACTCGCCAGTCTCGGCCTTGGGGATCAAAGACTCATCCAAGACGTCCAAGACATCCTGGCAAACCTTCTCCAGCTCGGTCTCAATCTTCTGACGGTATTCACGGATGATGGAAACGTGCTCCTCGGATCCCTTGGATTCCTCCTTCTGCTCGATGGAGGAGATAATGCGCCAGGAGGCACGGCGGGTACCAACAACGTTCTTGTAAGCAACAGACAAGAGGTTGCGCTCGTCAACGGTAAGCTCGCCGCCAATCTGCAAGTAGAAGCAATGTCAATCAGAAAGCTCGACGACAGTCGCGAAAGACCTCGAGGCAAGATAATGTGGAATCATACGTTGGCGACTTCCTATTCAGTTGGTTAGCGGTCATGATCCCTTCTCGCAAGACAATACAACTCCTTCAGAAAACTGACCTTCATGTAGCTGACCATCTCTATGCCGGGACAAATAACAGCATATTAGTATTGCATCCTCATCGAGAACCGCGATTTGAATTCTTACCATCGTAGCGCTCGGCCTGCTCACAGAGCCTCGCAAGGAATGTCTTGCTGTTGACAGTGTCAGTTGTGTTGACCATACAGTCGCTGGGAAGTGGTGGGCATCTTTACTTCTCACGCTACATCAAGAAAGACATCCGTCAGCAAATTTCTTCCCATTTAGACTGATCACAACCTGTGGGCAGGCACGAGAGTGAAAACGCCGTGAAAAGCGTGGTGGACTTGCGATGGCGGTGACAGCTAAGGCAGCGCCCGATGGAGGGGTAGAGACGCCATGGACTAGAACATACCTCAGAACCCATGTTGACGGCTGATATTTATGGAAGAGGGTTATGTAGACTGAAAAAGGGGGGTGTGGTTGGAAAAAAGGTAGATATTGGGAGATCTCAGAGAAAGGAGGATGGAGTGAGGAAGTGCAATGGGGGTTAGATGAAGACTAAGTGGGGGGGGAAGAAAGAGGGAGAGAGTTGTGGATGGAGTCGATGTGGTGAGTGAGTCTGAGGGGGAACGGGTGTTGACCACCATAACAAATAATACCCTTCCGAGACTACGCTGTACCAGTGTATTATTGCCCTCTCGGTATCACCTTAGGGACGGCTGTCAAAACAATTGTATCCACAATACCGGGAGGTGAGCAATCTTACGAGGTACTCAAGACCTGTCTCCTATTTCCTCTTCTCACGTGTGCCCGTGCTGATTGTTGTAATCTGGCCATGTTTCAGGGACTTAAATCAAGGACATGCCATACCGCACATTACATATTTGTTTACACTTTACAGGCAGACAGTCAGAGTGCTACTGTCGTCTATTAGATTCCCATGGCTTCCAGCCATGCAGCCTGATTGCCATCCCGAAGTTCAAACTGGGCCTCAACCGGGCCTCAGTCCTCTGTGTACCCGATTACTACTACTGAGTTAGGCAAACGGACGTAGTACTACTACTATGAATGACCACACTGATGACGGTAAATTTTCTACGGTCTTGTAGCCCATCACTCTACTGATCTACTCAGGTCAAGCAAGTCTGTGCAAATAACATTTCATAGTACGTATTGGGTACTGACGAGCTCTGTTGTTAAGCAAGATCTGAGATCCTGGGATGTACATATGCATAATCACCTCTTTCTGCGACCGGCCACTGCGGCCGCCGGCCAGTCCTTTCGGCACACAACAAATGTACGTAAACAAATTACCGAGTCAGCCTCGCGCACTAGGCCTGGCTATTGGCTGGTCAGTTTACGAACAATTTACCAGGATCTGAGAAGCCAAGTCGAGGTCCCGTTCGCAATCAGCGCAGTTGACCAAGTGACTTGTTCACCATTCTTCTATTGGATGATAGGCCCTGATACCGCCATGATCTTATGAGGAAGTCGGACGAGACTGAGGACCGCAACCGCGGCATGGCGGAAGTCATTGGGTCCATGCAGGGGGGAACTAAGTCGAGAGACGACAATGACGGAATCGAACCTTCCAGCACGAGCAAGGTTCACACGGCGCGTGCCGATGATGTAGTGCACATACCCTTGCGTGCACATCTATCATCAGAGGCGCCGTCGACCATCAAGGGACCAGCAGACTGACTCGTTCGAAAGCTAGTGTGCGGCGCAGACCGAGTGCCAAAGTACATAATAATCCGACCAGCAGTGAGATACCTTACCTATGGCCGAGTCTTATTGCCTCGCGCAGTCGTACGGTCCAGTGTACCTACATCGATCGGTATGACTTCTTCATCGTGACTTTCTTAGGCGATTTGCCTAGTATGTAGCCCACAGCCCGGGGGAGTAGTTTCAAATGGACCGAACCTGCGTTCTCCCCTCCTCTGTCAATGTCTGTTCGCTCCGGACTTGAATATCTGAACGCTTTAAGTGAACAGTAACCTTACTACCAGAAGACTTCGGGCCAAACCCATGGACTTATTAACAGATGCAGTTCACTTGGGTAGCGTCAAAAATGGATGTGGTCGGCTAGGTGTTACAAAAAACAGAAACCCCTAGGTAGGTGGAGGCTGCTAAAATGTATATGAATCAACTGATGGTACCTTATTTGATCGATTCGACCGTATTAATTATCTAAATGTAGCCGGAGGCGGGGAGTGTCCATTGGTCTTTGATACCACACCTAATCGAGGTACCTACCTAATCAGATATACGAATGTCTACATAGATACCGTATTTACACAACTGCCCTCCAGGAAGTATACTTGACATTAACGTCTATCAAACAATATACAGTAAGTATGGATGTACATGGAAGATCAAGCTTCAGAAGCCATGCCCAGTGCTGTATATGCTAGGTAGATAGTATCTACTACATACTATCCATTATTCTGATGGCCATGGCTCAGCCTTACATGCATCGGAACTTCCGTCACCAACGAATCTTGGTTCTAAGTTGAAACTCGGTTGGTAAGATGGATGGAAGCCTAAAAACCTCCAGGAAAGGAATTCAATTCCTCGACAAATGAGGTGGCCAACGATTGACAGGGGCTCGCAGACTTTTCTAGCGAATGGATGAGAGCTGTAGATCTGCGCAATATGGAGACGACGGCCGAAACAAGCATCTAGGAATGATAGTGACTTCAATCTTACCTATAACACTGAAGACAACTTTGCATTGGCGAGATCATTGGCAAGACCATGAGCACGAAATCTAAACTAACCCTCAAAAGAGATCCGTGGAATGATTTTTCAACAAACACCACCATACCAGGTAGCAGTAAATTCGATGCTGAAGAAAGACTACCTTTGACGCTACTTACAGAATCCTTCCCATTTTTGATTTGCAGTCATTAATAATCGAACGCCCACGACGGTTCCCGTCCAGGTGGGTTGTTTCGCTCACCATTGCCTCCTTATACCTATGATCATGGACTGCTCAGTGCTCACTAAGCACTCAAGCTGGCCCTTCACTTCAGGATGCTCAGAATAGTCCCTCGAAGGCGTCATCACTCATCATGTCTATCTGTTCATATTATCCGGTAGTGGCCGTCAATTACACTAGTAGAAAGACTGATCAGGCTGTTTAGCGGTAGACTCTTCCAATACCCAAAAAAGACCGACTCGGCCCCCGTCAACAGTAGCTTCTTTTCAGTATACTCCTCCTAAAAAGATAGGAGAATCGACAAATCATCGTTGTAAATCGAATGTGTAGCCTGATGGAGCCCAAACCTATTAAAGAGAATGAGGTCTGGACAATCAGATGCGGACAGTCGATGGATGCGATGGTATTAAAGGTGAATTCTAATCAGTGGATGGGACGAATTGGTTCAAATGACCCAACTGTAGGTACTCGAGAGTTGACAAGCCTCAAAACAATTCATTTCAATTAACCTTAAGGTCTTGAGCCCAGTCCATGAAGAGCCAGTCAGGCTTGATGAGTATGTTCACATGTGAGCGGTCCTACTTCAAGATTTCCTGCTCAGTCAGAAGTTGGCTGACTGTTTCTTCGACAGACTCCTGTTTCAAGCCCAGAAGATCATTGGCGACAAGGCCACTCTTTACATAGTCTGCATGTAAACCTGGAACCTTGCCGAAGCTCGTAGCCCTAACGAGACCAAGTGCGCCGGAAAAGTCTCCAACCGCGAGTTTCTTGCGTGACTCGCTCAACTCCTGCTCGGTAGTGGTCTTGTGCACCGTCCATTTCTCCCCTGTCTGCGCCTCCAGTGCTGCCAAAATTTGACTTTGAGTCGTCTGCACCGACGCGACGTGTAGGAACTTGTTACGGGTTTCTTCGGGATGCCGCAAGACGGCGATCACAGCGTTGGCCAGCTGAGACTCGTTCGTAAGGGTGAAGCTTGCCTCACCCGCATCCCATACAGTTGCGCTTCGATTGGGGATGTCGAATCCAAGAAAGCCGTTAAGCAGACCCTAGACCACACGTAAGTTGAGGATATGTCCCCACCGTGGAAGATGTCCCCAGGTTTCTTTCGGATGAATAATTACCCAATCAAACAACAGTCCCGTGGCAATGCCCGTCCAGGCCAGACCCGCCGATTCACTTGCTTTCAGATACTCGATGACTTCCTTCTTGGCGCCGAATAGTGGCAGCAGCTGGACAACTGCCTCATCTTGACTGCTTGCAGAGAATTCAGATGGTATGAATCTATGCACACCACTGCGAAGAGCCGCGTCAATCAGCTTCTTTTGCTCCCCGAACCCCGTGGCACCAAGAGCAGAGATCACAAATTCCTGCCCTTTGAATATGGCGTCTAGCTCGCTCTCAGAAAAGTCGGTCTTCCGAACAGCGACGCCGTCGGGGAATGAGGCCGCGCTGTCTTTGCGGGAAAGCACAGTAATACTGAAGTCGCCGGTGGCGAGTAGACCGCGAAGAATGATCGAGCCAATGCTTCCACTCGCCTAATCGACCCAGGTTAGCTCATATGACTTGAGAACCAGTTTCACTGGATGCAAGTTCATGGAGCTTACACCGGCAATGGTAATTTTCTTGTAGGCAGGCATTTGGGAGGCGCTGTTGGATCTCTTATTGGTTGTTGTGACGACTGATGTTTTCAAGGACAAAACCTTGAGATGGGTAAACTGTGGGGAATTGGAGAAGCAAGAATATGATAGAAGTAGACGAGGATTGAGGGACAGTTCCTGAGCAAAATATGCGTTGAGCTGGGTTTCTATCAAGGAATCATTCGTGAAGAGACAGAGCTCTTTATACCTGTCACTTCACCCGGGAATTGCAATGGCAGCTATGTGGCTTATTCAATGCTTGGATCATCTGTGATTAGAAATCGTGTGCTTACAGCTGAGCTTGGTAATCCAGACGCTAGCAATTAGCATCACATTATTAGATGGCACAACTATGGTAACCTTCATCATCGTTATCGATCCAGTGCTACACACGTATAGCTCACGGCGGAGCTGCGGAGGCGGAGGCAGCTCCGCCCTAACTAATCGGAGTCACGGCATGTGTCCCACTCAGACACCCGTACTCTCCGCTCTCACCACTCACAGTGCTGGGTGCTCCCCCCCAGCAATCTCACCCGTTTCTCATTCTTTGACCAAATTGACTCTACGTTGAGACTGTTCTCTGTTACCGGCCTCCTACTCTTTTTGCTGCCTGACGTGGACCTCGTGCTCGCTCATGTCGCCTCGCGCCATCGCTGCGGGACGGTCTTGCTTGGAATGTCGTCGCCGCAAGATAAGATGTGATCGGTCTCTTCCGTGTGGGTACTGCACTCGGGTTCGTGTCCAGTGCATGTATCCGCCTTCGAGATCCATAAATGATAGTACAATCTCAATCGAGGAGAAGCGTTTACATGCAGAGATTCGATCTCTGAAAGAGGATTTGGTACAAGTTCGTCGCCATCTGTCCGTAAGTATTTGATATCTCATTTCGAGATGAAGAATCTTCTCATTTCACACAACGAAGCCTGAGGGCTGAGCTGAATGTGTCTCAATAGACTGATCAGCGAGGTTCATCTGTCGCCAGTGAAAGGGAGTCCTGGGCGTTTGTGGGTGACTCTGCTCGGCCGCAGGAATTGCCGCAACCTGCTGCTTCAATATTATCTTCCCTGTGGCAGATATACCTGGGCCAGATAGATCCGGTCCTCAAGATAATCCACGTTCCGACAGTCCAGCAGCACGTCTTCCGCATTCTAAGTGGGCGACGCGCACATGACGCGTCTACGTTATGCTTGGTCTATGCAGTGTGTTACGCGGCGATTACCACGCTGTCGCCAAGCGAGTGCGAATGTCAATGGGGAGAAAGCAGGCCCTTACTGCTTGACCGGTAAGGGAGCAGTGCTCTCACAGACGAATGCAGCTGATCTTTTTGTAGATATAGGTCCTGGGTGGAGAAGGGCTTCGGACAAGCGGGCTTTCCGAAGTCAGCAAATATTACTGTTCTACAAGCATTTCTTCTCTACTTGGTATGGATCACTTCGCATTTCGAATCAAGTGAGCACTGACCAACTAGAACAGATCTGTGGTCAACATGACCCTCGTGGTCCTGATGCTTACGCATTTCTTGGAGTCGCCATTCGAGTTGCACTCAAGATGGGCGTTCATGACGATGGTGCATCCTTGGACCTTTCTCCATTCGAAATAGAAATGCGACGACGAATCTGGTGGCAGATCTATATACTGGACGTTCTGACTGCCGAGTGCCAGGGGCTCGATCCTACCATTCTGGATTCTACCTTTACAACCCAATTGCCCTCTAACGCTAGCGACACGGAGCTTGATCCAGGAATGAGAAAAGCCCCGCAGGCACGGCCTGGGCGAACAGAGATGACATTCACCCTCGCTCGATTTGAAATAATAAGGTTTGCGCGCACTGTCCGATTCTCTAACCAGTTCTGTGGGAACAATTCATATCCTTGCATGGACATTTCACAAAAGGTAGACGCGATCGACAAGTTCAGAGCACAATTGGAGAGGCAATACCTCAGTTCATTTGACGGACAAGGACCACTGGGCTATTTCACTGTGGCCTTCTTTGATATTGCTATTGAACAACTGAGGCTCGAGGTGACAAAACCAAGGACTGACGGTGAGTTGTTGACAGACATGCAAACTGTTTATCACGATATTTGCATGCGTATCGTTCTTAAGGCAACGGAATTGCGAAAAGCTGAGAGCACTACACGGTGGCAGTGGCAACTTCCGGTCTCTGCTGAAATGGATGCCCTAGCCTACCTCATGTTGGAGCTGTGTCTGAATCATCAGATTGATGCAAGAGGGGCACTACGGAAGTCAGCCCATCAACTTTACGAACTTCTCGAAACCGGCATGGACATTTCTAATCATCCTCGCTGGCACCACGTCAAACAACTTTGGAGCAAAGTATTGACGGCTAGGGAGCTGACATATCCCGATTCTACCTCGGAGAGGCCGGCAGAGCCTGATCCCCGTTCAAAATCCACAACGGTCGCTCTTTTATCTGCATTTGTCGATGAAACTTGTAAATACGTGGTAAAACATGCAAATCGATCTCCCGGGGATACTCTGTGTCCACGCCTCGGGCCAGAAACGGCTCACACTGGACTAGACTCGGATAGCAGGGGAGAGGTCCCGGATGCAGACATTACCACGGACGCTATTATTGCCACTTCTGTGCCCTGCTCCTCCACCAATTCCCCCGAAAGCATCGGTGAACTACCGGGCAACAGCACTCTCTGCGAGTGGAGTGAGGCGGTAATCCAACAATACTGGCAGATAACACAGAATGCGTGAACCCAGCATTGACAGGGAGGTCGATGCCGCACATGAGCACGTGCTTTGCGGCGTGGCGAATTCCATCGTGTCAATTGAAATCAGGGATTCCTGTGTATCAAAGGGCTCGTGACGTTGCAATGAAGTCGCCGGGCTACTGCCGAGCCTTCACCAAGGTGCTAGAAGATGTCCAGGAAGTACTATTGAGTGATGGGACAGCTCCCTCGCTCGAGGCTAGTACTGTCAATCGGACTCTATCTTCAAATCGCTTTTACGACCTAGATTCCCCACCAAGGAGAGTACCTTACTTGGTCGAGTCGCCTGAATTGACGCCTGATTATATGTTTCTTAGTCGAACAAGGAAACCCAATCCTGCGATGTTGAGGATTCTTCAAGGTGTTCGTCGCTTCTCACTTCCTACCATTAGATGGAAGATTGATATCAATGTTGATGGACCAAAGTACCATTGTTATTCTGCAGGATGGTCTGTGTAGTGATGGATTGGGCCACGTCATAGATAGCGGCTTGCTACCACCTTCTCATGATGGAGAGAACACGACCAACAAGTGGGCGGACCTGACTGCTCAAGATGTGGCCTCGAGGCTGTGCTCAACTCCCTAGCACGTTATCAACGTGCTTTGAGAAGAAGGGCCCTTCAATCGATCCTTGTGTCTGAATGTCCTTCTCGGCATTCACATTCTTTAAACCCATAAGGGGAAGCTATCAGGAAGTTGGTCATTTCCCCATTATTATTCGTATTATGGCAAAGCATACGAAACTTGCATCCACCACCACGCCGCAACGTGGCAACTGTCAACAAGCTCAGGGAGCTGCTCCTGCTCAAGGCGGCCGGATGATTGACACAATTTGGGTCAGAGGAGCCGATCATTTCTCGAGATTGCAGTTTCATCGTCATCTATATTACAGCCGCGAGAGCATGCTAAGAGGACTGAAGCTACAATAGTTCCATGATCAAGCATGCAGCATTCAAAGGGCCGCCTGTTGAGGAGAGCAGTTCTTTATTTGTTTTTCAAAAAGCAGAATCAGGCTGCGAAGTAATCGATCGTGGAAACCTGTGCATTCTGGCTCATTCCCGGTGCCCATCTCAGCTTGGCACCGATCAAGTAGAGGAATCGCCCTCGCTAGACAAGCTCGATCTTTCCATGCGAGCGTTCCACTGGACACATATCGTGCGCTGACCTCATTCACTTCACGCATATGTATCGTATTTTCGATCGCTTGGGCCACTACTGCTGAATTTTGGTGGGGACCGATGGCAGCAAGTACGAAGTCCCAGAGAGCTCTGCTGGAAAGCAGTGGAGATTGGCAGGGAGCTGGAACTCAGACTCGAGTCTTGATCAGCAGAGACGCATAGACAAGACAGGCCTACCTGGCAAGGCTGGCCCTCATCAGCCCTATCAGGAACGAGATACTCTGCGCTCTCCGGAGGAGACTGGACTCCTCTTTCAATCCATGCGGTATGAGCGGAGACCAGTCCGCTTGCCAAGAGCACTGAGAAGCTCCACACATCGTAGGCAATAGGCTTGAAAACGAAGCAGCCTAGAGAAGAGGCCCATAGCTTGCGTCAATTTTTCCGGACAGAAAGATAACGGGAAACGGTTGTAAGCAGCTTCTTCCATGATGGGCGTGCTTCGTTTCTTTGGCGGTGCGGTCAAGCTCCAGAGACCTTGGCTAAGTAGGTCGTCGATCACGATGTCATCAGTCATCACTAGTAAGTTAGATCTAAGCCGACCGATCAATATGCGCAGCTGTACGGGCCCAGGGAACCTATTTGGGACCAGATCGAAGAATTGCGTCCTCGCAGCGCAATATAAGGTCCCAAAGAAGCCTTATCATAGGTACAAACCGGGGCACCGTAGCTCTCTTGCTTGATTGCAGATTCCGGAAGCCGACCGGGTCACGGGACACGGACACTCGGCCCTGGTCAGCCCTGCCCGCGCGGGCCCTTGATGAGTCAGCTTGTTCCCCGATTGGAAGTACCCACGTACCCGCTAAATCAGCAGGAGACTGGAGGATGTTATGGAATCCACTGGATGAGAACACGTTGTGCCTCCGCTCGTTGGATCCTATCTGCCGAAAAAAAGGGCCCGCCTATATCAACACGCCCTGTCCCTCGCTTGTTCTCGGCGTCGCTGTTTCTTGTTCGCAGCTGACTACCGGCTGACTTTCAGGTGCCGTCATTAGTTCGGTCCTTTCTCTCTTTATTTCTTTATTCCCTTCTTTGTACCAATACATTTTAGACCTACCCCCGTTTCCTTCTCCGCATTTCCCCCAGTCTCATAGTCTCTGGATCAGACAACAACCCTCGCGGGCCGTGAGACCGCAGCCATGGAGAATGCGTTCTTGCAGACTCCAGCAGAGGCGCTGGAGTACTTCAAAGTCTCCGAACACAATGGTCTCAGTGCCAAGGCCGTGCTCGAGTCCCGGAAGAAGTACGGTCCTAATGGTAAGCAACGCGGAACTACCAAAATACGCTACGGCCATGCATGCAATTGAATATAAATCTGACAACCGATTGACAGCACTCGCTGAGGAACCGCCTACTCCGATGTGGGAGCTGATCCTGGAGCAATTCAAGGACCAGCTCGTTCTGATCCTGCTTGGCTCGGCAGCTGTGTCGTTTGTTTTGGCTCTCTTTGAAGAGGGTGATGACTGGACTGCCTTCGTGGATCCTGTCGTTGTAAGTCCATACCTTCCGCACTCGAATTTGACTGATTTGGCAATGGAGACTAACTGACTACCTCTCGCTCATAGATCCTGACCATTCTGATTCTCAACGCGGTTGTTGGCGTGACCCAGGAGAGCAGTGCCGAGAAAGCCATTGCAGCTCTCCAGGAATACTCGGCCAATGAGGCCAAGGTTATACGTGACGGCACAATTCAGAAGGTCAAGGCTGAGGATCTGGTACCTGGTGATGTGATCATCGTCGCTGTTGGTGACCGAATTCCTGCCGATTGTCGCTTGATCTCCATTGACAGCAACAGCTTCCGCGTGGACCAAGCTATCCTTACCGGCGAGAGTGAAAGTGTAGGAAAGGACACCAAGGTTGTGCAGGATGTCCAGGCTGTTAAGCAGGACCAAATCAACATGCTTTTCTCTGGCACGACTGTCGTCACTGGCCACGCTACCGCACTGGTCGTGTTGACCGGAGGATCGACCGCCATCGGCGATATCCACGATAGCATCACCAGCCAGATTTCCGAGCCCACTCCCTTGAAGCAGAAGCTGAATGACTTTGGCGACATGCTTGCCAAGGTCATTACCGTCATTTGCGTCCTCGTCTGGCTGATCAATATTGAGCACTTCAACGACCCCTCTTTTGGTGGCAGCTGGACCAAGGGTGCTATTTACTACCTGAAGATTGCCGTCTCGCTCGGTGTTGCTGCCATCCCTGAGGGTCTGGCCGTTGTTATCACTACTTGCCTGGCCCTGGGAACCCGCAAGATGGCCCAAAAGAATGCTGTTGTTCGCTCCCTGCCCTCTGTGGAAACTTTGGGTAGCTGCAGTGTTATCTGCTCTGACAAGACTGGAACTCTGACCACCAACCAGATGAGTGTGGCAAAAATCGTCTACGTTAACAGCTTGGGTACCGGTCTGGAGGAAATCGAAGTCGAGGGCACTACCTTCGCGCCGGAGGGCAAGTTGACCCGCAACGGTAAGGTCATCGAGCATGCCGCTGCAACTTCGTCCACTGTCGCCCGCATTGCGGAGGTCTCGGCTCTGTGCAATGCGGCTACTTTGGCTTGTGATGCGAAGACTGGCACATTCTCCAACATTGGTGAGCCTACTGAGGCTGCTTTGCGCTGCTTGGTCGAGAAAATCGGTACCCCTGATGTGGCCACCAACCAGAAGATTTTCAACCAGCCGGCTTCCGAACGTCTCCATAATTCCTCCTCTTTTTACGAGGCACGGTCTGCTCTCCAGGCTACCTATGAATTCTCGCGGGACCGCAAGAGCATGTCTGTCCTCGTTGGTGAAGGCCACAACCAAAGGCTCCTGGTCAAGGGTGCACCAGAGTCAATTCTGGAGCGCTGCTCTCACATTCTGCAAGGCTCTGAAGGTTCTCGTGTGTCCATGACCGCGAGTCACGCCAAATTGATTACGGAAGAGATTGTTGAATACGGCAACCGTGGTCTTCGTGTCATGGCCCTCGCTAGCGTGGATAATGTCTCCGGCAATGAGCTGCTCAAGAGGGCCACCACTACTGAAGATTACACCAAGCTTGAGCAGAACATGACTCTGATCGGTCTGGTTGGTATGCTGGACCCCCCTCGTCCTGAAGTCGCTGCTTCTATCCAGAAGTGTCACAATGCTGGCATCCGTGTCATTGTCATTACTGGTGATAACCGCAACACTGCCGAAGCTATCTGTCGCCAAATTGGTGTTTTCGGACCCAACGAAGACCTGACGGGTAAGAGCTTCACTGGTCGTGAATTTGACAGCCTGAGCGACTCCGAAAAGATAAAGGCCGTTCAGACTGCATCCCTCTTCTCGCGCACGGAGCCTACCCACAAGTCCCAACTCGTTGATCTCCTCCAATCTATGAACCACGTTGTTGCCATGACTGGCGACGGTGTGAACGACGCTCCTGCACTGAAGAAGTCCGACATTGGTGTCGCCATGGGCACTGGTACCGATGTTGCCAGGTTGGCCGCTGACATGGTTTTGGCCGATGACAACTTCGCTACCATCACCGTCGCCGTGGAGGAAGGTCGCTCGATCTACAGCAACACCCAACAGTTCATTCGCTACTTGATCTCGTCAAACATCGGTGAGGTTGTATCGATTTTCCTCACTGCCGCTCTTGGTATGCCGGAAGCTTTGGTTCCCGTGCAACTTCTGTGGGTCAACTTGGTTACCGACGGTCTTCCCGCCACTGCTCTCTCATTCAACCCGGCCGACCACGATGTCATGAAGCGTCCTCCCCGTCGCCGTGACGAACCTCTTGTCGGTGGCTGGCTACTGTTCCGTTACATGGTCATTGGTACTTATGTTGGTGCTGCCACTGTCTTCGGATACGTGTGGTGGTTCATGTATAACCCCGAGGGACCTCAGATCTCCTACTATCATCTGGTAAGTTTTGCATCGCGGCAGATCCTCCGCCTCCGTCCCCCTCCCTGGCGCGATTAGCCCAGTCATTAGACATCATAAGACACCAAAGAAGGACCAAGCTTTATGCTAACTTGTTCGCTCCAATCTAGTCTCACTTCCATCAGTGCTCTGCGCTTTTCCCAGAGATTGGCTGCGAAATGTTCAGCAATGATATGGCCAAGTCCGCCTCAACGGTCTCTCTGTCTATCTTGGTTGTCATTGAGATGTTCAACGCTATGAACGCTCTGTCCTCCAGCGAATCGCTGTTCACCTTCTTCCTGCACAACAACCCGATGCTGGTCTACGCCATCACCCTGTCGATGGTCCTGCACTTTGCCATCCTGTATATCCCTTTCCTGCAGACGCTGTTTGCGATTCTGCCCCTGGACTGGACGGAATGGAAGGCGGTTCTTTTGATCAGCGCTCCTGTCATGTAAGTTCCTCGCCCTTCGCCCCCATTTCCTTGCGCGCAGCGATTCGCAAATTTTGGAAACATTGTGAGCTAACCTCGTCTGCTCGTAGTATCATCGATGAGGGCCTCAAATTCATTGAGCGTCAATTGTACAACCAAAAGGTTGCCGTGGCCCCGCTTGCCCAGAATGGCAGTGTTGGCAAGCCCAAGACGGCCTGAAGAGGAGGGTGCGACGGGGCTTTTCACGTATTGACTGACGCAGTCTCGCATAAACCTTGGGGTGGAAGGAATTCTTGGAGTCATTGTAGATTTTGAATACAGCGGGTGTTGTAGGCTGATTGATGTCCTGGGGGCCCCGTGGGCACCATCTACGGGGCACATGTTGGTGTTGATTGAGCACTTGTCTTATTTGGAGTATGCATGGCTTTTATAGATGAAAATTCAGAATACAAGACCCTCATCACTGCAATAACTGTTCTTCCCCTAGTCTCCGAAGAGGCCAAATTGGCGTAGCGGAATCGATCAAGACGACCTCAGGAATGATGGTCCTCAAAGTCTGATCTTCTCATCAGCCTCACCACGGCTTGCCCAAGCCCATCTATACAAAGCTCAAGGGAGACCTTGTTGATCTCGGTGATCGTTGTTCCAAAACAGCCGCACTGTCGAACATTACCTAAACTAGTCCATTAGTACTACTTTTCGAGACAGGATCCGATTAATTCTATATATCTCCTTTTTCGACAGCCCCCCCACCACCCCCCATCTTCTTTATCTTCTTGATCGAACACCTGCGTTCGATGGGGAGAGCGACAGCCATGTGATGCTGAAAATACCCGAAACAATTACCCGACAGCTACATACGGGCCCGACTTGCTTCAATTGTTCTTCCTCTTCTCCTCGTCTTCCTACGTACCAGATGTGACTTCAGACTTGGCAGACGCCACATAGTCCCGCGAATCAAGGTTTGGGTGTTTTTCTCCAATAGCCGCATGCCGATGCTAACTGGATGGAGTGTAGTAGAGTAGTGGTTGAAGATCAGCGACTCCTCGATGGTCTATGAAACTGATTCCCGGCAATGCTCTGGCTCTACAGCCCCGCAAATTCCAGTCTTCCCCGGCTTTGACTTTGCAAAGTCTAAACTCTCCGTCTTCGTGACTTCAAAAGCAGTCTCTAACTATAGTCTGTACTCTATCCCACCCGCTCGCTTGTCGACAGGATTCAAGATCGTGGCTTTCCTTTGTATGCAACTGGGTTTGAACGTCCGACTGCAAACTCCATCGAGATCCATCTGTTGGCGTGATCTTTGTTCCGAATATACCATGGAAGTGTCCGATGCCGCGGCAACCCCAGAGAAAATGATCGACAGAAGTCTCTCCGCGCTTGGCCCGCAGGTGGTAGGCATTTCCCCGGATTTGAACATCAAGTGGGAGGACTACCCTGGCCACGTCCGACTCAGAGAATGCGGAGAAGATTGATCACGTTGAAGCGGGGCAATCGACGATGCTCCTTGGAAAGTGACACTGAAAGAGTTCAGATATCAAGCAGAATGGGGGGAAAAATGACCAGAAAGTGGCGGCGCAGGCGGTGCGACGGGTCTTTTCGAGGTGTGACGTGATGCAAATCCCATTCCAATTCGGGCTGTCACTCGACTGGACGAATGGCGTTATACGGATTCGATTCTTTCCCTGCGAGCGAGTACAGCAGGGGATACTCTGTTCCCACTTCTTCGTCCACGGAATGCAAGTATCGCGGGGGAGGGGGTTGACCCGCCGTTTGAGGGTGAGATACTGCTGACCTGAGGTACGTACTGCCATCGATGGAATGTAACCTCAGCTAACTAGCGGGTATTTAGTATAGAATGTTCATTACTCCTTCAATTCCCAGAGTCTTCTGGAATTTCGAGACAACTCCCTGTACAAAACATGGTCGATGTTCTACCTGATGTCGAACAAATCTGTCTCCTTCAATCCGTCATAGACCACCCAAGACCTCATAACCATGCGCTTAACTCGAGTGCACTGATTCCAGAAAACACAAACTTCGCGCACTTTTATTTCACTTGAGAGATCCATTCTCAGCTCATTGTCCCAAGGACACAAGGAGGGCGATCACCTTTTTCTTCCACGTCGCGATGGGCTTCAAAGAAGTCTTCAGAAACCGCTCCGGTCTGCGGATCGACAATCGTAAGACAACGTCCGCCTCAACACTCACCTTGCGCCAGAGCCTCTGGCCTCTCAGTCTCGTGACAATTTTATTCTTTCTATGGGTACGCAATCCATGTAATGACTCGACTTTGCTTTGGGCACATGTCAAACGTCGGCTCAGCAAGCTTTATACGTGTACTGAACACATTGCTAGGGTTTTGCATATGGACTTCTTGACACGCTGAACAAGCACTTCCAAAATACGCTACATATCGATCGCACACGATCAGCCGGTCTCCAAGCAGCATATTTTGGGTACGCGCTCACCTCACATCCAAGCGAGGAGACTTTGACGTTCCAATCGGTCCTCCATTGGTAACGCTTGCATGTCGACTAACGAGCGCTCTATGTAGCGCCTACCCACTGGCCTCCCTCGGCTACGCCAACTGGATTCTCCGCCATTATGGATACAAGACCGTCTTTATCTTTGGTCTGACTTTGTACGGCATCGGTGCCTTGTGCATGTGGCCAGCGGGGCTCAATCAGTCCTTTGGTGGATTCTGCGGTGCGACATTCGTTATTGGATCTGGCCTCGGATCTCTGGAGACCGCAGCCAATCCATACTTGACCGGTATGCTTTTTTTCTTGTTCTGTTTGAATGAAGAAAGAGAAAATTCATCGATCCACTCATGAAGAGCATCGCTAGGAGGAGGACGAACGACCGAAGGTATCGTAACATAGAAACTAATCACTAACACTGACTCTATCACATCATAACAGTGTGCGGTCCTCCCCGTTATGCAGAGATTCGAATCAATTTTGCCCAATCTTTCAACGCCATCGGAACCGTTGTCGGACCTGTTCTCGGTTCCTATGTATTCTTTACCGGTACAAATGATACCGTCACTGCGCTTCAGCGCGTTCAATGGGTCTATCTCGCCATCGGAATCTTCGTCTTTTGTCTCGCTGCTGTCTTCTTCGTTTCAAGCATCCCTGAAGTCACGGACGAGGATATGGCTTTCCAGGTAGCAGAGACTCACGTGGATGAACAGGAGAAGCCCTTCTGGAAGCAATATAAGCTATTCCATGCTGCGCTGGCGCAATTCACTTACACTGGAGCCCAAGGTATTTCCGCTCCCTCAATTCACTTCTTGCCGGATCTTTTAAGTAGGGCAACAGTCGAAGACAGCAATGCGGAGTACTGACCAATCTTGCCTTTTCTACTCACTCATAGTCGCTATCGCGGGTTACTTTATCAACTATGCTGAAGATACCTGGCCTGGAACTACCGGTGCCAAGGGTGCAAAACTCCTCGCTGGTGCGCAGGGTGCCTTTGCCGCCGGCCGGTTCCTGGGTTCGGGAATCATGAAGTATGTCAAGGCACGCTGGGTGTTTGGTATCTATCTTTCATGCTGTGTGGCTTTTTTGGCCGCTTCTGTCACTCAGAGGAATCAGGCTGGTGTTGGTAGGTCATTTGCCCCCTTCTTCAAAAACACAGAGACAGAGAGAGAGGGAGAGAGGAAGAGGGAGAGATGCAGCAAACATCAAACTACTCAAGAACTACGCTCTCAAGCATCTGAAATGGAGTAACAGCCCCCAACTAACAATTCACTCAGCGATGCTCTACCTAGTCCTCTTCTTCGAGTCCGTCTGTTTCCCAACCATCGTCGCTCTAGGCATTCGAGGTCTAGGCCGCCACTATAAGCGTGGCTCAGGCGTGATCATCGGCGGTGTCTGTGGTGGTGCCGTCGTTCCCCCGATTCTAGGCCATGTAGCAGACATGAAGAACAACACCGGATTTGCGTTTATCGTTCCAACCATGGTAAGCTAAACCCCTCCGCCCCCCCCTCTCCCTTGATCCATGCCACCGTCCACATCAACAAACAAGGCAAGGCCGGCAAGAATGTCCCGACACTATGATATATGATATTCAAAGCGAAACTTTCTCGCAAGCCAAACGTCCTGATGGATAACCCTCGGAAGTAAAAACTGATCACTGACTCCTACACAACCTCACAGTTCATGGTCGTCGCATGGACCTATGCCGTGGCAGTCAACTTTGTCCCCTCGTACAAATCAACCGTGGACAAAGTCGGTGCAAGCCGGGTCGGACTCCAGGATCAAAATACAAAGGATATAGAAGCTGCTTCCACGACCGCAGCGGATCATGGGGTTCCAGCTGAAAGGGAGAAAGCGGATAAGGGAACGGGTCCGGTTCATGTTGAGCGGTTGTAGATAACTTTCTTCATGAATTGTGCCTTGTTGTCCTTTGTTTCTTTAATTTTTTGGGGGGCTTTTGTTCGTTGTCTCGTTTCAGTTTGCGGCTGATGATTGAGGCCAGGAAATTGAGAAATGCTCAGTGCGTGATGTTCATTTGATCTTCTTGAGAGTTTTACCTGCGTGTTGTATCATGTACATTGTACAGGCAGTTCAATGGTATGGCATTTTGACTCGGTGATGCGCATGGCATGATTTCCTTTGATGAATCTAGACAGATGCTATGCATAGTCATATTGCCACGGCGCCTGAACAAATCGCCATTCACTTATCTCGAAGCGGAAACGGTCGCTCTCTAGACTCCCTGCCGGTAGCAAACCGGGAAGACTTGCAAATGAGGCAATCAAATGAAACTACTAATCGATCAAGACTGAGGAACAACAATCACAATAAGATTACTCGATAAGACTCGCAATGTGGCCTTTTTGATTGACGGCCATGGAATTTCAGCTGGCAAAGAGATGCAACGGTGCAGATGCTAAAGGGTATTGATGCGCCGGGAGAAAGCAAGTTCACCAAGTTTGCATCAAGCAAGGGATGCAAAGAAAAGAGACAAACGAGAGTGTGGGGTCAAGCCATCGGCGTCGTTGTTCGAGTATAGACCGTCGGTCGCGATGGATAACGTCAAGACAGATGCTTAGCGTGGGGAATAAGAAGATAGATGGGAAGAAGAAGGAGAAGAAGAAGAAGAAGAAGAAGAAGAAGAAGAAGAATGTCCCATGACGTACATGAGATCGCGATGAACACAGAAGGGGTATATGCGTAAATCAAACATGGTAATGCAAAAGAAATCGGAGCATGTTACAGATGCAAGCAACCTCTATCGTCTAAGTGGCCAGGGCAATCCAAAGAAATTAGCAATCATCGACCAGTCAGTCGACGGCAAAGAAACAAGGAAACGGAACAGAAGAGTGAAATAGAGGGCAAATGAACGGACAAAAGGAAGAATGAGTAAAGGAAAGTCGAGGCGGAAATGGAGAAAAAAGTAACCATAGAAGACGTCCGCTCCTGGACTATTGTGTCTGAGCCGGCTTCATAAGGTCCTCGGTATCTGCTCCAGAGCCTAGTTCAGCATTTGTGTCGCCGCCGGCAGTGGCCGATTCTGCAGTGACTCCCGCAAGAGCTGCAGCTGACTCGCTAGACGGAGAAAGCAGTGAGGACGACCGTGGAGGTCTGCTAGGACTGGAAACTAACTCTGGAGCAGGCTCCAGTGCTGGCCTGCAGTCAGATGACGGAGATCCAGTGTCTGGCGGTATGGCCACCGACACTCGAGGCGTTTCATCGTCGTCTGTACCCATAGTCCGTGGCTCTACTTCCGGTGCGTCAAACTCGTCCACTTCTTCCACGTCCTCTTCAAATTCTTCATCGTCTTCCTCCTCTTCGATAATTTGACTCTTGCGAGCCGCAGGACGATTAGTGGAGCGGCTGATGGCAGGCATCGCCTCACTGCTCTCCACAGCCTGGCCAGGCATCGGGGAGTGTAGCGAGGTACCCGACGTCATCAAATTTGACGTGTGCAGCATCGGTCCCTTGAACGCGGATCGCTTTCGGCGAGCAAAAACCAGATTTGAAGACGGAGAATAGAGAATAGGACCTGGAACAGCTTCCGGGAAAGACGCCGAGAGATCATCCTCACTCCCAGGCAGTTCGCGCTGGGGCCCACTGGGCCCGCGCACCAAACGGATATTGCTTGGGAAGCGTGCAGAGGAACCAGGCGTTGTCGGCAGCACCTTGATCGATGAGTGTGGAGACTTGGACATTCGCGCGGTAGGTGTTGCCACAGTGTCGATGCTGTTAGATGAGATGGAGGAGGCTTTGGAATGTGCTCGAGCGTGATGGATGCTGCGAATAGAGGAAACCGAGGATGAAGTTGACTTGCGGCCACGCAGTCCAGCTGATGACCGCCGATAGGAGCCGCGAGGTGTGATGGGAGATGGCGAAAGGGAGTTGCGATGGCTCGAGTGGGCCGTATTTAGCGAGCGAGGTTGACGTGGATAAGAGTGTCGATTCTGTTGATATGAAGCACTGCTTGGCGCAAGACTGCTGGCGTTGGAGAAGCGTTTGGTCTGCGTGGGCGTGGCTACATCTGTAGAGACGTCGCCGGTGATGGAGGGCACGGGAGCTTTTTTCCCAGAATCATGGCTCTTACCAGGACTGAACTTTTCGGACAAGAATTTGCGCGAGCTGCCAGATTTGGCACTGGGAGACTTTGCTCGCTTGGTAGATTCGAGGAACCAGTGCTTCAGGGAGGCGAGTTGACTAAGAATCGGGTGCTGACGGCGCGACGCGCGGCGTCGGAAAATGCCATGGTGCTGCGTCAGTTCTGGTTGGGACGCACTAGCATGTAGCACGCTGGGGCGCGACCTTCTCTTATCTTTGGGCGGAGGCACTGGGCGACGACGAACAGACGTTGAAGCTGATGTGATGGAGCGTCTGTCAGCGGCCGTAGAGTCATTCTCGAGGGGCGTCGGCGGCAAATTCGCATCGGGTGAAGGAACTGGCAAAGGTTCAGGCAAGGCAGGAAGCTCCGGCACCGCTAGCTGAGATGGCAGGCTTCGCCTGTCTCGTCTCCCACGGTCTTGCAGCGAACCAGTCTGCGTGTGCCCTTCTTCATCTACTTCGACCAGGGCCGATGACAGCTTCTCCAACCGGCTGCTCGCCGCACTCAGGCGGCGGAGATTCTTCGCTTCTGCATCCCGCTCCCGGCGACGCCGCTCACGCTTCAGTTCCTTGCGCTGCTCTTTCTCGATCAACAAAGCCCACCATCCCGCCAAAGGATCACAACGTTGGGCGAGCACATTCTCAATCACCTCGTCGATGTTCACGCCTGCACTTTTCATACGTTGCAGGGTCGTCTTCTCCAGCGGTGTGGTGAACGGGGACGGCCTGGGAATTTTCAAGATGGCAAGCTGTTCCGGGGCGTGCTCGGCGAGGAACGGATGGGCTAGAATATCATTGAGACTTGGTCGTATCAGGGGTCTCTTAGAAAGTAACAGATTTATCAAAGCCTTGGCGTCCTCCGGAAATTTGTCGTTGTATTGGGGGTCCTCGGACAGGATTCGCTTTTTCGTCACCTGGTCGTCGTCGTCATCGTACGGAAGCTCTCCAGCCAGCAGCGCATAGAGAATGATACCCAGACTCCAGACATCGACCTTTTCGCCCGCATATTTCTCTCCCTTTAGCATCTCTGGTGCGCTGTAACAGATAGTACCGCAGAAAGTCTGAAGATAGCTGGCTTTCCCCTCATACTCTCTGGTAAAGCCAAAGTCACACAGCTTGACATTCTCGTGCTTATCAAGTAGAATGTTTTCCAGCTTCAAGTCGCGATGTACACAAGACTTGCTGTGAACGTAGGCCACGGCGCCCACCAACTGGGTGAATATGCGTTTGACTTTGTCGGCCGGGAGGGGTCCATGATGTAAAAGGTAGTTGTACAGTTCGTCACCTGGGAAGGTCAGTTCGGGGTCGCGACTTTCTCATCATCCTGCGCGATTGAAGCCTCTCCACCTACCTGGACAATACTCCAGAACTAACCAGACCAGGTTCTCTGTGACGATGACCTCGTATAGGCGCGCAATATGTGGGTGTAAGAATTGGCGGTGATGGTGAATCTCCCGTGCTAGATTGGTGTCCTCCTTGCTGGAGGACTTGAGCACTACCTGATTAACGGTTAGTGCGCTGGCCGTTTCGGTTTCCAGTGGATGTCGCCCTCCACCCGTGAGCGATCTATCGCTCATGGGTGTCAAGTCGTACCTTGGAGCCATTGGTGAGTTTATGCGATGCCAGATAAACCTTGCCAAATGAGCCTTTGCCAATCAATTTTCCCAGTGTATAGTTCCCGACACTCCGCAAATCTTTGGACGAAAACTCCCTGCAAAAGAACATCAATGTCAGCCAACGGCGCCGAGGGTTGTACTCTGAGTGGAAAGGTCAAGGAAGACTTACTCGAAGAGTTCATTGTATGAATTCACAAGCTATGAGCCGAGTCCGTCCTTGTGTCAGCCTTTGGTGCCTCTGCAGAAGGGGGGTCCGGGCCCAGGTCAGGGGGGTGGGAGTTCTCTTCTTGGTGGTCGCAACGGCGACGGCGCGACTCCCCCACGACGTACCTTTTCCTTTTGTTTCTGGCTCTGCGCTCCCGCTCTTGTCCTGGGCGGCATGAGTTATGACCGATCTCCGAGACTGCCGTCGGTCACGGAGATCTCTGGAGGGTGTCGGAAAGCGAGACTGGGGGATAGAGGTGGACTTTGTGTTGGTGTTGGCCATTCAAACAGACACAAGTCAGGGCTGTCGGGGAAACAAGTTCCGGGGCGGGAGGAGTGGCGGGTGCGCGGGCCAACGCAGGCCAGGGATGCACTTTTCAGGAGGACCGCGAGGGAAGCGTAGCGAAGAACAGCGACCAGACGTGATAGACTGAGTAGGAGAGTAATGTCGAGGGGTAGGGAGAGACAGCAAAGGTGAAGGTGACGGGGATGCTCAATTGGGGACGGAAGCACGGGGACATTTCAGATGTCCAGTCTCACTAAACTTTTCTGGAGTTCCCGTCCGCCAAAACTTGGACAGACGTCAAGGGAAACGTGCCAATGCGGACCGGTGGAGTTTGGCCGAGGGGGCTTGAACTCGAACGGTCTTGGGACTCCTGTGTTGGTGTTGGAGTTTGAGGATTCTGGAACATCCGCCTCTGCTTCCAAATGTGAGACAACTTCAAGCCCGTCACGGGAGCTTACCAAACTAAGTAGTGCTCGCTGCTGGTGCAGATGCATAGCAGCTTGTCAGCTACTAGCCCAGTACTAGTCATACAGAGATACCTGGTGTATGTATACTGTAGGTTATATTGTAAGTGTAAAGGGTGTAGTGTGACTGTGAAGTATGAAGTGAATACTCCTGAAATCGGTGTTTACAACACGTGCACTTCTTTCGGTAGTTCTTTAGTCTTCTTCAAAATCGGCAGAGGAGTGATGGTGAAACATCATTGCCCAGATCCAGCGCTCTATGCCCGCGACTGGATTGTTTTAAATCGTACGTCTCGATTTGGTTGTACTTGACGCCCGAACAACACTGACTGACTCGCGTGCTCTGCGCGGTGTTGCATGACCTCATCCGAGGATCATTGCGAACCCTAAGGTAGGACCCTACCCTTTGGTATACTCCTGGTCGGGACCCAGTCTGATATCAGCATGATTAGCAGTAAGATCAGGTTTGCAAATCCCCTGGGAGCCCCTTTCCGCCTGAAACCCGCAAAGCTCAATCCGAGTCTCCATCACGCTTGACACACTCGGTATGAACGATCACAGTAGGCGTGGTGGATTGGTACCACCGCAACATCACAGAGTTTTAGATCAGTGAGGTGGTGGAATTGATCGCTCCAAGATCCAACGACGAACTAGGGGCCCGCGTGATGTTGCGATACTCCCGACCCTGCCAGCCGGATTCTGAATCTATGGCCACGGGCGCGGTCTTGTACAGAGATCTAAGGGTAGGGTGGAAACAAATGGATCTGGGGGGTTTGTGGGGTCCACGAAAATACTATGTTAGTGTCTGCGAGGTACCATTCTATCTAACCAACTGCCATAACGTGCAGGAGGCTGCTAGGTTGAAAAGATACATATGGAATGTCGCCTATTTAGTTCTCCGGGCGTCCAGACACATATTAAGTACCTATATGGAGGCATGGACAACTCCAGAGCGAGATCAATAGGTAAACCCGGAATCCGAGAACCCGTTCCATCTCATAAGACCAGGGCTGGAAAGGCTTACCATAGGTATGTGGCTACCGATCTATTACTGAGAGCGCGACACCTGTTAGACACCTGTATCGGACGTATATAACATTATGGATCGTACATGGGAAACCTCTCCTCCAGAACTCCGATATAGAGCCCCAGTCCCGATGATGCCGGACACAGTAGCCTTTCCACGTGAGATTTGTCCCGAAGAATCGAGCATCACCCATTGACTGATCGCGGACGGAAATGGATTCCTTGGTCCCGCCGCCGCAGGGTCCCAATGTGAACGCAGTCCAAGGACACACGGATCCCTTGCACACCATCTGCTTTGCCGCCACTGTACTAAGAGTCCAGCGACTTGTTTCGGAGACAAATGTCACTCGATCCCAGATCATGGGTATGCCTCGTTCGATGTGAAATGTCGTTCGTTTGTAAGAACTGCTATCTGAATTATCTGCACTGTACACCAAAGCAGTTGATCTTCTTTTACAATTCCTATTGAGGTCAAACACTCCAGTCCGCCACGTGCGCGCGGGCAGAGTGTCGGGGAGTGACATCCATCCCATGACGTAGTTTGACATCGATGCCCGCCGTCGGATCAGATCTCAGAGATCTCAACTTTATCGGCGGTGGATGACCACCACGGCAGGGACTCCAAATGCGCCACTGTGCGATCGGTCGCAACTAGGGCAGGTTCGACCCGAGTGAGACCCTCTTCACCCTGAAATGCGAGCGATACGAGACCGAAGTACGAATGCAGGAGATCTGCGCGATTTCAATGTTTGTGAGATCAGTCCGCGATCGAAACTCTAACCTCTCTCTCCGATATCTCACAAAAAGCTTATCGACTTACCTGGAGAGTCTCCGACACCCTTTCCAAAGCCCCCAACCAGATGCTGGGTCTTTCCTAAAAGATATTGTCGGTTCCGCACGTCATCAATGACAGAATAACGGTCCAACATCTACATATATCTGGTAAGCCTCTCGCTCAGACGACTAAGCCATCAACATTATCCACGTACCGTGAGTGCTGCTCCGTTCCAAAAGGAGTAGCATGTATCTGCCAACTTGTTGCATCGGCCATTAAATCCTGCACACGCCGTTCCTTCGCTAGACTCTGGTGTCAAATAAGACAAATCACGAATCTCGTCCTCTGTTGAATTCAAAGTTGACTTGACCTCTTGGTGACCTTCATCTACCGGTCGCTCCTTTTGCCTGTGGGACTGCGTCCCGACCACTGACTCTGGTGTCTCCTCTTCGCCTTTGATCATATCCTCCTCCTCCGCCGCCGCCTCCTCCTCCTCAATATCGTCGTCGTCCAGTTCATCCTGGTCGCCCTCCCCAAGCAACTTGTTTGTCTGCCGCGATGCCAGCCAGTGAACCAAAGACTCAAAGCTTTTCGAACCCGGACACAGCAGCGGGGAAGACCGGCTTTTATCTGTTCCCCGACGCAGAAAGTGCAGAGATCCAACTGCACAATATGTATGGCCACCTAAATCGACTGGTCAGAAAAGTGTCGCGCAGCAAAGGGGACGATCGGAAGACCAACTATGGGATTCGCGAAATGGTGACTCGCCCATTCCGCCGTCGTAGTTCTGCTCATTCAGAAAATGATGAGTCAATACCCGAAGAACCCCAAGAATGATACCACATGGAAAGCAAAGAGCTCGACACAATAGCATACCTGACATTGCTCGATGAATGAAATTAGCCTTGACACATCAATATCCTTCACTTCCTCCACGCCTTGTCCGTATGGGCCTCGGAGCATGTATCGGATGCCCGAAGCGCAACAGCAGTATCGTAGATCCCGATTGCCTTCAATAGCACCTCCTGCCCCTATTGTCTCTCCAAAACTGCCATCTGCACGCTGTAATTTGGGCAACCATTCCAGGCACTCCTTGCGCTTGACTCGGCTAAGGTCGTCGCCCAACATAAGCAGATTCACAAGCGCAAAGAACGTCGCAGGGATATTTGCCGGGTCCCAGGCTTCATTCTCGGATGTTCGTCGCTCGTCGCCAAAATCTGTGCCTGGGAATCCGCGAAATCCCCCCGAGGGTACTTGGCAATGGTAGAGCCAGTCGATGTACCCTTGCCGCTCCTCGGGAGTAGTCTTGCTGTGAAGTACGCCGAGCACGTCGAGACCCCCGAGGGTCAAGTAAGCCAGGAGCATGCGATTCGAGTCACTGGATGTGTAGGCCGAGGGGAGGAATGTCTTCAGGCAGCGGAGGTAGTATTTCACATGGCGCTCTGAGTTGAAGTTCGGAGCGGCCATATTTGAAATCTTGCACCGTTTCAGGGGGTTTGTTGCAATATCCGCTTGGAAAGTCGAGGGGTAGCGAAGAACCTGACTTCATGTGTAGTGACACTGGAGGTAGGAGATCTGTTCAAAGGAGGACAGGAACAAGCTTGGTGGTACCGGCAGCATGTTGTGGTGGGCAGTTAGTGGGGGTTGCTTTCTTTAATCTGCACAGCGGAACATCCGCGGTGGCAGCTCGAGTCGATTCCCCATTTGGCCTGGAGTGGACACTTTGGCGGCGGATCCTTCGGGCAAGCGTCGAGTCTCCCTTCTCTGCATCTTTTGAAAATAGAATTCAAAGTAGTGATCATTTTTTTCCTCCATCAACATCTCTCTTCACGTGAGACTCCCTACCAATTCCCCGAAACCATGCCGCTCCTTTCGTCCAAAACTCTGATCCAGGCACATGCGGTATTCCTGGTGGTAATTGCCGGTTATCTGCTCAAGAATCCGGCCACCATCACCGACTCCGACATTGTCTTTATGATGGGCGAGGCCCTCCGAATTGTACGCATATCCCGCTTTCCTAGAAGCTCAACTGAAAAAAAGAAAACAACCGAACTAATTCACGACTCAATTTCACCGACATACAGGATTTCCCCCCATCCACAAACCCAACGACCTCACCCTACGTGATCTGCTCCATCCTCCTCTTCGCCGCCGCTGCAGTCGACCTCGTCCTTCTCACAAGTCTGCCCTTCCACGAAGCGTTGAACGATGCCCTGCCTTACATTCGACCTCTGCGTAACTCCAACCTCCCGGCCGAGGATCTGCAAGCTTTGGCGCGATTGCCCGAGTATATCACCAAGTCATTGACGATGTATTGGAACATTTGGATTGCAGTCTCCGCGGTCCGATTCGCGCTCTACGGCGCCCTGTCTTTCTTTATCTATCAGGCTCGGGGAAACTTTGTCGGTTCGACATATGCTTCCAAGGCGGCACCTACGGGCTTGGCGCAGTTGAAGACCCGCGTGGTCTTTACTTTTGCGTTTATGGAGATGATGGTGTGGTTCTGGGTATGTGGTTTCTGTGCCGGCGGATGGTCTGGTGCTTGGGCATTGTCCTCGCCCCCCATTGACGAGTCCGGATGAGATAGCTAACCTCATGTCTTTTTAGGTGTTCTTCACGTGCCGCGAGGAGCGTCAGCAAAGATTGTCCAAAATGCTAGAGGATGCGCGAGAGGAAGCTAACTAGAGCATGCATCTATCTATACAGAGGGCTTACATGGTCTTTTCAGGGCTTTGTGTGATTCAAAAAAAATAGAATACTAATAGAGTGTGCATTCTTCCTTGTTGCAGAAGAGCTTTTTGAACTCTGACATAATAATTACATGGATAAAACGCCCGTCAATGACAACCTCTGAACCGTAATGCCTTAGCATTATCTTCCACACCAGCAACTGCACTGCAACAAGTTGCGGCCGAGTGGTGAAACTTAAACCAACATGGCAAAGGCGGCAGCAGCACCAGCAGCAGCAATCAGAGAGATGTCACGGGTTTGACCAAGGACAGCAGCATTGGTGGGGAGAGCTGCCGCAGAAGAAGCAGAGGAGGCGGCGGAAGAGGCAGCCGAGGACAGGGAAGCCGCGACAGACGAGGCAGAAGAGGCGGCGGAGCTCATGCTGGAAGCAGCGGAAGACATGGCGCTGCCAGTCATGGTCATGGAGGAGGTACCGGTCATGGTACCGGTGGAGGTGGCAGTCTTGGTGCCGGAGGAGGTGCCGGAAGCAGCGCCAGTGGCTGAGCAAGAGATGGCAGTGGGGAGGTCGGTGACACCACCACTGGCACAGATACCGCGGGCAATCTTGAGGGTGGCTAAAAAGAGCAAGAAGAGGAGGCGTCAGCTCCTCGCTCTCGCAGGTGTTGGAAAAGTCGGGTGGATGGGACATTACTTACTCTCCTGGTCAGCCTGGGAGCACTTGTCGGCGACGCAGCAGGCAATGCTGCTCAGGAAGGACTTGTCAGCGCAGATGCACTTGATGTCGAGACCGCAGCTGGCGGGAATGGCATTGTTGGCGCAAGATTTCTGGCAGGTTTCAGGTGTCAGTGATGCTGTGTGTGTCTGTCGTCTGGGAACTTGAAGAGTGTATTCTCCAGCGAGGGAGAGCATTCTTACGGAGCAGTCGGGCAGAGAGTCGAGACCCTGAGCAGAGACAGTGGCCAGCAGAGCGGCAGCAAGAGTGAACTGAGTGAACTTCATTGTGGTGTGAAAAGGTGATTATTTCTTTGAAGAAAGAA
Organism: Penicillium ucsense; assembly: GCA_014839625.1. Lineage (NCBI taxonomy): Eukaryota > Fungi > Ascomycota > Eurotiomycetes > Eurotiales > Aspergillaceae > Penicillium > Penicillium ucsense. The sequence continues at coordinate 19,153 of WIWV01000058.1, read as the reverse complement.
GTTGAAGTGGTTGAAGGAAGAAGATGAAGAAGATGAAGAGTAGAGTGGGACAAGGCAAGTAAGCACCAAAGGATGTGGAATGAAAGAGAGAAAGTAAGGAAGGCGCGAACAGCCCTCCTCACCCTTCTTAAAAAGAAGATCCGACGATGGGAAAGAGGGTACACAACGAGCACTGTTCACCAGACGATCCAGGCCCCAGCAAGTGAGGGTCTCGAAGACCCGCGGACTAAGGGGCTTGAAGCCTGAGTTGACGCCTCTATAGCATACATCGAGCTACCCGTATTGCCGCTGCCGATTGTGATTATTATTTGACTTTATTATGGAGATTCCGTTCACCTCAGCTCCCTTGTAATGGAACCGAATGATCATTGGGACATCCAGAGTTCGGCACTGCTGGTGAATGCCGTATTGTAAGATCTGGGCCTGGACTCATGGGACTGTGGTAATTCTGGACATCTATCCTTCAAAGGTGCCTTGTGGCTGTAAATCTGTCCAGGTCGTGGTCTTTAGCCAACACAGTTTGCGCATCTCCACCATCCTCCATCCCTTGGCCAATTGTAAAGTCTAAAGGATCCAGAATCCGGATGCTCATCGCGCCGGTGGAGCCTGGAAAGAAGTGTAGGAGATGAAACACAGTGCCAATCTGAGACCCCACGCTATCGAAGTCACAAGATTGAGTATGTGTATACACTGATACAGTAGGAGTAAGCACATACCTGGGTCCGCAGGGGACAGGAGGAGGTGTCTAATTCATGCCGGTGTGTTAATAACTTAATAGATCACTACTCAGATAGTATACTGTGTAAGTGTGTAGTACAACTACGCTGAGTGCACTGGTACAGTACTAGCCTGTCGCCACTCTCAATGTGGCAAACGTCTCCAGCTTCCAACTTCGCCATACTAACCATCATCGCGACGCTTGATATATCTCGAAGAGCGACACTTTCCTACCCGTAAAGAATTGTGATGAGATAGGGGAATATCCATCGATCGAGTAACCCACCGTCTGATAGTCATGAAATTGAGACCTTTCCTATCCGTGCGTTGCGGGTCCCGCTAGTGGGGAAAGCTGGTACCTACCTACCAGCACCTAGTAGTAGCTAAGTAGGCTAGTACTGGCTTTAGTGAGTGATCCTGCACAACTGAGACAACAAGGTACCTGCTTATCGGTTCTCGGAGTAGTCCGTGTAGTAATTTAGAGTGAGTCCTTTCGGATCTTGATGGTTTGAATCCTGCAGAAGAGCCCTGTCCGTTTAATTATCATGCAGGCAAGGTGTTGAAGAGTGGTAGTAATATGATAGACTGTGGAGGAATCTAGCACCAGATTTGGGGTAGGATATGTATATTGAAGTCCTGAAATGCCTTGTCGTCAGGACTTTACCGACGGTCACGGTATGTCAGAGATGTTATCAACGTAGACTGTGTCGAGCATTCAAACTTTCAAAGTAGTTGTAGACAAGTCGTGATTCACTACTGTGTCTGTCATGGCTCTTTGACACGAAAGGAAAAACATTTGTCCAGCTTGTTGTGCTGCGTGGGAAGGATGAGGGACCCAGGGTTTGGAGGTCGTGTCAATATGGATCGCTTTACTCCGCCACTATGACCACGGCCGATCAGCAGCGGCAGGGATATACACTCAAACCAGCAGAATCCGGGTCTCTGTTACCGCCATTGACGAATCATAAATGGTACCGATGAAAATAGCCTCACCGATGGTCGGAACCTTCCCCAGATGTGGAGACTCTAGACTCCTCGAGGAGACCTCAGCCCCCACTCCAATTCATGAGAAGCTCCCGGAGCCGACGCAAACACAATTTCGTGTTCACTCAAAAAGGGTTCGCATACGACTCCAGCATGCGGTATTGCCGAGGCTTAGCGTATACCCATTACCCACTCTCCCGTGATTCCCTGGCCTCATGCGTCGACCGATACTGTGTAAGGCGTAAGCGTATGAGGGATTAGGTACCTCATACTCATAGGCTCATACTTATAGAAATAGACTATATCACTATAAAGCATGTGGCCCACCGCAAGGCACCCAGAGATGAGCGAGGGTCGGAACTCGTCGAGTCATGGACTGGTCGAATAGGGAGCACCTTCCCTTTGGAGAAATTGTTGCAGAAATCCACCCCCGGGAGATACGCAGGAGAAGTGGCCAGACACGTACTACAGCAGTACAGCACACGGATGACTTCACAACTGTACAGTGTACACTGTACAGTATACTAAGTGAAAATGGTGGGGGGAAGCGATTGGTGTGTAGAGGGCGACTATCACTAGATCTTTCAGGCTTCGACTCATCGATAGCTGAGTACGGCTGAGTACGGCCAGTGCACGGCAGCGTGCAGGACTCCACCGGGTCAAAGGTTGGAAAAAAGGAACTGATGCGCAGATTCGCAAGGTCAGAGCGATGGAAGCACTGCTCAGCTCAGGATTCATGAGGGCCTTCCAAGGCCCTCATACCACATTGCCTCCATCGGGGCACCGTTTCGACTCTCAAGGGATTGGCGGTACTCACCTGGAGCTTGCTACCAATTCAGACGATCCAGAACACACTTGGTACGTTGGTCCTGTGACACCGCGCAAAGTCTATCAAATCCTGGGATGGACGATCATCAATCATGATTGATAATGGCGAGGGATTGCCCCAAGCTGGCGGGAGGGTCGCACAGAGTACTACAGTACTGGGTGGAATCACTGGAATGTCGATCTTCTATCCATCCCCTGGAGATGCAGCCATCCCGAATGTGATCATATAGTGTCTGACTGTCTGTACCTTTCCGTACAGTTGTAGTAAGTGTGGTGATGAAAAGTACCCTGATCTACATGCCTCCGCCAGTCCGGCGGGCGCAGACGGAATCCTTCATGGGTTATCGAAAGACCAGTCCGGCACATGTCAAAGTGTAACTGGCACGGATGAGGGGCCCAAAGACCAGAAGCCGAGCAGCACATATCTGAACCAGCGCTCGGTCTGGAGGGATCAGCCAGACTATGCAGAAAATGACAATGATCAGCCCAGCCTAGCGGGCTTGGACTTGAACGGACCCGATCTGATCGCATTGCTGGTGAGGGTCAGGCTACAGGCGACCTAACACCTGCAGTGCCCAGAGAATGATGATTAAGTGTGCTGGACAACAAGCTTCCGTCGTACTGCAGGACCGTAGGAGAGTAGTAATGGAAAGATCATCTGGATGTCTCGAACCCGCCCGCGTAAGCAAAGTTCTCCAACTGGGTCACCTGAATTGTCAAGAACCCGGCCAGGAGCTCCTGAGCTCCTGGGCTCCGCCCGATCGATTCTTGACCCCCCTCTCGACTTACATGAATTTCACATCCTCGCAATAATCATCTAGACCTCTCACACTGGCCTCGAGCCATTCTCAAGTGTCTCGCGGAGACATTACGTGACCATGGGTCTTGGGGTATTAGACGTAAAGGACACCCATGTGCCCGGTGAGAACCTCGTTCATCAGCCCCATTCGGCGTTCGAGTCTCGCTGACATTTTTGGCTTCTTGCGTGACCGCCCAGGCACCTCTGATATCTACGAACGCGATGATACCTCGTTCAGAAGCGATGTTGATCTCTCAAGCTTGAAACATGATCTCACGACCAAAGAGCCCACGATTCTCGTGCCCCAGCCGAGCGATGACCCCAATGACCCTTTGGTGAGTCGGCCCTGACGGGAGATGTATGCTTGCTCCAAAGGTGGTTCCACTGGCTAACCCTGCGATCGCCGATGGCTAGAATTGGCCCTTATGGAGGCGTGACATGATCCTCGCCATCCTTTCCTTCGTGACAGTCCTATGCACCACCCTGAGCTCCATCTTAGCCGCAAACACCGTCCATGTTGCAGCTATCCAGCATATCACCTACGTCGACGCTGCGTTACTCACAGGATACCACCTGTGTGGTGTTGGTGTGGCCGGAATCCTCATCGTGCCCACTGCGCGGGTCTGGGGCAAACGCCATCTGTTCCTTCTTGGCCATGTCTTGATGATTGCCAGCTGTGCATGGGCCGGCGCCAGTGGCAGCAACCATGGAAGTTTGCTATGGGCTCGGATTTTCCAAGGCGTGGCTCTGGCACCCTTCGAGGGGCTCGTCAATGCTTGTGTCGGAGACCTTTACTTTGTCCATGTAAGAAGAAGCATTCAACGATTGTGAGAGCGACCCGGCCCTAATCAGCAATCTCCTAGGAACGTGGCAAGCGGATGGCCGTCTCCAACGTCGCACTCTTTGGCGCTGCGTTTCTGACGCCCGTCATTGTTGGAAAAATGACGGCAACGATCGGCTGGGAGTGGTCCTTCTACTTCGTCGCCATCTTTTTGGCGGCATCATTGCCGCTGATGATCTTCTTCGTTCCCGAGACAGCGTACCGCCGGCCGGATTATTTGAATATTGATCTCAAGCGCGCTTCAATCAGGGGAGCATCGACGGAATCAAATCTGGCGCTGCGCAATGAACCGAAACCCCTCGACCCTGAGTTGTCAGCTGATCCCAGCACAAAGAACACCAAAGTCAACACGACTCTTGTCCCTCCCAAGGACTCATTCCTGCGGTCCCTTCGACCCTTCACCGGACGAAAAACGGATGAGAGTTTCTGGAAGCTCCTTCTTCGACCATTTCCGCTGTTTTTCCACCCCGGAATTCTATGGGTGAGTGACCCCAACTCGCGACATACATTGGTCCTGAACCCGTTTCAAGGTGCAAAGTTACTAATGATCAGTAACAGGCGTGCCTGATTCAAGGTGTGGTTATCGGCTGGACGGTATTGATTGGTGTGGTTCTTGCGCTTGTCTTCCAAGGTCCACCACTCTGGTTCCACGTGGACCAGGTCGGTTATCTGTACAGCGGTGCCTTCATCGGCTCTCTCATCGGCCTCGTACTTGCAGGTCTTCTGACTGATCTGATTACCAAGTCCATGGTGAAACTCAACCATGGCCGATACGAGCCCGAGTTCCGCATCGTGCTGGTTGTTTTCCAATTGATCTTCGCGTGCATGGGGCTGTATGGATTTGGATTCACAGCCAGTGACACGACGAAATATCATTGGGTCGTTCCCGATGTTTTCTTCGCACTCCTGATCATCGGCATGGTCATTGGAGCAGTGGCCGCATCTCTCTATATTGTGGACGCTCATCGTACGTCAATCCCGGACCACAGAAATGATCCTCGAGGTTTTATTGCTGACGATGATCAAATATTTTCCAGGTGAAATCGCTATTGAGGCATTCACCTGTCTCCTCATCTTCAAGAACATGTTCAGCTTTGTGCTGACGTTCTATGCTTATGACTGGATGGCTCGTGGAGGATCGAAGCACACCATGATCATTCTTGGCAGCATCCAGGTGGGGATCTGCTGCCTAAGTATTCCAATGTGTAAGTGGTTCGCTCCTAGTCGATGCTCCAGATCTTCACGGCTAACCATATCTCACGCTTGATAGATGTCTTTGGCAAGTGGAACCGCGCTTTCTTTGCGCGTCACGACATTCTGGAGATTTGTCGTCTTCGTTGATGGCAGGTGGAAGGTCGCTGTTTGGCTTGTCTGATTATGGCTCATCCTCGAATAATAAAAAGTAATAATGTTTCTTATACGACATTGTCCTACTGAACACATGCATACATTACACCCTTTCTCCCAGACTGTACATGGCCACCGTCTATTCTGCATCACAAGTGAAACGCCGCTAGGTGCCAATCCAGACCCAACCATAGGGCTGGTCCATTCCACCTGCAACCCTCCGAGCTCTACACCTTACTGTCCGTAGCAGACCCTCTAGTCCCACGCTTTCTCTCCACAGGATACTTCTGCAAACTCTCATACCACTGCAACGTCGATCCGACCATAAAAGCCCACGACCCCCAAAACGTCGCCAGCGTTGTCTGATATTCCACCCCCGAATGACTACTAGCGGGGCCCAGAGCACCACACAGCGTGAAGCCAATCCCACCGACAAAGTTCCACGCCCCGATGTGCCACCCGAGCACATGGAACGCCGGCTTGTACCACTTCTCTTGAGTCTCCAGCGTGAACAGTAATCCACTGGCGATGAATCCTGCACCGCCGACGATTTGCGGCACCCAGTACACGCCGTTCGTCACGGGCTGGCTGAGATGGTTGTTTATCCCCGGGAGACCTGTGAACCCGGCAATCCAGAAGATTGTCGCGGCGAGGAATTGGATCAGCGAGGCGAGAAAGCCAAGTTCATAAATGTAGTGTGATTTCAGCTCGTCCCAGGACGGGAGCCAGCGAAAGGACTTGCTTCCGGACGAGGATGTCGTCGTGTAGCCGTTGGAGAAATCGAATGAGTCGTGTTGATGATGATGATGGTGGTGGTGATGGTGATGGTAATCAGAGGCTGTTCGCTTCAATCCCTGTCCAACGAGATTCCGCCGGTTGATGTGGTGATGTGTGCACTCCTCGATCCGCGGTTCTAACCTCGTCACCGGTCGAGACGCATCGCCATCCCCGTGGACTTTACCCAGTTCCTTTTCCAAAGCCCATCCAAAACAACCCGTCTGATTATCATTCACAGCCTCAAGCAAGAGCAGCACGCTGCCGAACTCAAACACCGTCGCACCGATGAATCCCGTGATCCCTCCGCCACTCGAAATCTCTCCCGAGAACTCCGTCGACGGATCAACAAGCGGCAGCCAGACGAAAAACGCATTCACAATCCAGATGATCGAGCCGAGAACAAAGCTGAACGCGACAAGCCACGAGACATCCCAGACGGGCGCACGCGTGAACATGCGAAGAATGCCCTGGGCAATGGCCTTGGCTGTCGTCGTGGGATGCGGTGCGATGAGCGCGGTGTCTGATGGCGGAGCATTGTAATCGATACGGATCGCGTGTCTCCCTTTGCGATTATCGCGCGAGCGCCAAATATGCTCGACAGCCTGGGTCGGGGGAGGTGTGTTGGTGGGCGAGTGCGCTTCTTCGTGTTTTTCCTGGTTGGGTTTGGCTTGAGATGCTTCGTGCGAGTGAAGACTGGGATGATCGACTTTTGTATTTGGTGTATAGTACGCCGAGGTGGGGTTCAGGAGGGCAAACGGGCCTGATACATCGTGTGGTTGGAGCGTGAGATTTGACCTGGAAGGAGGATGTTGATGATGCGAGAGAGGTTCCCGATCCGGTGGGAACTGCTTATTGCGGGACATTGATGGGTGACGGAGTGGCAAGTCGAGAAGCTTCAATTCATACAGTTGTTGCCCATTCAAGATCAAGACCACAGAAACTCAAGACCAAAGAAAAGATTGACAAAGATTAAACGTGAAGGAGAAAAACCGTTGACGAGGATCGTTCAACAGCCTCGCCAAGCTTTTGTACATGGTCATGGTCCACTCTTCAAAACGTCATGCCATGCGCACTGGCCCTCGCGTGGGTTGACTGCCGCTCGTCTTATAGGCGGCCTTCCAGGCTGTTTTGATTTGGAGCTCGGGGCTGACTGGCCCGTCAGCTTCGGGTACGTCGACTTTCCCGGGACCAGGCGGTCATATCTGGGTTGGCGGTTGGGCGGTTTGGCGGTTTGTGTTTGTCGATTCCGTGCGCTCGGACAAGACCTGCTGGAGGCCCACTGTGTTGAACAAGCCAGCCATTGGCTAGTCCTGCTGGATTTGACTATATCACTACAATCGCTTTGGTGTTTCAGTGTCATGATTGAATTGGAATATAGCCAGGCCTGAATTCCATGCAGATACTCCTATATGCTTCAAGAAGCTGGAACAAGTACTGTAAGCATCCATGGACGGGCTCAGCCATGGTACCGGGCGAACCCCATTATGTCTTTTAGATTGATGTCCGGCTTTCGGCCTATGAGTTGGGCCCAGTGACTGGACAGCGATGACGAGGGATGCGGACAATTCCAACCGTTGTCTCGAGAATTCTGTCAGGCTCCTGAGGTCTGAATGTAGTTGTCGTCGGTGAAGAAAGTAGTAGGACACCCCCAGATCTCGAAGGCTTGTGGGTCGTGTCTCTTTTATTTCCCCACGGGATATCTCGCAGGCACTGCGGCTCAAGTCATAGTCTGGCTGTTCACGACACTTTGCATGACTATCTTCTGTGCGGTGACTGCTATGCCCATCAAAGGTGGAAACCATTGATGCGGCCCGATGATTGACGAGCTCTGTAGATAAGAGATTTCCTGGACATGTCTAGACTCCAGACTATCTACTAAAGAAGTACGTACTAGGAGATGAGGATATTTGTCAGCATGTGGCACAATAGGTATGCCAAGATTGCATGGTCTGTTCTAACCACCGGAACTCGACATATACTAATATTCGACTTATACCCAGTGAAAAATGCTGCTCAGGACCAGTTGACAGTGACACTGGCAGCCGTAGTATATCACCTACAGTATTGCATTGGGCATGCGACGGGCGGGAAGGGGGTAGTGCTCTCCATGAATGCATGATTGACATGGGTTCCACAAGTCAATTCCAGTGATGGATAGCTTGGCAACTCTACCTAACTTTGAGATCATCAAGCGTAAAGTACCAGGTAAGTAACTCTAGGTACAATGTGCAGTAGTACATCAGGAATAGATTAGTGATTACCCAGCTCATCATAATCGTAAGCAAGCAAGGAGGTACTAGGCATCGAAGGGATAAGCCAGCACCGCCGCCGCCGCGACTCCTGCTTACACGGTAAATGTACCTGCATCAACGGTGGTGAGCATGGTCAGACCATGAATTCGAGTTCATGACCTATAGTAGGTTCTCTCTGCAGCGAGTGAGCAGTCGACGCATCTCGTCGGTTTTCCTACCTACTCGAGTGAAGTACTCGTCCTACAAGTCGATGCCATATCGAAAGAATTCAAGTGATGAATCCTTGAATTAGGGTCTTATGAGGCCATGCAGGTGCTCGTTTCAGTCATAGGGGCCAACTCCACAGGCCTACACTGATTCATAACTGGGACTACAGTCGTATTCCCATCGACTTGCCCATTATTCAAACGGGCGGTCTACAGCCAGGTAGGTAGCTGGACCTCAGCTGGTGACCCAGCTAAGGCGGACAGTAGGTATTACTACCTGTACATAGAAGTAGCACGCAGCACGCTTGCTTTCTCTTTCAGAGCTTTCCTCTGCGGATCCCGGATCCCTTCAAGATCGGTCATGAAATTCTTAGCTCGGGCCAGCCGGTCGATGGATCATTAGTTTCAATAAATTTACTCCAAAAGTTGTTTGATACGCACGGAGGTTAGATCATGATTTTCAGTGGTATGTAGATAATCAATTTCATTACATACGTTCACGAGGAGGATCATGTCCAAAGCCACCATTCCAGATCTCAATCATCATTTTGTCATGTGATAAATCTTGACTTTGACTCGGATGAGCTTTACAGATCCGCTCCAAAGAAGCCGAATATTTCATCATTTCCTTGCCTAGTATTGCCGAGACAAGATGAAATTCATTAAACTAATGATGAAAGCCGAGCAGAGCGGGCGACGAACATGATCGTCACTCGGGGTCCACTCTGCACCCGAGTTGAGACCACAAGAACGTAAAGATGCGCTCGCTGCTTAGCTCGAACCGGCCAAGTTTCAAGCCACACTCGCTTTTTAAGCCTTTCACCGGTGTGAGGTGGCCAGCCCTGCGAGCTGATCCGTGGTGCTGCTCTCTCTTCCAGTGGAGAGATTCGAGGAGAGGGCACCTGGGAAAGTAGCATTTAGAAAAGTTAAGATCGAATGAGATCTCGTCATGAGTCCCCACGCCACCACAACAGCCTACGACGGATGCGCAGGACAGAGAGCTCTGTAGCCGTGATACGGGGAGGACTTTTCAAGTCGAAGAATTGGTGACTACTAACACTACTACTGACTGCGGTCAGTACCTACTGTGTCAGAGGTGGAGTAGTAGTAGTAGTAGTAGTAGTAGTAGTAGTAGTAGTATCACTACCTGCTGTGCCGACCTCTGAACCGACCGCGATCGAGTCTTCCGGAAACGGGCAAGAAAAGAATACACTCTACTCAACAGGCTGGTTGGACCGAGTCCCTGTAAATTAGCTTAGATGACCATAGACCCGTGTTATTTTCCATACAAACTTTCTCAGTTAGGGCATCTCAAAACTTTGACCGGGCAGGAGCATCGAATTGTGATTCGAATGACCTCAAAGATCGTCTGAGTGATGATTGTCGAAACCTTGACGAACTCGTACGCTGTAGTGGTACCGAATGCTCCCAGCACGGATCCACCCGAGTACCCAGAGGTACCCACTGCCCCATACTGGCCCGCTCCCAAAGTAAGTACCCAGCGTACCACCACCCAGTAAAGTAAGTACCGTGCGCCCTCCCCCGCATACGCCTACGCCCGGAACTCATTGATTCATCGATCGATTTGGGCTCGCTGCGAATGATGCAATGCGTCGGACACTTGGGCTCTCGAACCCTCCGCAGCCCACGACGTCACGCCTAGCGAAGCTTCCGGCCTTCCATCCCATATCCACCATTTACCACGAAACCTCCCCTCCCTTCCTCATTGATCTTTTCCAGGACGGCGAAACGCAGCAGCTCACTAAGATCGAGAAAAGACATACAACCCGTTGCTTTACGGAGAAGAGACTGATCGGTCTGTCCTCCGAGTATCTGCACAATCTCCCGGAATGGCAACGGCGCAGCAAATGCCTGCGGGACCCCGGTCGGGTCGGCTAGCCGACGACGGTAAGCTCCAATCTGCTGGTGGATCGTGCGACAAGAACGCCCACACTGCAAGCGCAAAAGAGCCCATGGCTAATATGATGAGCCATGCCTACTACAGCTGCGACCGCTGCACTCTATGCGACGCAACCCCGACGCAAGCCGTCTACGAGAGAGGCCCCGGCCGCCGAATCTCAGTCATGGAGTGAGTTGACCCCTCGATGACAAGCATCTCCCTGCCTCGACCGGCAAGAGATCTCCGGCTGTATGACTTGGCATGATCATTAATCCTTCCGATGTCTATAGATACTCCAGCGACCCGCGCCACCCGTGATTTGAGTCACGCCTCAGCGGCCTCCGCCCTGGCGCATGCCAACCAGAAACCTTTTGAACTCTGGCGCCCGGGCCGACTGGCCGACGCCGAGAAAGCAGCATATCACGCGAAAGATGTCCCCTCCCCCGAGAGCCTCGTGCCCAACACGGGGGCCAGTGCCTGGGGTCTGGAGGCAGCTACCCTGGCAGTGCGAGAACAAAGAGCTGCTGCTGTCCGGTCGTCAGGCCAGCAGTCGCCTCTGAAGCCAGAAAACACCGGGGCAAATGATCTCCAAACTAAAGCACGCCATGCCGCAACGGGCGCATTCGGTGCTCGACAACGCCAGCGGGCAGATTCAGCACCCAGTGAGCCGAGCATCGTCTCAGACTCGAATTGGGCGCTCTCGGCAGCCGAAGCCTCCCACCGCGCCAGAGCGGAGAACGAAGGTCCGCTGGATCATCTTGACAAGGCTATGGAAGCGAGCCGGATCAAGCATGCGAACCTGAACGCCCGTCAATTCACCTCCACACCCTCGGTCGACCTGGAGTCTCAGGATCGCAACCGCAGAAACTCACTGCACGCAGCAGCGTTAGTGATGGCGCGGGACATGTATGAGCTGACCGGACCAACTGGCGAGACTAAAGACATGAGTCCGGCGCTTTCTGCCGCTCGAAATGGACACAATCAACTGAGAGCATCAAAGAGCGTCAGCGGCACCCATGGAACGACCGGCAGACAGGCAGTCAATCTGCAGGAGGAAGCGCAACGACGCGCTGCCGAGAAGCTGGCGAGAATGCGTGACGAGCACGCGGATATGCAACAGTACTACGGAACCGCACCTCAGGCTCAATCGCGCTCGCTGCTGGGTTCTCGACGAAAGAGAGCTACAAGTGACGCAGATGCCCAGCAGGTGGACGCTGAACAGTCACGCCAAATTCGCAACCAGATGTTCAGTTTGCGAAACAAACTCAACGAGGTGGACGAGGGTCGACAGAAGGACCGGGACTCGCTGATGGAGGCAGCGCGTCGGAATGTCGATGCGCGAATGCGGAATATGGATATGCAAATACAGGCTGATACCGGCCGCGCACCGCCTGCCACACAGAGGCAGTGGGACGAGGTCGCACAGGAGCGTGTTCGTCAAGAGGCCGAGGCAGCGGAGTCGCAGCGTCACCCGACCGAGCAGATCAACATCGGGTCTTCGCGGTACATGGACATGGCTGATGTCGAAGCCCTTGCACGATCCCGCCTGCAACCCACTTTCGATGAGATGACAGATCAGGCTGAGCGTAGGCGAGCAGATGAGTTGGAACGTCGTCTCGACGCCGAGGAGAAGCAGCGACAGGCCAACCTCCAGCGGCAACGTGAGGCCAGTCTGACTCGTGCTCAGAAACAAGACTTTGACAGGGGTGAGTGGTTAGATCACCTGAGTTTGATGCATTTCAACGGCGTGCTAACCTTTCGATGAACAGCAAACAACGAGAAACGCGGGAGCAAAGGTCTGAAGCTCTTCATGTGGAAGAGGAAGAGCAAGCAGCAGCAGCAGCAGCAGCAGACAGAGGACTATGCGGGTGACGACGACATGAACGGTCAGAACGAAGCTGCAACAAGCCCAGCGGACGAAGATGACTTGTACCGACGGGGGTCTGTTGCCTCTGAACGCGGAGAGCAGGCTGCAGACCACGAAACCACGCCACATGCTGCAGCCGACAACACTGTCGCTGCTCTAGAGCCCGCGGTCACGGCACAGTCTGCCCGAAGAGTCGAGACACCTGCGGCTGTAGAACCTGAGCCTGTCACGTCAAATGAGCCAGTGACTACAACCGAGCCCGTTGCCCCAAGCCCTGACGCGTCTCGCACAAAGCTTGATAATGCCGCCCCGATCTCACCTCCGGTTAGTATCTCACATGGGCCCGCTGATCTTAGCCCGGGTGGTACTCAGCCTGGTCATTCCCAGTTGCGAGATGCCGCGGCTACTGGGGGCTCATCTTCTGCGCAAGAATCGCAGCCCGTCGCCAGCCCTCGCGCGGATTCCAAGCTGAAGACCTGGTTCCGCGACAGGTTGTTGCGCCGTACAAGCGAGCCCCAGCCTCTTTACCCTCACCAGCCCGGACCAGAGTATAGCTCAGATGGGGAGGCTGGATTCAGCGGTGGTGCCGCCCTGGCCGGAAGACCCGAGAGCAGTGCTGGCATCCCCCGGTCTCAGTCTGTCGGCGATGAATACCTGGCGACGGAGCAAGGTGGAGAGGGACTGTCGTCCACTGAGGGAATTGATCAAAATGGCAAGAATGGTACTGCAGCCAAGAAGTCTCGCTTTCGCCAGAGCTTAAAGAACACCCTCACTCGGGGCTCTCAGGATGGCAAGACGAACGGTTCTCTTAACAAGCGTGATGATGGCAATGGCGAGTACAATGCTGATTTACAGAACCTCCGCGACAGTGCTGCCGGACAGGGTCTACCCGTGCCTCCAGTCTTGAGTGATTCTCACAGTCACCGAGAGTCTCGATTTTCCGAAGATCTTTAGATCTACTCATGACATAACAATATTGATGACGGCCCATTCTTTCCGTACTTTGATTTTCTGTTCTTTTTTACGATTTCCATCTCCCACTGCGCTTTTTATTCATCTTTCCTTGGAGGCCTTTGTTCGAATACTCGTGATTTATACGCGCTCTCATGTTCGCGGATGGATTGTTTGTGCAGGGCGCATGGATTGGAGGAATGACTTTTGGGCCCGGTTTTGCTGATGAACTTTGATTTACGCAGTTGATGTTCATGTTGATGTTCCTCCTGTACGCACACGGATCTCTAATAATATCTTGGTTGATGAGTATGATTTTACAAGGAACTTAGTTTGATGAATTCTATTCACACTTATATTATCAAGAATTTCCCTCGACTCCAAAGCCCGTAAGCCGGCGAGAACTGCATACTCTTACATCTATGCGCAAAAGCATAAGGTGCGTCTCAAGTGAGCCCGCCGTCCATAGGTAAGAGGCATAGACCGGACCTCGCTATTCTGAGGCGATGACCACCACATGCAAGTCGACCACCACATGCAAGTCGACCACGATGTGATGCAGCAGTCACAGTCTCACAGACCTCTGGCCGACTCGATCGACTTACGACCGAGGATAATTTGGAGCTCAATCCCCGCACTCTAGATTGCAGACCCCTCCACCAGCACCAAAATATGCACATTAGATTGAAATGGCCCCCGCAATCTGCAGGAGAATTGCCTAAATAGTCCAACAGCCGCCTTCAAAACATCCACCAATCCCAGTATCTGACCGGGGTATCACTGTCGCGAGCACCGAAGGTCGACAGGACAAGGATTCACGTGGAGACCAGTGCCTGAATGAAATCAAATTTTCTTCTTAAAAGCAGTTCATCAATCTCGACTTTTCCCTGTGTATTTGGAAGCTCCGCATCTCACCGGATCGCACTCTGAGTCGAAATGCGGTTCTTCGCTCATCTGCCCCTACTTCTGTGGGGAGCCTTGTCGAGTCTGATCTCGGTTTCGGCAACGGACAATGGCAAGACGACTGATGTGACGTGGGATAAGTATAGTTTGTCGGTGAAGGGGGAGAGGTTGTTTGTGTTTGCGGGCGAATTTCACTATTTGCGATTGCCGGTGCCAGAGTTGTGGTTGGATGTTTTTCAGAAACTTAGGTCGAATGGGTTTAATGCCGTGTCTCGTGAGTTCATTTCTCATTTGTTTTTTTTTTCCATTTCGATTTGGATAGCTGTAATGAAGGTTGAGATCGCCAGCAGGTCGACGGGATGCATGCTTGTGGAATATAAGCACTTCTGGCGAAGTGAAACGAGACTGATGCGTCCTTTCAGTTTACTTCTTCTGGAACTTCCACTCCGCCTCCAAGGACACCTTTGACTTTGAGAATGGCGCCCACGATATCCAGAAAGTCTTCGACTACGCCAAACAAGCCGGGTTATACGTGATCGCCCGCGCCGGACCCTATGTCAACGCCGAAGCCTCAGCCGGAGGCTTTGCTCTCTGGGCAGCAAATGGACAGATGGGCTCCGAGCGCACCAGCGACCCCAGATACTACGCTGCCTGGTACCCATGGATTCAAAAGGTCGGGGCCATCATCGCCGAGAATCAAATCACCAAGGGAGGACCCGTGATCCTCAACCAGCACGAGAATGAACTCCAGGAGAACTACCACGACCCGGAGAACACTGTGGTCAAATACATGGAGCAAATTACCGCAGCCTTTGACGAAGCCGGGATCGTGGTACCTAGCACGCACAACGAGAAGGGGATGCGTTCGCAGAGCTGGTCCACGGATTATAAGGACGTGGGCGGTGCGGTGAATGTGTACGGGTTGGACTCGTATCCTGGTGGATTGTCGTGCACGAACCCGGACTCTGGCTTCCGTCTGGTCAGGACGTATTACGAATGGTTCCAGAACTATTCATACACGCAGCCTGAGTTTGTCCCCGAGTTTGAGGGGGGCTGGTTCCAGCCCTGGGGTGGGTATTTCTACGATCAGTGTGCCGCGGAACATTCGCCTGAATTTGCCGACGTCTACTACAAGAATAATATCGGATCGAGGATCACGCTACAGAGTCTCTACATGGCTTTTGGAGGCACCAATTGGGGCCATTCCGCGGCGCCGGTGGTGTATACCTCGTACGACTATTCGGCGCCGTTGCGCGAGACCCGAGAGATCCAGGATAAGCTCAAACAGACCAAGTTGATTGGGTTGTTTACGCGAGTCTCGTCGGGTCTTTTGCAGACGGAGATGGAAGGCAACGGGACTGGGTATACGAGCGATAAAAGCATCTACACCTGGGCATTGCGCAATCCTGACACTCAAGCTGGGTTCTATGTGCTGGCTCACGACTCGAGTCAATCTCGTGATGTGACGACTTTTGATTTGAATGTACAGACATCTGCCGGTATGAGCCCAATTGTTGATACACTCAGCGTTCCTCCGCGCGCGAATGGAGATCTAGGCCGTTGACTGACTCGGCCATTGCTTCTTTGGCAGGTTCAATGACGATCCCCGATATTGAATTGGCCGGACGCCAAAGCAAGATCATCGTTACAGACTACGAGGTCGGCAAAACCTCGAGCTTGCTGTATTCTTCAGCCGAGATTGCGACATATGCGACGCTGGACGTGGATGTGATTGTGTTTTACCTGAACATTGGACAAAAGGGTGTATTTGCCTTCAAGAATCCCACTGCAAAACTGACCTTTAAAACATTCGGCAACTTGAACCTCACTTCCACGGTGACGACGACCAAGGAGACTCAGTATTCATACGTCCAGGGACAAGGTACGACGGTAGTGCAATTCTCCAACGGCGTCCTTCTCTACCTGCTGGATAAAGAAACCGCGTGGAACTTCTTTGCCGTCCCAACGACGTCCAACCCAATCGTGTCTCCCAGCAAGCAGATCCTTGCTATCGGGCCGTACCTGGTTCGAGAGGCGGAACTGACGCATGACCGCGTGGCTCTGACTGGCGATAATGCAAAGTCCACGACTGTGGAGTAAGTCTTTGGACATTAGAAGCCATTATTTGTCGGAATGCGCGTCTGCTAACACATCCTTTTCCTTTGCAGGGTATACACTGGATCTTCCAAAGCCCGCAAGATCAGGTGGAATGGAAAGAACATCCCCACCAAAGTGACCCCCTACGGGAGTCTGATAGGGACTGTCCCCGGCGCCGAAGATGCTCACATCTCTCTGCCCTCCTTGACTTCGTGGAAGTCTCAGGATACGCTTCCGGAGATTCAGCCCAAGTACGACGACTCGCGCTGGACCGTCTGCAACAAGAGCAGCTCGGTCAACTCGGTCAAGCCGCTCTCTCTGCCCGTTCTGTACTCGGGGGACTACGGCTATCACGCAGGAACCAAGATCTACCGTGGTCGATTCGACGGTCGAAATGCCACCGGCGCCAACGTGACGGTTCAGAATGGCGTTGCCGCAGGCTGGGCCGCCTGGTTGAACGGCGCCTATGTCGGGGGCGCTGTGGGATCGCCCAGCGCGGCGTCGACCTCGGCAGAGCTCCGCTTCAACCAATCTTCCCTCCGCGAGACTGACAACGTCCTCACCATCGTGACCGACTACACCGGCCACGACGAGGACAATGTCCGACCGGCGGGAGCTCAGAACCCGCGCGGCATCCTGGGCGCGATCCTCCTCAGCGGAGGCACCTTCTCATCCTGGCGCCTCCAAGGCAATGCCGGCGGCGAAGCCAACATCGACCCCGTCCGCGGACCGATGAACGAAGGAGGCCTCTTCGGCGAACGCATGGGCTGGCATCTCCCGGGCTACACGCCGCCCAAGCAAGCGGACCCCTCATCTCCACTCGACGGGGTGTCCGGGGCGGCGGGCCGATTCTACACGACCACGTTCAAGCTCCATCTGGACGAGGATCTGGACGTGCCGATCGGACTGCAACTGGGGGCTGCGGCGAACACGGCGGCGGTGGTGCAGATCTTCATGAATGGGTACCAGTTTGGTCATTACTTGCCCCATATAGGACCTCAGACGCTGTTCCCATTTCCGCCGGGCATTCTCAACAATCGCGGGGAGAATACGCTGGCGATCAGCCTGTGGGCGTTGACAGACCGCGGGGCGGCGCTGGATCGGGTGGAATTGGTTGCGTATGGGGCATATCGGACGGGCTTTGATTTCAATCAGGATTGGTCGTACCTGCAGCCGCGATGGAAGGATGATCGGGGGTTGTATGTATAGAGGTCCATGGTAGAGCTGGAGCCTGGAGGTGCTCAACTGCTCCTACCCCCCATAGCATACAATCCATGCGAGATGGACGATATGGCCGTGAGTTGGACTTGGGTCCGTGTTTGTCCAGTCCAGTCCCCTTGATGGACCCATTCTAGTAGCGGTGGACGAGCAAGACGAGAGGGGTCGAGTCGTTTCCGTATTTGGTGATGATGGGAGGGTCAGAGGTGGGGGGCGCAAGCATCGTGTGGGGATGCCAGATGAAGCACATCAACTGTTTGAGAGGTGGAGATGATAGAGAGAGCTACCGCTCCATGGAATGGTCTCGACTGGAGCCATCAGAGAGAAGCGGTGGACGAGTGGATACATTCCGGGGATAACTACTGAGACAAAATACACACACGAGGTCTCTATCGTCTGTAGTGCGATTGTAGTGGCCGTGGAAGTGGAGAAGGATCACGGAAGAAGTCTGTTCTAGTGAATATCGGGGTTTTCCATCAGTAATAGTGGTAAGAGTAGTAGAGGAGTAGTGATGTGCTATCTCCAGTGGCTTGTATCGAGTCGAAAGGCCATGGTGAGATATGCAGATAACGTTGTACAAGTCTACTAGTACACGGGCACTGTGACACTACAACTGGATATGATTAGTATTTACCAGTCAGTCACGATACTACTGGTGGTAAGATGATCAACGAGACTCACCTATTGTACTGTAGATAGTAGAAGACTAGAAGTACTAGAAAGTAGAAACAAAAACTATCTGAATACGAAGTACAATAGGTAGTAGGTACTAGGTAGGGTCACCTGTCAATAACTGCTGGTAATCAGTGCCCCCGACTGTGTCCCTTCAGAGATCGCTCGAGTCTAGCACATGTACGACGGAGTGATCGAGTCATGAATCTTGAAAGGAATCAAGCACACTGGTCTGGACTTCGTCGGTGAATTCTGCCCGAGAGAGAGAAAAAGAGAGAGAGAGACACACACACACAGAGAGAGAGTGTGTGTGACGGTTATACCCAATTTATTAAACTACTGTCATTGACCTGTCATTGTATGATTGTACAAGTAAGTTCTACCTTCATCAAACGATTGCAGATTTCATCGAATCACGTCGGTCCCGGCTTGATCATCCCTGGATGACTTGGGCAGCTCTGAAGAATGTCATCGAGTGTCCTCGTGATGTTCACCCAAGGGGCCCTTGAGGTTCGGTCATCGTCACGATCAGAGCGTGAGCAGATGGGATGGACTTGCTCAACCGGGAGTGGGAGTTGGGGAAGATGATGATTCATCTCACGTGGGAAGTTCGAACCATATTCTTATAATCTTTGTCTGGAATGTAAGAATGGCCGACCTTTGGGGTTCTCGTTGGACCGCCTCGGTTGAGATATCTTGGATTATGACTATTAGTAGTAGTAGTAGTAGTAGTAGTAGTAGTAGTAGTAGTAGTAGTAGTAGTAGTAGTAGTAGTAGTAGTAGTAGTAGTAGTA
>WIWV01000057.1:140835-157467 GCA_014839625.1 Penicillium ucsense | reverse complement strand
TTTTTTTTTTTTTTTTTTTTTTTTTTTTTTTTTTTTTTTTTTTTTTTTTTTTGGGGGGGGGGGGGGGGGGGGAAAGGGGGAATTGGAAATAGGAAATGTGGGACGGGTATCTTGATGATGGGTACTGCAGTAGTGCAGTGAGAATGGGGTATCGGGGAGATGAGAAACTAGGCAAACTAACGCCGAAGACTTTCTCAGTTCGAGACAACGCTAAGCATACAAGAGCAAGAGGTGCACAAGAAGGGGAAGAGCATCATTCTGTTTGGGTAAAAAAGGAAGTTCAGAAACGAAGATCCCAACCGATCTTGGATCCCAGGCGAGGAAGTTCTTCCGCAACAGTCTGGACATCCTTGTCACCGCGACCGCTCAGGTTGAGCACGACGTTCTCGCCTTTCTTCATGGCCTTCGCAATCTGCATGGCACCCCAGACGGCATGCGAAGTTTCGAGCGCAGGAATGATGCCTTCATGCTGTGACAGAGCGCGGAACCCCTCGAGGCATTGACTGTCATCGGCGGCAATGTAGACGGCACGGTTAGCATCCTTCCAAGCACTCAGCTGGGGTCCAACGCCAGGGTAGTCAAGTCCGGCAGAAATCGAATGAGTTGGAAGAATTTGGCCATCCTTGTCTTGTAGCACATAGGTGCGGACACCATGGAAGATGCCTGCCACGCCGTTGGTCAAAGTTGCTGCATTGCGTGGGGTATCGACGCCGTCACCACCAGCCTCCACGCCAATGAGCATGACACTGGGGTCGTTGGAAAATGGGTAGAACATACCCACAGCGTTGCTGCCACCACCGACGCAGGCGACAACTGCGTCTGGGAGTTTGCCAATCTCGGCCTGCAATTGCTCCTTGGTTTCCTGACCAATGACAGATTGGAAACTGCGAACAATAGTAGGGAATGGGTGAGGGCCGATAGCAGAGCCGATGATGTAGTGCGTAGAGTCGAGTTCCTCAACCCACGAACGGAGAGCCTGGTTGACAGCGTCCCGAAGAGTTCGGTTTCCAGCATCCACAGCAACGACAGAGGCACCGAGCAACTTCATGCGGAAAACATTGAGAGCCTGGCGACGAACGTCCTCGGCGCCCATGTAAACGGTACATTTCATGCCGAATTTGGCGCAGACGGTAGCAGTCGCGACACCATGTTGACCGGCGCCTGTCTCGGCAATGATGCGAGTTTTTCCAAGGCGGCGAGCGAGGAGAATCTGGCCCAGGGCATTGTTGATCTTGTGGCTGCCAGTATGGTTGAGGTCTTCGCGCTTCAGCCAGATGTTGGCACCTCCGACGTGATGAGTCAGGCGCTGCGCAAGGTGGAGGCTGGAAGGTCGACCCATGTAGGGGTAGTAGGAGCGGAACTCTTCCCAGAAAGTTGGGTCATTTCGAGCAGCATTGAAACCCTTTTCCAATTCGGCGAGACAGTCCATCAGAGACTCGGGAACATACTGACCACCATATTCACCGAATCGAGAAGGTTGCACGGCAGGATCGTGAGTGACGTTGAGGGCTTCAAGCTGATCAGCCAGGCCGGGTCCAGCAGGAGTATCTGCCTCTGTAATGACCTCAGTTGGGGTGACCTCGAGTTCAATTGGCTTCAATACCGGCTCAATGACGTTGAGCTCACGGGTCAGATTCCCCTGAGGATCACGCTCCCACTGGCGGCCAGTGATGCCTGACAAGTAATCCTCGGCAGCCTTAGCGGCTTGACCTGTCGGAGCATCCCCAACGACACTGATGATCTTGCTTCCGATAACGACGCCCTCGGCCACTTTCTGAACAGACAAGAAGTGTTCACGGGTGCTGACGCCGAATCCAAGGGCAGCAGGCACGTTACCGGAGTACTGGTGAACCTTCTTCAGAAGGTTGGGAACCTGGTCGCTCAACGTACCAGTAGCACCAGTGACACCCATGCGCGAAACGACGTAGATGAAGGAGTCCGCGATCTGACACAGGAGCTTCATGCGGGACTCGGAGGTGGCGGGAGCAATCAGAGGAACGTATGAAAGACTATGTAGTTTGTTAGCTTGCTCGAGTACGATGCCGATGTTTTGTTCAATGACTTACCCAGTGCTGGTGCAAAGATCACGGAACCGAACAGCCTCCTCTGGGGGGAAATCGACCATGATGAACCCGTTTACCCCGGCTTCTTTGCAGTCACGAAGCATGCGCTCCTCGCCGTATTGAAGGACAGGGTTGTAGTACCCCATCAACATGACAGGGGCCCTCAACCCGCGGTGACGGGCATCGCGAACGATCTGGAGGACCGTGTTGACAGTGACTCCGTTTTCGAGGGCCTTTGAGTTGGCCTTCTGGATGACGGGTCCATCAGCAATTGGGTCGGTGAAGGGGATGCCCAACTCAATGATGTCTGAAGGAATGGAGTCATGAATTGTTAGCAATGTATGTTTTACTTTCCAGGTCGAGGTATCTCCACTTTGAATGTTGATAATCAATGACACGACGTACCGGCACCTCCGTTCTCGAACCCCAGCAAGATGTTAACGGCCTCGTCGAGAGTTGGATAGCCTGCAGTGATATAGGCTACCAGAGCTGCTCGGCGCTGCGCCTTGCACTCGGCAAAAGTCTTCTTGATAGCTTCCATTGTGGCGGGAGCCAATGAAACGCGCGAGGTGTTGATAAGGAAGACTTAAAAATGAGTGAGACTGTTCAAGGGTCAGTTAAGACCGAGTCGAGTGTAAGTCCGAAGTCTCAAGGATGAAATCAAATACGTCGCATAACTCCAACTCAAGACGCTGAAGTGAAGTGAAGTGAGGAGAAGTGAAGAGAAGAGAAGTGGAGTGAAGTGAAAGGGAACAGAAAATGAAAGGCAAGTGCGAGCAAAGTGAGTCGAACGTACCTGCCTTGACTACTTATCGCACACTGTCCAGACTCAAGACACGTGAGGCGATAAGATCAAGGTGGATCGACGCCAAGGATCCTGGCGGGTGGCGCTTAAACCTTGTATCCGCAGGGCTTAACGTACCGTTTGCAAGATCAGAGACTCGAAGATGGAAACCTGCTTTTGAAACCGCGAGTCTGATGAAATCTGTGTTGTGTGGATAGGGAATCAGGATTTTGATCAAGGAAAGATGAGAGATCGTCACTTTGAGAAATTAGAAGGAGCGACACGATCATGTCTTCCAAACGGTTGCGCCCTAAATCATGTGACGTCGATCGGGGTGCACAATGAAGCTTGTGATAAGTGCAGGGGCCGCCAGCCACGTGGGTGGATTCGGAGCCTACGAGGGACCCGGCATCTTCTCGGTTTGCCGCGCTTCGAACGGGTACTTGCCGAAGGTATGTATGTACAACTTCAAAAGTTGAGTCACTAAGCAGCAGCTGCCAAGGATATTTCTACTACGAAGAAACCTAACGATGGCTGGAATTAAATATTTGAGTAGAGACTTGAATCGGTTGACTGGAGGGGCTCTAACTTTAGTTCTATACTATACTAACCGAGCTTGGCTTTTTGATATAGGAGCTGCAGAAAAGACAAGGTTTTCACAAGGCCTTCAATTAGCTCTTACGTTAAAATGCAGCGTCACAAATAAACCACCATGAAATTTAACAATTATGAGACTAAAGCTCAAAAATTAAGAGTTGCAAGCAACTTATTGGAGGAAATTGAAGGACGACGGCATCATATGCCAGGAATTGAGCCAAACTTTGAACCACAAGTAAAAACCCACTCACTGAATCAAAAATTGACCAGCGGTAAACGCCCACCAAATACTCCAAACAAAAAGCCTAGAGGCTTGCTCAAAATGAGCGCAGATTAATAGCTGAAAGGACAAACAGACTCCCAAAGAACCACAACGCGAGGTCCTCAAAGTTCAACAAAAACAAGCAAGTCCCAAAGGTCTATCCCAAACCGATCCTGCGAATGCAAAAGGAATGACTGCAGCGCCAGTGCTATGCCAAATATTCGTACAGTAGCCCAGATTATTGTGTAAGGAGAGAAAGCTCAAAATGCCCAGCATGTGGTATATGCAACCCAAAGAAAAGGAAACAGCGAATAAAATCCGAACCAGACACGCGCGGATGAAGAAAAGGGAAATGATGCCTGACAATATGGTTCTCGAACCCGAGAGCCAAGATTGTAGGTTGAGAACAAGATATGCACAAGAACAGCTTTTGGGTTTGAAACGGGGCATTTCGGCGTCAGAAGTATAAGGAGAGACATGAGGTTCATGAATAGTTGGCCTCCAATGTCTAGGAGTGTGAGCTGCAAGAATGTTCCATCACAGAAGGCATTGATGCAGCCTGCCAGCACTGGAAAACATGGAGACGACTGGGCGATGTAAGAAGGAGTGAACAGAAGAAGAATCGTATGTGCAACGGAGTAAAAGAGGAAGAGGTGAATATGAGTAAGCCAGAAATGTCAACTCTCCGTGCAAGGGTACGGAGGTGTGAACATTTAGCGACCCTGAGGAGCATCATGCACTGGATACCCCGGATCAAGATAGGTGTAAGTGGCGCTAGTGGTCGGGGCCGAGGCGCCCATGCCATGAAGCTCCCACGTTGTGCGAGCAGGTGCCATCAGACTGTGGCCATGAGCTGGGTGAGAGATTGGAGGGTACGAGTATGTGCCGATGGACGTATAGGGCTGGCTGATTGGAGGCATAACGGAGCGGTATTCAACGGGACCACTCATCGGAGCGCAGACCTGGTCGGATTGCGATGCATAAACAGGAGCCGATATCGCGTGATGTGCGTAGGTGCTTGCATTTCCAGCGTCTGAAAGAGAAGGCGGGGAGGGCACAGTGTGAGGCTCAGTACCGGAATCGGAGCCGTTGCCGTGTGCAGCAAAGTGGCTCATCGAAGCGGGAAGTACACCTGCAGTGGAGGAATAACTGGCAGACTGAAGGATCGGAGAAACATGGATTAGCAAAAGACCACTTCTCACATGGTGAAGGAGCAAAGACAGGGGGGAGCTTACGTATTTGCCAATGATCTTTCTCAAAGCCTCGGAGAGGATACTCCAGGGGAACACCTTGACATCCTTCTCAATATTTCGCGGCTTGGGGGCAGGGAATCCCATGATCACTTTGAAGAATTCCTCACTGTCCGCCTTGGCTTTAGAGACTGTCAAGGGGCGGAACCCTTCAAGGTTTCGGCGAATGCGGTTCTTCTCCTCGACGGTGAAGCGAACAGCAACCAGGGATTCTAGCAGGTAAATAGTGTCCACACTGGTGACAAAGCACTCGTCCTTTCCTTCCCAGTGGATGCAGCTGATGCAGATGCTATTGGGGGCGCGCTCTTCGGGGGTGACTGGTTTGAAGTCGGCATTGATGGTGCTGCCATTCTGCGAGCGAGTAAATTGCACGAGGCGACGCTGAGACTGGCGCTCCTCTGTTGACCAGCCGACGGCCATGGAGTTCAGATCGCCGTTCAACTTGAGGACCGCTTTGGTCGGATACATGGCATAGGGGTTGAAGCTGGCACTGTTGCCGAGTCCACTCGCTTGCTGCAATGTAGAAGTGCGGATCAAGGTTGGGTTCCCTGTGCTGGGTGTTCGGGCTGGAGACGGTCCCCGGTGTTGCGGCGTAGGGTGGCCGATACCGAGGCTCTGGCCTCGGAGATCATGAGGTGCGGGAATGAAAGAGGGGCCCCAAGTGGAGGTCAAGGGGGAAGGTGCACGGAATCCAGGCTGTGAGGCGGCCGCGCCTGCCATGAACTGAACGGGGCCGCTGCGAGGCGAAGCAGCAGCGGGGAATTGATGACCGAAGGCTGTCATGCCCGGAAGAGTCTGCATGTAAGGCGAATAGGAGGCAGAGCGGCCATCTCGGTAAGTGTAGTTGTCATTGCGCTCCGCGTTGAGCACGGATTGAGGGCCAGCAAATCTTTTGAAGGATGAGGAGTTGGCTTGAAGGTTGTCCGAGTTGTTCGAGAATTTGCGCTTGCGGCTCTCCGCGTCAGGCGAGGGGCGCGATACCCGATCATAGGTGAAAACACCAACCTGCAAGGTGGTAGGCTGGCTGTCATTCTGAGCCTCTAGCACGATTTGCAAAGGAACGGCAGTGGAACGAGAGCCCGTGGCGGAGAAAGGCGGAGCATCCACAGACAGGCAGTATTGGAAGTTTGCGCCCTGGAACCCCAGGAAATGCGGGTTGCATTCGCATCGCTTGGTGCCAAACACCAGATACAGGGCGCCATAGCACGAGCTGTGCAGATCAAATGGAGACTGGATCTGGACCACCACTCGAGCACCTTCGATGCCTCGCTGGGGGCTGTAAGTGAGGACCTCGGGCGCCTGCCGTGGCCGGGCGCCCATCATGGGGGACGGCGCCTCTTCATATGAAGTGGCAAACTCCTGACCGGGGATGTATGGAACACAGTCAGAGATCTGACTTGCCTGGTCGGCCATCGGGGACGGGACTAGAGACGAAGCCACGTAAGGGGACTGGCCGTACGTCGAGTAGGATCCGGCATCCTGCAAAGACCGCGTAGAGGCGTAATCTAGATGTTCGAGTTAGTTAGCGAGGCTCGCTCGGAGCAACCAACAGTCCCCCACTTGGAGTCGTAGCGTTCCCAGGTCTCACTTACCCAATATGGAGCCGGCGGCAGGCTTTGGGAAGCTGGACATAGGCAAAACAGACTCAGACTTGGCCCACAGGCCGTCTGAAAACGCACCGACGAACTGGGACTCCTCAGAATCCGAGAAATCCAAAGACTCGCCTACAATGAGAGGCGTTTGGAAATCGGGATCGAACTAGATCAAGGGTTGCCGAGTTAGCACACTTTGCACGCTTGCGAAACAGCCCTGTCCCGAGGACACCACCGGGATCCAGCTTCACTTCCCCGAGTCCTCTAGGAACGTGCAGTCATGCGGTCAAACAGACCGAACCAGGCTCACCATCGACGTGATGCGGGAGCCCAGAAGCAGGGACTAGGGCAAGGGCCGAAACAGGGACCGAAACTCACCAAAACACCGTGAGTCTTCGAGTAAGCCAGCTTGAAGGTGTTGCAGCGACTGCAACAAGACTGAACTCTTTCAAAAGCGAATGACTGGGAATTTATCCACAAAATCGAGCCACGAGGAAGACACGCGAAAAGGGGTCTTCTCCGAGACAAAGCGACTGAATAAAACGAGCGACAAGTGCGACGCTTTGTGCGGTCAAGCGTCCAGATTGATGGGTGACAACGAGCGTCGGAACAGCTCTTGCGCAAGTACGATGCAGGTGCGGGGCGGGCAAATACTAGTCGAAGGATGACTGCAGCGAGTGGAAATTGCTGAAGCCCAAAGGTGATTCAAGCGGACACTGAAAGGGACGCCCAACCGGATGGCGGAAGCTGACCAGACTGGTGAGGTTTGACGTCTCCTGTCTCGAATTCCCGTGATGTTTCGGGAAAGGCTGGTCGACAATTGGGCTGCGAGGTGCACTAGTAGACGAATCAGCATGCATACTTGCCCGAATTGTGATGGTTGAAGCTGTCGTGCTCGTCGTGGAGGTTTCCCATCGGGCTCCATCCTGCCTGCGCGTGAGGGACAGTCTTTGACCAGAGTGCTCCCAATGCCCGAGGATGGCAGTGACGGAGAGACCGAGAGGACGGGTTGGCACATCAATCACGCGGTCTGAACGACATCATCGCCAACGACCTTCCAGACGAAGAGGGCAAGCCCAGCCCCCACCCATGTCGACGACGAGCATGACCACAGCGAGCCGGACCGGATGAAACAAGACAAGGAGTAGAGGGGAGAGACCTAC
This sequence comes from Penicillium ucsense, assembly GCA_014839625.1. Taxonomy (NCBI): domain Eukaryota; kingdom Fungi; phylum Ascomycota; class Eurotiomycetes; order Eurotiales; family Aspergillaceae; genus Penicillium; species Penicillium ucsense. The sequence continues at coordinate 149,756 of WIWV01000057.1, read as the reverse complement.
CAAGTGATTCAGGATGAAAGTCAAAGTCCGTTGGCCCCTTCACTGACAATCGCCGTGTGTCTGTCCTAATATGCAAGAATGGGACCGAGTGAAACTGGATGGAAGAAGAGAAGAGTCAACAACAAACACTTGATCCGAGATGAGATGAGACGCAATAGAGAACAAGAGCGACGAGATAATAGTCCCGAAGGGGATAGGGTACTATCGAAATTGATATTAGACGGGGAGGGCCTGTCCGTCCAGTCTCCGCGACGCTCATCAATCTCCGACGGGCTCGTTGGCCTATCGTCCGACGACGGTCTACTTCGATCCAAGTCGTCTGGCACTGCAAGGAGAGTGGATATCTGGAACATGGCACCCAAAAGGGCAAAAGATGCAAGGCACGAGGGGGGGGGTCAAAGGGAGGGAGCCCGTGGACGCAAAGAAGGAGCACAGGAGCGCAGGAGGGAAGGAGAGTCGAACACGATGTCGATCATGCAAGTAATACAAGGAGTTTAACTCTGTTTTCGCGACTCACCTTGATCGTTTTTGTTCACTGTCCACTGTCGACCGTGTGGTTTTGCGCCGGACAGTACTTTGTCCCCGCGACTCCTCGAGACTGATTGTGTCGGTCTGGAGAGGTTCCCAGGCAGTTGGATCGATTGTGAAGGCGCAAGAACGTCCTGATGCGATCTAGAACGAGTGGTAGATCACCAACAGAGACGGAGGCCTCGAGATCGGAGCGGGTGCGCAGGCGCGGCCTCGATCTGGGAGAGTGCTTCCCGACAAACGGCGCGCTACGAGGTGAGAGTGGCCCGAGTCAGCGAAGAGTGGAAGCCGTCAACCACGGCCGTCGCAAACGAGAACCCGACAGCGTTCGACGACGCAATCTCCGTGAGGGTCCCCTTACGAAAGACAAACTGTCCGATGGAGAAGGGGGAGGAGGCGAGTTCCGGTGGTGGCCGACAATTAGATATTAATCAAGAATCAGATCATAAAACTGAAAATGAAGTGCGCAATTTTCCGTCCGTTTCCTCTAAATCGCTCAGGGCGGATTTCCTTTCTTCGATCTCTCTCTCTTTCTCTTTCTCTTTCTCTTTCTCTTTCTCTTTCTCTTTCTCTTTCTCTTTCGATCTTCCTTTTTTTAAGAGGGGAGTCTTGTTGTAGCAAAAGAGGATACAACCCTCCTTCAGCTTCCTTTGTGGGGCAAGTGATCTTTGGTGACGTTTTCTTCCCTCGTGCGGAGATCCCAGCGATAGCGTCAGATGTCCAGAATGGGGGGGATATGATTTCTCTGTGATCTTGTCCGTTCCTCGACAGCAGAGCGGCGTAGCGAACGTGATTCTCGTGGCAGCAGATAGCGAGCGTAAGAGCGAACGTGGGGAGCGAATGTGTGGGAGTGAGACCGTCAAGGTATCCTCATCAAGAAGAGAAAAGCCCGGGGAAGTAGAGATGAGTCGGGAGAAAGGGAGGGGAGGAGAAGAGGTCCGATGCAAGGATGGTCCCAGGATTAAAAGCACCGGGAAGTATACGAGATGGAGATTATTATTAGCAGTTGATGACCAGGCACGGCAGAGTCCAGGTGGTAATGCCATCAGGAACTATACCCTCTTCTGGTGTGGGTGAGGGGCCTGACTGGCCTGAGGGAGAGAGTGGGGGGGAGCACCGGAGGGAGCAGAGAGAGAGAGAGAGGGAGAGGGGTGGAAAGCCTGTGGGAGCCTTGGGAGCCAATGAGTCGCGGGCCAAAGTGGAGCTCAACTGGTCAGTGGAGACCTCTCGAGTACCACAGCTCACGTCGGTGGACCGAAAGAGCCCACTAGGGCCACGAGCTGTGGAGGTTCCGGGATTTCGACGCTGCTCCCGATCGGGTAAGGCGTGGAGAGCCCGACGTGTGGGACCGGTGCCAGACAAGGACAACACGATGGACCGGAGAAATCAGAAAACCAGAGAAATCAGAAACCCGGAAAAAAAAAAAAAACTGGTACAAAAGACAGGAAGAAAAGGAGGGGGAAAGAAAAAAGAGAAAAAAAGAGAGAAATTAAAAAGAAAAGAAGAAAGTAAGATATAGATGATGGGACCATCATGAGAATCGAAATAATCGTGACCGTCAGCGACTGCTTCGCGGCCAGATGATAAAATGAACCAACCAGAATACAGTCGATCGGGGCATGATTGTTGAACCGACTGATGGCAAGAGCGTCAGAAGTTCAGAAAGGGAGACCACAATGCGACCAATGATTACTCCGGGGGGGGGGGGGGGGAGGAGGACTGCTTTGGGTAGAAAGGGAAGATGGAGGTTGGTGCTGAGGAGGCTGTGAAAGTACCCAAAAGATGGCCACCCAGCAGAGGGCGCTACAGAGAAGCTCTTCCAATCGACACACCACTCCCAAAAATATACTGAACTGCAGGAGACTAGGAACTGGAAAAGAAGTGACCAACAAAGATCGATAACGAGTGGGATCAGAAGACCTGGCAAAATAGACTTCCAAAGGAAGCATCGTATTGGAAGATGGTCCAAAAATGGAAATGGTGAGATGTAAAAAAAAAAAAAAAAAAAAAATCAATGAGGCCCGAAAATGAAACTAAGTGGAGAGAAAAAGACGAAAGGATTTGAGGGAGAGGAGAACAGGTGAGCGACAGAAGAGTATCATCATCTCATAATGATATTCAGAATATTCTTCGTTCTGTTAGACTTCTCATTAGGGCCGACAGCGAGAGCGGACAAAAGAGAGCGAGAGAGAGAGAGAGGGAGGGAAGAGGTTGGTTGGACGGGTCCACTCTTTGTGTCCCCAGCCCAGTCCAACCTCAGTTAGGTCGTGTCTTGTGTACATAGAGTAAACGGCTAGCGGGAAATCGTGGCGGGGGATGCACAAGTGACTAACCGTGAAGGGACTCGGGAGCACGGGATACTTTTGGGAATTCTTTTTTTTGGACTGTACGATTAAGTCTTCTTTCGGACTTTTTTTCCCTTTTTTTTTTTTTTGATTTGATCCCCTTCCCTTTTTCGAATTTCGACTAGGGTCTGGTGAGTGGTCATAAGCAGAATGGATTCGGCGACCGTTTCAGTGGTGATGTTGATCAAGGGAATCATCAAGGGTATCATCGATCATCAATCCCCTTGGGTCGGGGCAAGGTTCCGAGAAGCCCTGCTAATCTCCTGAAAGAGATCTTGAATGAGAGATATGCTAGGAGTCATACAGGTAGAGTTCTGTTCAGCGCCGCGAAGTGAGGCCACCGCCTCAAAAAATGCTCCGAAGGAAACGCAACGAGGTCATCGTTCAATCATGCATCGATATCCGTGAGGATGTTAGTCCGTCCAGGAGCTCTAGGTAGTAGGGTACCTCCTAGTCTCCTACAGTAGTAGCACTGGAGCACAGATGTCCACCCACGCCCAGCTGCAAGAGCCGGTCGTGGCACCTTCCAGATGTCTTCTAGTCATTATGATCGTGACTTCTACCGTCAATCCTGGAGGGGACCCGAGCCGGTTTGATGACGAGTTGTTTTCGTGTGGGGTAACCTTCCGACTGTTCCTGTCGCTCGTCACCTGACGGTCTAATGCGGCCAATTTCCGCCATCCTTTAAATTGACAAACAAAGGACCAGGGCACCCGGGGGGAAAAAAGGGAAGGAGGACGATCGCAAGGGTCCAAAAGGGATCAATAGTATGTCGACGTGGATTGATGCCAGTGCCTAAGGGATGGGCGCGCGATACCATCATTTACCACCATCTAGGCATATACATTATACAGTAGGCGAGTAGACCAGCAGAGTCTTCCGACGCGATTCCTGTGGGAAAGCACTCAAAGTCGTCGATGTCGGGGATACGAGATCCGAACGGTCCGCCCGAGTAAAATCATCACAAAGGCCTCCACTACGACTAGAAGTGTACCGTACTCATGTACCTGCACCCCCCCGGTCTCTTTGGCGGGATGGGTCAGGGTCAAGTGTCAAGCTCTGGTAGAGATGATACAGCCCAACTCATCCTCGAGTGAAACGAAAGGGTAATTCATCCTACCTAAGGGTGTCGGAGGCTCGTCGCAGATAGTGGACAGCAACGAACGGAAAAGTTGGTCCAGCAGATCCAAACCGGACGGATGGCACGCATGTTTACCTAAACCTAAAGCAAAGGATCCCGAAGAAGTTGGGACTCGGAATAAAGACTAATCAGGCGGCTTGCGCCGCGAGAAAAGAAGTGGACCCTCAGAGAGGCCGACCGGTACGATTTGCGAGATACGCCCGACCCTGATGTAATCAAGTAGACGCCCGTGTTGGAAAAAGGTTGGAGTTGCGCATCGAAGAGCTGCGACAGAAGCGAATGAGGCATGACCAGGAATCGTCAACAATCGGACGAGGTTTCTTTTTCCCCCGACGACGAGGTGCCTCTCAGTTATCCTGTCAGCCTTTTGACGGTAGAGGCTCGATATGACACCGTATGACCGTAGTGACCAGTGACCACAGATACACCATGGCTGATTGTTCAGTTGTCGGTAACTAACCTCATCATGACCCCCGCCTGACCTGACCAGACGTGGTCAACACGATACATCAGTTAGAGATCGCTTTGAGGCGCATATGCAGTGGCCTCAGCTCCAGTGGCTGATTACATCATGTCCTCGTGCATCAGGTCCATCCATGCCCGTACTCTTATGAATCTTCATCTCTCGTATCATCGAATCATCAAGTTGCTCGCTTGACTGTTAAGCGCAATATGCATATTAGCAATGCCGGTCAGTAGTGTGTCAGCAGTTCAGCAGTGCAGCACTGCTGCCCAGTGAATGCCGGTTTGCCAGGGTTGGCCGTGGGTGTTTGTCAGTGGAGAAAAGAGGTGGCGCCAAAGACGCTAGTGAGATTCTGGCAAAGATAGCTGGAGCCTGATTAACCGTTTCGGGTGACTCCCGTCAGAAGGTACTGGAGACGGGTACCACGTACCTATTGTTGATCAATTAGTCAGTAACTTAGTAGGAAGAAAACCCTTATTCTCTAACGCATTTTATAGATTCGAGTCCACTAGGTACTTTTAGCTTGATGATTCCATTCCGATGAATTTCTCGTCAGATTCACTTGGGTGTTTCAATACTTCTGTATTTGCCTAGTGGCGCACTTTGGCACCCCTACCGGTCTGGCTCTGCAGGAGGTGACGACTGGGATAGGTACACAGATATGTTTCTACTTTCTGCTAGTTACTCTCTAGTCTTTACAGGTAGTAGAACTAGGTATTCTACAAAGATAGAATCCTCTGCCACCTACCACAGCTCAAACTCATCCACTAGAAGGACTAGATGGAACCTTGGATCACCCGTTAAATCACGAATGAAGGTACCATGCAGTCTTTGGATTTTCCTTTGCATTGACAACCGTGGCTTCATGGACCCTTTTCACCACCCGATCGACCTACTACCAAATCTCGACAACGATCAACATGCATCGAAGGTCACCAACTACAACCGTGGGCGCAGGTGTCTGTCGGGTCTGGTGAAGACCTATTTTCAGCAAAGTCCTTTTCAGAGAGACTCAACCTAACCTATGGTTCAGTGCCCACGGATCGGGCTGTTCATCCGCAGCCCTCGTTCCCGGATGAGAGCGTTGAGCCCCACAATCGAATCGTCCACTGGAGTCATGTCATTGGAATGCTGGAAATTCCCTCTCTCTTTATCTTCCAACATTATCTTTCTCGCGTCTGCTCGCCCCGACCAGACGCACTGCTGCCAATGCTCCACCACCGTGAGTGGTCACGGCTAAGGTTCCCAATCCACAAACATTCGAAGCCAATAAAGAAAGGTTGGCTCTTTTCATAAGATCATGGTCCGTCGAATGTGCAATATCCTGAGTCAGACACGGAAATCATTTGCTAGGAATAATGTTAATCCTCGAAGTCGACTACTGCTGCGTGTATGCGGGACTACGGGGTGCATATTGCATGAAGCATTGAAGGTACATGCTACATAGTCATACAGTACTATTTGGGACTGGTTTTCCCTGATCTAGGACTAGGGTCACAGGGTGAGGGTCGACCTACCCGAACCGAACAACAGCAGAGGAGTCTCCCTCTCGGGAAGTGGTGACTGTTATCCATGAAATCGAGTCACCAGGCGGAACCATTATCCGGCTCCGAGGTTGATGCGATGCATCCACCGCGCCAGCCAAAGAAAAAATGACCAAAGAAAAGATCAGACTGAAAATGACCATGAAAGCAAAGCGGACATGTCCCAAGTCCAACGATCTTGCGGTCGCATTTCGGTGGTCCCGGGTAAGGCGACCGATCGCTATGCTGGGCCTGCCGTGCTTGTGCAGGGCTGATGAGCTTGTCCGAGGTAGTCTTGGACAAGATGGGACCAAGTCAAAAGCTCAAAGACGAGAAGCCAACAAGGAGGAGGCTCACCATCGATCTAAACATAGCACGCCTTGCAGCTTTTCCAAGGGATCCAGTCACCCGATCGAGTATGGCGTCGTCTGACCTGATTGGGACGCTCCTCACCTATTTTGAGGTCCACTGGTTGACCAAGTGGGCTTTTCAGCCCCGGGAAGTTCCCAATCCTCCCTTCGGCGGCCCACTCCGTCGATTCAGAAGTTGACCGTGGTCGGGGAGCCCCCGGGTCCCTTGGGTCACGACCCATGTTGGCTGCAGTCCTGCAGGCTGCACATTGGATGTTTGCGCAACGCTCTACAGTATCCACTATCCATAGTATCACTATCCCGTAATTCCCATTTGTACAGTATATCTGCGCAATGTGCATAACCTCCGACCGAGAGAGTACAATACATGCCTTGGTGACTGCAGGACAATGACCAGCCCGCTTGTCATTCACTCCCACGCTGCACTGCGACCCTGACGCACTGCGACGGTACAACTCTCCACTTACTGCCGTCCCGTGCGCAACCTTGTGTACAACTGCATGGGTTCCGCTCTGGAGAAACGTGGCAACCCACGGAGTTGGTCATCCACTGACTCTCGCTCCCAACGAAGGTCCCTGAATCAGTTGCAAATTGCGAACTTGCTACAGGTTTGCAGTCAGACCACCTCGCGTAGTGATCATTGAGAAAACAACGACCTCGGACATCTTCTTGTCTTCAAGCATGGTCGATTCAAAATAGCTTCTGCTGAGCTGAGCAGAGTGCAGTCGTGGTGGAATGCCCGTTCACGTCTTGCCTAACATGGAAAATCATCGATAAGCACGGATGCCTTGGTAAGTTGGTACTACCAACTTGGTAGTGTATTTCTTGATGGTAGACGACGGACGTGGTAGATGTAGGGATAGTGGCCGATAATCACAGTCCAATCCCACCTCGCTAGATCTTGCCAGTTCCAGTGTTCCATTCCTTTCCAGCGTTCGAGTCTTCTACTGGTGCATTCGCGTATCGTATATCGGGCGCAGAGGGACCTGACCTGCTTGCCCGTTTAGTCAGGCAGGTTAGCTTTTTCCCCCAGACTGTAAGGTTCCGAGCCTCCAGCTCTACAATACTACTACCTTTTGAAAAATATACTATAGCTGCGCCACCAACCACCTCAACTAATAATACTCATTGCACAAACAGCCCTCACCGATTCTCTAATAATGTATATGATTTCCCTCGGTCTCACCGATCATCACTATGGAATTGACAACCATCCGACCCTGAAGACGAGATCTCCCCGAACCGAGGGGTGGTACTAAATGGGTGCCCTCCAGTTCACCACGGTAGATCCGATCCGCCCACTGCTTGCTTGTGCGCAGTGCGCACTAAGTAGAAATGCAACCCTGGGTCGGGCGATCGTGGCGGTGTCCCCAGACGGTGATCATTCAGAGAAGATTCTACCAGAGAGCCCCCCTATCCGAATTGACGAGAATTGAGGCAACGTGAGGGGAACTGACGAGAACTGACGAGGAAATCGACGCAGTTGGTGTGAGGATCACAAGAAACCTCCACACGACTTCACTCAGTCGTTAGTAGAGTACTCAATGTTCAGAAGAGATGCATACGAATCCCATGTTAGAAAGTAAAGTTTAACCTCGTCCTCATCCGCGTCCGCGACTAACCCATGATGGAAGAGGCTTATTCCTTGGTTCACGCTCATCACTCTCAATTTTCCAAGCGCTCATCTTGTTCGGGAGATACCATTAATTTGAACAAGGGGAACTCCAATAAGAATTCAACAACGAGGCAAAATCGGATGATTGTGTTCATCGAGTTTTTTCGTTTTTTTGTGATGTCCTTTTGACTTCCAATACACCTTTTGACCCGTGACCCTACCACAGGGCGCGCCTGCGCCTGCGTGGCTGGTGTAGAAATTACCCGCGGCCCTCTATTCTTTTCCTTTTTTTTTTTTATTCCCCCCTCTTCCCCTTCCCTTCCCTTTGGCTCCTGCCCCCTTCTTAGTCTACGCAGGACCCGCAACTTGTCCCAAGTGGGTAATCGTTTGCTTTTGCGCCCAAAAATTGGGACATTTCAGCGGCGACATGAACCACTCACCTGTCACGACTGCAGGAGAAGTACGGTACATATATGATCATTGACCGGATGATAACCTTGCTGCCAAGGCGTTTCTTTGGAGAAGAACCAAACGATGGACCATTCCATATTGTGTTCCTGTACATAATGGTTCCTCGGGACCCTGGCGCGCTTTGACCCGCTCGCGTACATCAAAAGTCAATTTCAATCCATGTTTTGAATCCATGGGTCGGATCTCCTTGTTAAGGTCTGTTCCCCTTGCAAATGGGGGTGGGCTTGAATCGAACTTTCAAGTTGAACAGGCACTATTTGTCCATGTCTATATGGTGGTACCGGTGATGGGTTGTGCCCGGTCGGGGCGCAGGACAACATCGAGGGTTTGGTCAGTACTCGGTACTCACTAGAGTCACGACTCACTTCTCACTTCTCCAGTAGTCAGTAGTCAGTAGTCAGTAGTCAGTAGTCAGTAGTCAGTAGTCAGTAGTCAGTAGTCAGTAGTCAGTAGTCAGTAGTCAG
>WIWV01000057.1:0-140829 GCA_014839625.1 Penicillium ucsense | reverse complement strand
CAGTAGTCAGTAGTCAGTAGTCAGTAGTCAGTAGTCAGTAGTCAGTAGTCAGTAGTCAGTAGTCAGTAGTCAGTAGTCAGTAGTCAGTAGTCAGTACCTAGTCAGTAGTCAGTAGTCAGTAGTCAGTAGTCAGTACCTAGTCAGTACCTAGTCAGTACCTAGTCAGTAGTCAGTACTCAGTACTACTAGTGTAACGACTAACGAGCAATTCCAGATCGTTGCATAGAGTCTTATAAGTCCGTTCTCTCGAATTTAATGTTACTTGCGAGCGCAGTAGCACCCAAGCAAATTCCAACACTCACACATGGCGTATCGACAGTGATAAATTGTATACACTATACTTTACTCTTTACGCAGTAGCTCAATGATCTCGCTGATGACTCTCGGCTGATCCGATCCCTACGTAAAATTCTTCACGGATGTCCGGAAACCCCGTTTGACCAGTTTCGGGCAATTTGAAAATAGAAGAAGGGAATTTCGAGTTCCTGTTCAGTACCCAGTACCACTACCCACCACCCAGGGGCACCCACTACCGGGGCTGAAGACTTTCCTTTGAGCAGTTTCTCCTCTTGATTCCAAGAATGTGCCAACCGAATGACAGCTACAAAGTGGAGGTGGAGGAAGGTGCGGGCACTTCCAATCTATTTTCGTTACCACCACTGCACCCGTCCGGACGGGAGAATGGATATACCTCGGACATTCCGATGATGACGGCACCAACGGGCAGAAAGCTGCCCGGGGGGCATCCACCTGCGCCAAACAATGATAATAGGTACCCGTTACATCCTCCCATCGGCATCCACACGTATCATGAAGAACCTACAGCACTACTGTGTTAGTTTGTTAAGTTCACTTGATCGAATACTAGTTGCGACCATGGGTTGATCCACTAACGCTTCAGGCTACTTTAGCTCGAACTAACCCGAGTCGCGAATCAAATGGGTAAGGTTGAGATTACAAAATCATACGTTCAGCAGCAGCTACCTTACCTAGCCGTGGGGAATGTTAAGCCTTGCACTCATTACCTTATTACCTTATCGTGCATGTCTATTTTTGATGGACCGATTTCCATCATTTTGTAGAGATTGGCTGTTCCTCCACTCGGCAAGTGGGAGTTTCGATATATAACTTCAATAGAGCTATGTGATCAATAGAGCTATGTGGATGTGTTGCCAAATCCGGGCCTGCCAGCACCTGAAATTCTAGGATGCAAAGATCGGCTGGTGCGCGGTCGCAATGATTCCATCAGATAAGTCACGACGTGGCGAGGAACTCATGATTGAAGATAGTAGATACTACTCACTTTCCATCGGGTTCGAAAACAACAAAAGAACCCCACACTCACCTGTTCTTTACACTTAACACTTTCAATTTACACAGAACAGCTCAAGGTCCTTTACAACTACATATTAAATTACCAAATTCCTACCGTAGTACCACTGTAAGGCTTTTCCTGCTGCATTGTGTTCATGAGTCGCCAAGAGTACCTGGGAAGTTCACCACAGAATTAGAGTTTGACTCCCAAGCCAAGTGGGCCAAATCCCGTTTTCCAAACAGCGTTTGATCGTGACTAACCAGTCAACGTGCTGCACCTATCGTCACTGGTGCCTTCTCGGAGCCGAAATCTCAACGAGATCGACCCAGGAATGCCTGTGCGCATTTGCCTTTTTGAACTGATTTCCGAAATGGTGATTCTCCCGACACCCGAGTCTCGAGTCTATGTGTAACATTGCTGATCGAGGGTGGGAGGCGTTTTCTGGATTCAAGTATTCCGCTTCTCTAATGGAGTCATGTTCTTTTAGATGGACTTTTGCTATTCTCTCCGTCCTTACAAGGTGCAGATTGGAAATATCTTGCAAATTCCAGGTTTCGTCACGGGTGCTCTCAGGTTCTGTCAAGTCATACAGTACACTGAGTACAGTGACAAAATGCAGGGACTACAGCTTGTCGATGGCCAAATCGTTTATTGGCCAACCTTGGAGGACCCTGTGTTCTCTCGGTTTGTCAAGGAAGCGGACGATCAAGGGCTTGAAAGCAAGTACTGTAAGTGTGGAGACTGGAGACAGTGGAGAGTACAGGAGTAGGTAAGACTACCAAAAGTACCTAAGCAGCAAGCTCCACTAGCCCTAGACGTGAACTAACGGTAAGCAGTCTAGCGTGTGTCGTTTTAGCCTTCCACTGCCAGGGTTTCGGCGCGCCAACCTTATTGGACTTGTTCTCCGTTTGTCCAATCTGATCCGCGACATTCCTAGTTATTGTAAATTGAAGACCACTTTTTCACCACTGCCAGAATCAAGGAGACCCGGTTGCCGCATGTTGATTCAATCACGCGTCTGACCGGGAGAGAGATGCGGCATTACTAGGTATTTGCGGCTCGGTGTGTTTGTAGTTGTTGTGGGTGCGCGGGGGTTTTTTTTGGTTTAATTATGAGGCTCGATAGGCTTTGGATTAGCGGATTACAGTTTGATTTACACGCTGATAGCAATGTACAGGTCGTATGTACGATAGCTGGATCTGAGTCTGACTGTACTATACGGTCGAACTCCCCCGTTTTGTGCCTTTGTTTGGGCCAGAATACAGTATCATAACCACAAAACACGCCAAGACGCGGTCGGCACCAACAGGTCAATGCTTTTTTTGTCCATCGCCGCACGTTGGCAACGAGTCGTGCACCTGCACTCCAGTCGGGACTCGGGAGGACCCCCCCATGAACATGAACATGAACCCGCCCTCTTTGCGCAGTACGCAGTGCGCACGCATTTGAATATTCCCCGATGGCCGAGCTTTTACGCAGGGCCCCGCTGCAATTTAACCCTTTTTCAACAATTATTGTCTGCAGATGCGTGGGGGGAAAACACCCAGGGCACGGGGTACTGTACGTCGATCAGCGTCGTGTTATCTCGATGGCTGGGCGAGGAGAAGGCACGGGGTGGGTATTTTTTTTTTCTTTTTTGGTTCCCCCCAAGGGGAGGGACGCCCTGCGCATTGGACATCGGTACCTGCATGAACTCCACGAAGTCTATGATGGAGAGTATGCGGTTATGCACATCTCCATCCCTTTGTCTAGACACTCACGTCGTCAAACCTAATCTCGTCATAGACCGTGGTTGCACATCCTCGAGAGGGGTTCCGGGGGGCCCAAGTTTCCAAGGCCTTCATATTGATTGAGTTCAATATCCATGAGACACAAAACCATCGGTCAAGGTTTCTCCTTCGCTGAGTACCTTACATATAGGCTATCTGGTGATTAGACACTGTTTAGCTCGGTCGATGTCAACTCTTTGGATGAGCTGGGCGAGGTGAGACCGGAGAGGATCCTAGTTGAGCACCCTTGCCGCTGTTGATTGCCAGACTGCCCTTCGGGGGGAAAAGAGAGGGTCGAGCTCGATGGGGGAGGGCATTGGCCCACCGCGCAGTGACATACAGGTAGCGCGGGCTTGTCTTTGTCTGCTGGTCGTTATTCCTACCCACGGCACCCGGGCACATTACCCAGGTAGCTAACGAGATACACAGGAGCTCTGATCGGATGGAAGCAAGGTGGTCCGGTCGTCATCTCCATGATGGTGTGCGAATTCAAGGGTGCCCTCTTTGGCTCGAGAGAACTCGAGAGCAGAAATTGTCACTCGTCGATGTCCATCTGCACTGGCAGTGACCGGTGCACGAATAGTAATGTCAAGCAAAGCAACGATATACACTATACAGTGAGCTCGGATCTGCCGGAAAAGACAAAATCTCTACTCGCCTGATCTGTGCATCAACAGCCAAACCTCGTATGACATATTGTTGAGATAGTGGATCCCGCAGCCTATTTTGCCCAGACAGAATAAAGAATACGATTTGTTTTTTCTCTGTCAAACAAAAGTACAAGAGAGAGAGAGAGAGAGAGAGAGAGAGAGAGAGAGAGAGCAAAGAGGTGAACCACCAAACCCTCACCGCGGCGCCGGGCTCGGGGTCGTCCCCTGGTCCATGCGCTGGCCAAACTAGTCCCTCGACAGCCTAGACGTTGACAAGTGCAGCAACGCTAGGTTTCATGTTTAATCGGAGTCCAGTCGGACTCGAGAGGATTTGGGGACCCAAACAGTCGGGAGTCAGACTAGCCAAGTCCCACGGGGGGGGTTTTTTGAGGGGAAGACACTCGAAAGTGGACAGTGGACAGTGGACAGACTGTTAACTTCAAGTCAAGTCCCTCGGCTTCTCTCTGACCCTATTAGATTAGTGGCTCCATGCACCCCAAAAGAGGAATGGATTCAGCCCCGAAAGCCCAGAGCCGGGAACAATGTTGAAGTGTAGAATATATTATGTACTTGGTATTGCCGGGCACTGACCAGAGCCTTTTCGGGTGAATGTCTATCAACTGCCGGCGCTAGCGGACAACTTCCGATGGGCACTAGGCACTGATCCAACAGGGAACAGGAAAAAAGCGGTTTCTGGACGGGAATCGGGTTCAAGCACGATTCTTCAGCTTCGAGAGCTATTGAAAATCCGACAGTGGACCCCGTGTAGGCGTGTACTAAGTCACTGTACTCTTCCGCTAGAAGGCGTACTTGAGTCTTGTAGTGCCGGAGAGATAGTAGTGTCTTATCAGTCTCTGCAGGTGGGTGCTCTCTAGTTCTACAAGATAGCTCCCTCTCTAGTAGAGAGTCTCTACTATCAGTATCTACTATCTAGTGCAGCTGGGCGTTGTGACCAAAAGCGACCGATTCACTCCGCTTTGATCAGACCAAGCCAACGAACAGACCACAGATAAAGTCTCATTCCCAAAGGTCTTTGTGCAATGTCCAATTCTCCGCTTGCACTTATTTCCATCGAGGAAGCCCGTGTGCCCCTGATGTGCTGATCAGATCCATCTTTTAGAATCGACCCGACCCTCGTGCGACCGCGAAAATAGAAGAACGCTACGAATATGACTTGATCAAGATGGCCTCAGTAAATTCACATTCATCGGCGAGTCCGGACAAAAGCACCTGTTTAGGGGATAAATGGATACTTTGTGATGTGCACCAAGCTTCTCTGCATCGCACGGCCATGGACAGCGCTAGAATGAACTCGAAATTCGACAGACATCAGGAATATCAAAATCCAGCCCTGATCGTCGTCCTAGGTAATGAGTATAGCACCAGGTCTCCAGTGAAAGTTGATCCTTACTAAGGTCAGTCCTGCACGGTCACGGCTGGTTTTTGGAGTCTTCCGGATCAAAGCCCCGGGTGAGCTCCCGACACCATCCCGTCGGATATTCAGAACGCCCTACCGGATCATTCCGATATTGGCAAACGTACAGATTGACTCGGGATGACCATTTAGAGTCTTGGTCTCGAAGAGTGTAGAGATTGTGTTTGTGTCTTTTAGCTTGGCTTGTCTATCAGGGGAATGTCTCTGAGCAGATGGTCCCAGCAGAAGTACCTCACTTTGCCCGTCCTACATAATGCTCAAAGGATCTAGACTACCTTAACTCGTGAGACCACTCAACTTGTGTAACGCATATCCCAAGTAAACACTCAGATCAAATCAGTGAGAGAAGACGCAAACTGTAAGTCATAGATCGGATCTGGGAGTACCGAGAGAAGCATACGCCTCATTTTCCCAAAGCTATGAACAGCATCTACATCCGTCGGGTCGAGGTTCTACCTAGTCCAGGAGTTTTGAACGTAGCGAGTCTGGAAAGCCTTACCTATAGAATAGTGCCCACTCTCACCCAATCGCCTCGTTACTCCAATTCCATGAATGAGTGGACGGGTTGAGTTCAAGTCCCCGGCCCGACTCGCCGGGGATCCAGTTTACATGACGGAGTCGAATCAGGCAGGCAGTCTCTCTCCTTGCGGTCTACATTCACATTCACTTCAGGGGGCAATCTCGTCCAGCCGGATCAAGGTAGGGGGATAAGATTTTGTGTGTCTCGACTCTCCAGTGCTTCACAAGAACTTCCGGGTCCCACGTTCCAATTCAAGGTGGATCGGTTGGGTTTGACTAATTGACTGACTGAAGACGGAAGCTTCCTGGTCGAGGCAGTCTTTCTGGGGACTTGAACCCCCCGCCGGACATTGACCGTTTCGAGTCTGGCTGCAGTTCAACATCAATTCATCATGAGGGCAACTATAGTCTTCCCAACAGATTGAGCAAGGAGCACTGGAGGACTCGAAACGCCAGTGGGGAGAGGGGTTACTGTGAGGATACTCGTACGAACCTTTTTAGTCAAGTGTCGAGATCCTGCAATCTATGTCTGTACTCTGTAGTAAGTGGCCTTGACGCCAATCGAGAGGACATCGGTCCCCCTTTTCCATCTACTGTAATAGACTAGTCGCATGTCCCGGGGAAACGCCGACGCAGCAGCAGCTTCTTTGCCTGTCGAGTACCCAAGTGCGATCTGCATGGACTCGGCCTAACTTCGGGCATTCTCCAGGCTGCCGCGAGTTTGTGACCATTCGAAAGGAGTCACAGTAGTGACAGTAGTCAGTCCTACTGCACTGAAGCTCAACGCAATCACAAGACTCCGCGGAGCTTCTGCACGCGCCAGGCGCCTCATGCGGTCGTCACCGACTTTCCCCCAAGTCCAGGTCCAACGAGTGCAGAGGAGACGTCAGTAGGCGTGACCCCTGCCTGTTCAAATGGGCTTGGCTTTCGAGAGATCACTGGCACACTGGGACTTGATGAAGCCTGGAAGCCTGGAAGCCTCATGAGTAACGGGGATTTTGCTGTCCGCTAAGCTGAGAGTTTTTCTCCCTACTCATACATTGAAAAGGGGGCTCTCAACCATCATCGTTATCATCACTATGACCTTGCTTGACCATGGGCAAAGTACAGAGTTGACAGGGGGTTATCCGACGTACCTTTGGGTTTCAACTTCCACCTGGTCTCTCGGAAGAGGATCGATCGGCGATCGCTCGTCTTCAACTCCAAGGCCCAATACTGGTAGCCACACCAAAGTGAGAGTTGAGTCGTTGACCCTGTTCATGTTTCTCGGTTTCAATTCACACCTTTAAGTTGCCCACGGACTTGAACAGCGCATCCTCACCAACCGTCGAAGCACAATGCCCGGCTTTCCCACCCGCGCTCTTGCGAGAGGCATCTTCCCTGCCAGTCAGGATGTGGCTGAAACCCCCACGTGAACAGAGCAAACGAGCCCTTTTGTCTCTCGTGTCCGACGCAAATACAGATTTGACCATCCAATCACAGCTAACCAGATGCAGCTAGAGACAGCGACGCACCGGTCGTCTGGAGGCCCCCAATCCGAGGCTTTGTGCACTCGTTACGCCACACCTTTCTCGAATGATGCGACAGTTTCGAGCAGTATTTGTTCCATCATCCTCTCTTTGTTCAATTGTTGTTGGTCAAAACTGAAGTTGACTTCATGTCATCCAGGTTGGTCCGTTCGTTCTATGATGCTCAGTGTTGCTCCGCCTTCAAGGACTCTGGCCGTGGCCATGATCCAAGGGGGCCCGGGAATACACTGGCGGAGAAGGTGCGATTTGACGAAGCAAGGAAGTTGGGCGGTGACACGCACAAGGCCAATGACTATTCTCGTGAGATCAATGGGAAAGTACCAATGCCAAGTCCATGGAGTGCTGGTGAGCGACCATGTCTGCTTATCCACCGGAGAGTTTCTTCCATGAACTGCCTTCTGTGGTTCGTTCGCTGAGACATATACCGCCCCGAGGCTTCCACACGTAACGCCTTTCTCAAATATTGGATCTGACTTTGACAGGTAATCAATAGCCTGACAACAGGAGAGCCTTGATCCCATATTTGCAGGATAGCTGAAGCTGATCCGATCTGCGTGCATGGCCAATTCTTTCTGGTTGTGCGCTGTACACGGTCCATGATTCCGACCCGTCACCCTTGTACTGAGCTTCTTTTTTACTCATGCACTTCCTGCACGTCGGTACCGGCACTAGAGCCTTTCCTCTGCGGGCTTCAAATCCCGAGGCAGCCCCTGTCAAGTCACAGAGTGTCCAGCAAGCTTGGCGTTCAGACTAATCATCAAACAATCCTCTCAATTTGACTGTTCTTCAGCAAGATTTTAAATGCGCGTGAATGGCATCCCGATTGTGATCGAAATCCATAAAACGCCAGATATCAGTGCGCCCCTGATTTGTTCGCCTGCAGAGGGGCCCGAGAGAATGCTCCGCGCCTTGTGTTCTGACCGACTTGGTGGGCGATGCGTCATGACACGAAAGACCTCGGTTGCTTCTAACCAGAAACCCCAACGTCAACTCCGTCGTGGTGCACTCAGCCAGAACAAGCCCGGGGGGAACAGGGAATTGACCGCTCAATCTCACGTCGGCCAGCTAGGACCCTCCCTTTTTTTGGTTTCGGTGATCAGCATCCCCCCGTGAACTTGCCCACGAGCGCAGGGAATGTCTCACATTGAATATGCGTCCAGAGGTCTGCTCAAGCTCATAAGTGGGTGATTAGGCGATTCACCGGGCCACTGGACTGTTGGGTTGTCTCACTCGGTTCTGCAAGAGGAAAGGTTGGAGCGGCCAGCAGAGCTGCTGGGTTCTATTCTTAGCCCCACGGAACTCACAACACTTCGGCGGAGAGAAGATCTTCCTCGATTCATTTGGGAAATCCAATCTCTCACTACAAGCAATGTGAAGATGCTTGTCAAATGGGTTCATTGGAAAGGAAAAAAAGATCGTCGAGTGGACGAGGAGTGAAAAGGTCAGTAAGGTGAGAAATTGAGGAAGAAGCCGCAAGGCCAAGCTGCATGTGGTGGAGAGTGGGCTTTGCGGGTGGGACGGCAGTAATTGGCTGTGAGTGCCTTTCGGCCCTGCAGGCCTGCACTCATGCACTGTTCCTCTCCCAAGCACTCAAGCACAGTACGCTTGGGGATCTCCTCGACATCGCATGAATGCAAAAGTAAGATTGAGTCTGACGCGGGCTTTCTATTTGGCTTCTCATAAGCACGTAGCAGAGCAACGTGCGCCTGTCCTTGCCACAAGTCACTTGTGCAGACGTGACCTTCGTGATGTATCGGGCAATGACGCAGTAAGACTGAATTGAGGCCGAACATGGAGTTCCCATTAGCCCAAGCTCTCATTTGGTGGCATATGAGTGTTTCCATTCATTGTCAGCCGCCATATGCAATTCAAGACAGTTGACGGAACTGGCCAACCTATGCACTACCCAACTCAACTTCTCACCGCACGCTGATCGTACACGGCCGTTGCATACCCAAGTCACGTTGTTGGGCATGATCGCAGTATTGCCTCTACCCATGATACTAAGGCGCGGCTTATTCCGGTCAGCTAAAGTTTCAGAATAGACACAGAGCTGAGTCGACTGCGTTCGCCTACTCTCCAAATCCAAATTGATTTTGATCGATTGTTTAATGGAAGAAGTTTATGAGGAAGGCAATTACGCATCAAAGCATAAAGATGGCTAGTTAACAGTGATATGAATCACGGAATGTCTCCAACATTTGCAGCTCGTACTTTGAGCTAGAGAGGTGACGTGAGTCAGATCAATAATAACGATTGCTCCATTGCTCCATGCTCCACCCTTCACCTTGAAGACTGCACTGATCAGTAAAGCCAGAAACTCGAAATCGACATCCGGTATCCCAATCCACCGAACAAAACCACAACCGCATCACCCGCCCCTAAGCACGGTCTGCAATGTCGTCCACAGATTGACCATAGCAGACATGATAGATCTGAGACCAGAACCGGTACTTTGCCGGTCGCAGCTGCCTCTCATCGGCGAGCCACATGGCAAAGCATGTCGCACTTTCCTCGGGCGTGTCACTTCGGTATTCTGCAACCTGCACTGGAGGTCAGAACCTCCATCTGGGTACCATACGCATGGGCATGTCAAAGTGCCAGGTGACCAGTTACTCACATCCTCATAGGCCAACAGGGTCTGGTAGTGTTGATCTGTCAGTCCAAGCTCATACACCGTGCTTTCGTGGATGCACTTCGAGCCCATGATATAGGCCCGGGTGAGCAGTTCACGGTTCCCCATTTGCTTGATCGCTTCGATATGCTGAGTCTCCGACTGGTGGATAGAGGCAACCTCAATCAGGCGGGTGATGACGTCGGCCTCCCATCTCTCAAAGAATGGGATTTCAAATCTCTTGAAATGGCGCTCGAGCAGTTGAATTTCACGCTTCAGACGGCTTGCGTTCGCTTTGAGCTGGGTGATCTTCAATTCAAGAATTTCATTTGATGCATGGAGAGCCCTTATCTCTTTGACCTGGACGTTGTCAGTGGGACCTGCCGAGCTACGTTTAAACCGTAAGTGCGTGAGACCTGCTCACCAGATTTTCAGATGCCATGTTGGGTTTGGAAGGTGATGTTCAGACTGACTTTGGAAGTCAGCACTTCAACTCACTCGTCTTTCGGTATGTAAAGAGTCTCTTCCGTACTCTGCCTGTTGCACTCTTTGAGAAAGAGGGGGAGGTGATGTAGGATATCCTTCGCAAGAGAAGAGTGGTCGTATTCGTGGATAAAAACAGTTTGGAGCGCCGCTGCGAGAGCAGGTGACAACGGGGCACTGTGGCAGAGGAAGGCGCTTCGTCGTGTAGCTGCCACCTCCGAGTCGAGTCGGTGATGACATCGTGAACTTATCAGACAGATAACAATGGACTCCGCGTGAACATTTGTCTCATTCTTTGGGCTCGTCGTCTTTCTCTCCACTCGTATCTACAGCTTGCTGCCATTCTGCTTCCCGAATTCAATGACCAATTTACCAAACTGCTTGCCCTGCTTCATGTCCTCGAAGAGATCATCAATAGCGGCGAGGTCATCAATGTCAACCTTCAGCACCCGGGAAACGACAGGGTGAATGTGCTTGCTCGCAACGAACTCCACCATCTCCTTGAATTCCTTGCGTGAACCCATAGTTGACCCGCGCACATCAATGTTCTTGAGCACAGTTTGCATGGTGAAGGGCATTTTAGGAGAAACGGTCATGCCATAAACTGAGAGAACTCCGCCGGCCTATGTGTAAGGTCGTGTCAGTCAGAGCATGGTATGAGCGCAAAGCTTCCACTGCCTGTCATGATAATCAAGGGGTGCTTTATCGATCTATCTCACCTTCAGAAGCCGAGTGGCCTTCTCAACCGCATCACCTCCGGCACCATCAATAACTGCGTCAAAACTCTTCTTCCCCGGAGGAAGCATCCCGAGCAACTTCTTATCCCAGCCATCTTCTTTGTAATTGACACCGCCCGCGGCACCAAGGTCAATTGCTTTTTGGATCTTGTCCTGGCTCGAACTTGTGACGAAGACGTGGGCCCCCCGAGCAACGGCGAATCTCAGAACCATCAAGGCGACACCACCGCCAATGCCGGTGATCAAGATGGCTGCGTCCTTCCCGGAGTTCTTTTCGCCCGCTTTGGAGATCAACGCTCGCCAGCCGGTCAGGCCCGTCAACGGTAGAGCCGCAGCCTCGGCATCCGACAGATGAGCAGGTGCTTCCTCCACCTCCGATTCTTCAATGGTGACGTACTCCTGCAGGGTACCCTTTTCATAGACCTTGGTACCGCCCATGATGCGATATCCCGTGGGTTCCTCCGGTCCATCGGGGGAGTCTTTCCAGCCCACGCCTGGGTTCAGGATCACGCGTTTACCTTGCCATTTCTCGGCATTGGCTACCTGGGGACCAGCCCCGACAACCACCCCCACACCATCTGCCAAGAGAGGAACATCAAATGATACACCAGGGTACAGATGCTGTCGAAGGAAAAGATCACGGTGGTTCAGAGAGGCAGCAGTCAACTTGACCAGCAGCTCTCGCCCTTGCGGGGAAGGCTGGGGCAGATTGCGCACGGTAAGCGGGTAGTAAACCTGACCAGGCTTGCCCGGCTTCCCATCAATGGGTGAGATGTATATGGCTTTGGACATGTTTTGGAGGTCACTGTGGCCAGTTGATGCAATGAGCTACCAAATGAAAAGAGGCTCCAAAGAAGGAAATAAGCTCACCGCGCACGGCTTGTTAACAATGTTGCCTCGTGCGGGGACGACAATCTTATCGATAACCGAGGCTCCGACGGAGTTCACCATCTGAGTGGATTAATAATGCTGGTGACGGATGGAATCCCAGATTCGCCTCCAACATCTCCCTACGATGTACCTTGCGACTCGTAGCTACTCAAGCAGTCGCGGAAGTACAGAGCTGAGTCTGACCAATGACTCGCTGGGTATTCCTTGAGTGACGCACAGCTTCTAGAAGACAGGCGACAGGAGCAGAGTAGGCGGTTTCATAGATTCATTCTACATGTACCTTCCTCCAGTCATGTGTGGAACCTCGGTCCAGTGTGATAGCATAATTCGTTCACAAATGGCTCGCCGATCATTCGTCATAACAGCTTTAGTTCGTCATAACAGCTCTATGATCTATCACTTTCAATCTTGTCGATCGAGGGTTTCAGCAATAGTCCAGCAGAGAAAAAACAGCCTTTGACTCTGCCTCGGAATCGAATAGAAAGCAATTGAGTCATGTTTCTGTTAGCAGCGTGTAGGTGCTTTGACGTACAGTACTCTGAAGTTTAAACAGATGCGATAACTTTACATTGGTACAGGTACGTACAACATGTTTGGCGGTGTGGAAGCCAAGATGAGATATTATCTGGGTTTGCAGTCACAAACTTCTTCGAAATAGGAATCAATCAAGGACCCCCGAGGTCTTGTTTGAACAATCGAAAAACACCAGGGCTGGTACTCAGCTTGTGATCGGCTGCTAGGTGCCATTTGCTCATTCTTCTGACGTCCATGTTACACAAGGCTCGAGGGACTCGCTTGGTACCTGTGTGGTATTCATGGCTCAAGCATAAGCATAAGAGCAGGGCTGACTACATGGGTACCACGTATCGAGTCCCTTCGCGGGCAGGCAAAGACAATGTACAAAGGCAGGGGGATGGTCTGGAATTAGACGTCTCTTTTGGGAATTATGTGGTAGGCACTGGACGCGAGTTCTACTGTTCGAAACTAAGATAACTTTTGAATCTATTCCCATCTATTTCACTCGCACACAGTATCATATGTCATAATCAAGCATAAAAGAAAATCTTGTCTTCTGGGGAAGAAAAGACAACACTACCGCATAATGTAGAACACTGGATGACCACAGCATTTCTCACTGCACACCTCCCAGTCATCAGCCGGCACTTCAAATCCAAAGCGTGCATGTCCGACTTGAGCGTCCACGCTACTTTCGGAGCTGGTATCGTCGTGCTCAGTGAGGTCAGTGTCAGAGGATGAACTTGAGTCATGGTGGCGGTGCTTTCGATACCGTGTGTGCCGATGCCGATGAGGACGGACTTGCTCACGTTCAACAGGTTTCCCTCGAGATTCATGCTTGTTCTCGCGAGGGACTGCTTTTTGTGACTGTGGCTGTGGCTGTGGAGAAGGAACATCGAAATGCACAAGGCCACAATGGCAGACAACACGTGCCATGGAAGGACCCGATGCTTTTGCAGAGTCATTCCCGTGAGGCGTGCGGGCGGCATTGCTCTTTCTGGACTCCTCCTTCGGTGCTTCCGCTGGTGGATGAGCCCGGAGTTTGGCGGCTGGGACAGTCTCAGGTGTGTGTTGAGCAATTGACTGACAGCAGTCCGGACAGTGAGTAGGAACTGGCACCTTGATCACATAGTGCTCGGGTGCTAGGCCATGATGGCTGTGCCGATAGGCGTGATGAGGATGCAATCTGTGTGGAGAGTGACTATGAACCGGCGCATGTCCACCATTGCTGTAACTGGACTCAGTATCGCTGTCAGGCGAGTGAGGTGCCTTGGAAGACTTGTGAGGTATTTTCTGCGAGGTTTTGGTTGGAAGCTTTTCCGTCGAGTCAGAACGTCCATGTATCGGATGAAAATAATATCTGGAGGATCCCCGTAAGTGGGATGCCTTCGATGAGGCGGAATTTGAAGAGTCCGACTCTTCACCAGGAGCCGAGGGCCTCGTTTCCTTGCGCGCTTGTTCCCGAGCGGCGTAAGCCCGTCTCTCCGCTGGAGGGGTGGTTGGCGAGGAGCACTTGGTGGTTCGTGGTGGTTTCGTATGAATCGTGCCATTGCGCTCGCGGACCAGAACCGGGTGAAAATGTCCGCTGTGAACATGGCCGGGTAAAGCATAGATACCCCCGCTCGGATGATAGAGATATCTAGGGTATGAGGCTTGGAGTGAAGACATGGTCGACACTCAAGCTAAGAGAAGGTCCTTGCAGTCTAGCAGTTGCAACAGATGACCTGACTTCAAGAGATTTGACGCCGGAGAAAGATATCTGAATAGTCACGGCCTAGACAAACTCTCAATGCATGGAGAAATGACAGGAGGGAAAACATGTGGATTTTGTATTTCCGCTCGGATATTAGAGTCTTCGGCTTGGGTTTATAGCTAGCGTTTGCTGGCTAGACCTATTGTGGCCATGACAGACAAAGAAAATGACGATAAGGCATTGTTAGCCGGTTGAGATTCGCATGGGTCAGAGTTTCCGAAGGCAGAATGGGTACATCTCACCCAACCTGTGATTTCAAGGAGAGCCACTGATACGTCGATACAAAGAGGGTATGCTCCGCGGAGCCTGTCACAAAGGATGGGCATCTCGACTGGACGAGCAGATTGCCCGCCGTACTCAAGCATGACATTCATTCAGCCAACCCAGCTTGACGAGCGCAACACTTTAGTGGGTCAGTCTAAGCCATGACACACAGTGGCTCATGTTCGTTTGATAGACAAAGGGGTGGATGAATATTCGGGACGGGTGATGGCTGGGGATGAATGAAAGGAGGCCGGCGAGGAGAGGAAGGGGTGGGAAGCGAAGCTCAACGTGGCTCCCCGACTTGCGCTGAAGGTCAAGGCGGTCCCTTCTACCAGATGGCACAGTTAAATACTGTGCTGTATATTATTACGAGTAGCAAGTAACCTTCCTACCTTAATACAAATATGTAGTAGCTTCTAGTCCATTGATAGACAACATGAGAAGATCCACGAGTTTTGGTCGAGGCAACATCGCCGACATTGATTGTCGGTTCCCTCTGTTGAGTGCTTCTGACGATATGAGGATGCTGAAAAGCACCATACCTTGATATATCAACGCACTTTTTCCCCTTTTGCCAGCCGTGAGGACATGAGTATGCGTGTTTGTCTTAATATCAATATGAACCAATCGTCTGCAGTGCAGCAAGGGCGTACGGCATTCAAGGGACGACAAACAGTCTCGCCACAGCCACAGCACAGCTTATCGACAAGGGCAAGAAGGGGCAGGTTATTGTAATCACCTGGTCAAATAACTTGAATAACAAAATAGTGTCCATGTGAAAAAATTTCCCTGCTTTAAGAGGAAGCGTTATAATGAGTCCAAGAGGAGAGAGATGTTGTACACACCTAAGTTGCATAATGTTGATAATTCAGAGGATGAAGCTCGTCAACTACAGGACGTACTGTAATATTGGAAGTCCTTACAAAATACAATAACCGTTTAAAAGACGTGGCCGGTCCAATGACGGAGCTGAAGTGGGCGTAACTGCAAAGACCCAGCAAGCTTTTATTGCCACACACACAAGCTCACGGGAACCAAGCCTTCGGGTCCATGGATGCCATGGTAGTCGACATCATCATTTGGGGATCGAAAACAGACACAGTCCTTTGACAAGAGACATGAAAGAAGATGGAAGTGAACGGTCAGACAAACATCAAATTGAGAGATATCGGCAACGCTCACAGGCTACCATAGTTGTATCTATCGAGGACTCCTAATTAGAATGGGATGTTGAGCATGTCCATATGATACTATGAAGTGGCCGTACTGAAACAATACTGTACATTCTACCTCTGAGATTTAGAGTACGTATATGCGATAGCTATAAAAGATGGGCTGGATATATGATGTGTATGTACTATGTAGTTGTGACTTGTAGTTAACTAATTGTCAGACGAGTTACTCAACACTCAACAGTCAACACTGTAAGTAAGTAATCAGTAATGTATGTAATACTGTGTTGTGCTCTACTGGGTGAGTCATGTGATGCTCTGTCCTCGCGGCCTGCACGAGCTCAACAGGTGGTGTGTAGTTTTTACAGACTGTTTCAATTATTACCACACAGGCTCCAGTTACACCGGCAAATAAACACTCGTGGCTGGTAACGCATGGGTATGAGCCGACCAGCAAATCTATTGCCACATCCCGCTAGTTCGTTTTTGGCCTCTGGAGAAACCCAAGCGAAATCGAGTTTCGATCTCTTCGTGCTTGTCGTGACCTTTTTAGTCTGGCGCCCTCGCATTCCGCTTCACTACATACACAACTGGTCCTTTCGCCTCGCCGCTTACCACTCGTTCCGAGCTTCTCGACTTGACTAGCGTTCTGCTACACTACTCCCATCAACCTCCTCATTCTCACCTTGTAGGCCTCCGCCTGTCGTGTTCTTGTTCGCATCACACACTCTGTTCCTCCGCCACTTCCCCAGTCTCTCGACGACTCTCTCCCCCCCCCCCCCCCCCCCCAAACATTGGTTGTTTCGAGGACGATCCTGATTTGTCCCCTTCAGCTTCATTATTCATAATGCCTACACCACTTCCCTCGAGTTTTGCTTCGGCTGCCGCAGGCAACGCCCAGGATCCCAATCGAAGAGGGGATGGGAGCACCGGTGGAGAATGGTAGGCCCTTTTTTACGCTGTCTTGTCCGCCGAAACCCTTGACTCAAGTTCCACTTGCATGGACTCAATCCGTGTCTCTCCTGCCAGCAATGGACAGTAGTCGTCGATGATCGGCTATTTCGTGGCAACAAAGGCTAATTGAACATGCTCCGACAGGTCGCGATCCCGCATGAACGGAGCTACGCAGACATTCCGTCGCCCCTCAATGGCTACCAATCCTTCGCACTCCCGGGATAGTAGCCAAATGGCGTCTGCCTCGACCCCGACATCCTCTGGGGCCTACATCCCTCCTCACTTGAGCTCAAATTCCCTCTCCAGTGTACAACGCAACGGGGACGCTCGATACTCGAAAGAGCAACTCCTAGAAATGTACAAGGCACAGCGGGAATCCGGCCTTTTGGGTAAGCACGTGGAGGATTATTTCGTCGCTGACTGGGATCCTCATACTGTCTCAACTCCCACGAACGGGGCGTGGGGCAAGCGGGATGACCACAAGACCTCTGCAGGCCCTGAAGTGTGCTGGGATCATGGTGGTCAGGCTGAGCCCTTGGGCCTTACCGATATGTCAGACGGAGAAAAAGAGGTCTGTCTCCGCGCTGTGCGGGCTTCTACGCATGTTGTCCGATTTTAAGTGCATGAGTTACATTGGCTAACACTGGCCTCAAATAGTTGTTCTCTGCTTCAATCAACTCCCCTCTGAAGCCACCACCTGCCAACGCTGCGAAGGAGAATCCAGCTACTGGTACTACGGGCCGGAAGTCGTCGATCTCGTACACCCAAGGCCATGCAAACAATTACCATACCGCTTCTCCAAGTGCGCCGCGCCCTCCAGCCCGCCGCCGAGAGACCGGCGATTCTGTCGGCAACCCAATGTCACCTACCGGGTCGAATACTCGATTCTTCCGTGACGATGCGAATACCTCAACCCCTCCCCCTGCCCTTCTCCGCCGTAAGACGGATTACCGCGAAACAAACGCCAAGGACGACAAACCAAAGGATGCTAGCCAGGAAACTGCTTCACCTTTTGGTAGTTTGAAGCGAAGCTCCACGAATCCCCTGAACACAAGTCTCAGTGGGCCGGGCTCGCCCTGGGGCTCTGCCTCACAGAACGCCAATTTCTCACCCATGGGAGCTTTTGGCGCATTCTCCATCAACTCGGCCGCTGCTCACACGCCTACTGCGGAAAAGAAAGCTGGGTTTGGCAGTCTCCGTGGGGAGAGTAGATTCAAGGATTTGCTCTCCAAGGACAGCACGGACGATTCAGCAAGTCCTGCCAGAGAAAAGCCTCCTGTCAACCTCGAGCGACTCGCCGAGGAAGGCAGTGACAAGCGATCCCAGTCGCCGTGGGGAGATGCTGTGAAAACGCGGTTGAATCGAAGTGAAACAAATCCCTTCGATGAACCCCGTAGCGGTAGCGCTGCTCTTGGTGGATCTCAGGACATCGAGGCTCCGTCCCAGGCCGATCTCGGATTCGGGGCCTTTGGTATGACTTCAAGCATACCCGGTTTCCGGGAGTTAATGCAGAGCCAGGAGAATTCGCGGAACCCAACGCCAAGTCTCCCCCAGGGGCATGAGCCCACCAGCCCGACGAACACCAACCCGTATCAAAGCCCCCAAGGTGATCGCGTGGCTGCTGAGGCAGATGATGTTGATACCGATGGTTCGGATATTCAGCACCCCCAGCATCCTGGCCTCAGCGGACTTCGAGATTCATCCAATCCATTTGGATCGATGCGACGCGTCGGCTCGGGCATGGATCTTCCTTCGATTGATCGTAGTCAGAACTCCAGTGTAAACGCGAATCGAAACTTCCCCGGACTTGCTGGACTGGGCGGTTTATCAGGCCTGGGAGGCTCGTCGGGTTGGCCCTCTAGCGATGCTATCGGCACTCCAACTCGTGATCGTTCAGCATTCGTTGGTGGTTTTGGGGATCCCATCTTCGGCTCTATGGGCGGTTTGCAGTCTCCGAGTCTAGCCACACTCGGAGGCGGCGGCCTATTCAGCCCACACGCTGGTCTGTCGGGGACAACAAGTATCGGTCGGTCGAGCAAATTGGGCGCACTTTTCTCCGGAATGGGGGAAGAGCAAACTCGCTCAGAATCAGTGGGTCTAGAACAAAGTGACGCTCATCTTCTTGAGAGGGGTGGTCAGGCCAACAAGCCTGGCTCGAAATCTGCGTCCCAGACCCCGGTATCTGCGGTCGGCTCTATTCCTGCAAACATCGCTCATGATCCCAACCAGGCCCCAACCCCCGGTGG
The DNA here is from genome assembly GCA_014839625.1 of Penicillium ucsense. Classification (NCBI taxonomy): domain Eukaryota; kingdom Fungi; phylum Ascomycota; class Eurotiomycetes; order Eurotiales; family Aspergillaceae; genus Penicillium; species Penicillium ucsense. The sequence goes on along the minus strand of WIWV01000057.1, from coordinate 121,982 downwards.
CTCCCTCTCTGCGGCTCAGCAGCGAACCATGGTCATGCCGGATCGGATGCGCTGGATCTATCGGGATCCGCAGGGTAACATTCAGGGCCCGTGGACCGGTCTAGAAATGCACGATTGGTTCAAGGCTGGATTCTTCAGCCCCGATTTGCAGATCAAGAAGTTGGAGGATGGCGAGTTCGAGCCACTGGCTCAGCTGGTCCGTCGCATTGGCAACTCTCGCGAACCCTTCCTCGTGCCCCAAATTGGCATTCCTCACGGGCCTGAGCCTGCTGCTGGACAGTGGCAGAATCCCACGCAAGGATCTGCGCAACCTCCTTTCCCCGGCAGCTTCCCCAGCTTTGGCACCACACTCACGGCGGAACAGCAAAATGCATTGGAACGGCGAAAGCAAGAGGAACAGTACCTCATGGCCCGCCAAAAGGAGCATCTTGCTCAGCAGCAAGCCATCCTGAAGCAGATGCAAGTTCCAGGTGCCCCTCCCACTATGCAGCCCCAACTGCAGCACCAATCTAGTGCCCATAGCTTGCACAGTCAGCCCAGCTTCGGTAGCATTACTTCCCCAGCTGCCTACCAGCCGTCACCGATCCAGGCACCCCTTCAAGGCCAGCAGCAATCCCAGGGCATGCCCGGCTTCTTTGACGCTCCTGCTTCACTTCGACAAGCAGGATTGCCCAACGTTCTGCCTGGCATGCTTGGAACCGAACTCGGTGGCCAGGATCAGCTTCCGGCCCTCTTTGATCGTCTCAATGTTGGCCGTCAGGACCCTTTCGCCTTTGCTCCTGCCGGCTCATTCTCTGCCCGCCAACCCGACAGCTTCCTTCACTCTCAACAGGTAGCATCTATGCTCCAAGATCGCGCTCAACTGCAGCAGGAGCAGGCTGACTTTGACAAGGCCAACCATGCCATGGATCCCTTTGACCAAGAGGCGCGTGAGGAACGATTGCGTCAATTTCATGCATTGAGGGCCCAGGAAATAGAATTGGGTATGCGCACTGCCGAGGGACTCCCTACTCACCCAGCTGCTATGACTGAACATGAGATGGAGACTATGGAGGCCGAAGCTGCCGATAACGAGGAGCCCGGAGCTCCAGAATCCGTTCTGACCCTATCAGAACAAGTCCATAAAGCCGCTTCTGCTCAGCGTCAGCAGCAGCAGGAGGAGGAAGAGCAGCATCAACAGCAGCAGCAGCAGCAACAGCAACAACAACAGCCCACCACTCACGAGTCTGCCTGGGCCAAGATTGACAATGCTATGCCCCAGCCTTTCCCGCCCCCTCCCTCTGCCTCGCCTTTGCCTGCTCCCGCAGCTCAGCGCAATCGTCAGAATGTTGCTGAGTCTCTTGCTGCTGGCTCTCGCTCCCAGACTCAGACCCCTGTCGATGCTGCACCTACCTCTGTCGCTCCCTGGGCTAAGGACACTCATGAGGTGCCTAAGGGTCCCTCTCTGAAGGAGATTCAAGAGGCCGAAGCTCGAACCGCCGCCCAGCGCGAAGAGGTCGCTGCGGCCGCTCGTCGTGCTCAGCTCCTCGCGGAGCAAGAGCGCCTCAGCCAGGCTCAGGCTCAGGTCGTTCCTGGCCTTCCCTCGTCCGCGAACTGGGCAAGTGCTGGTTCCCCTGCTACTCCGTCCTCTGCCGGCTCCCCCTGGAATACCAAGACTCAGCCTGTACAAACTACTGCCGCAGCTAAGAAGACTCTTGCGCAGATTCAGAAGGAAGAGGAGGCTCGGAAGGCGCGACTGGCTTCGGCCGCGGCGGCTGCCGCCGCGACGGCCACTCCAAGCCCTCCTGCGTCTGCGGCAAAGCGTTACGCCGACCTGGCCAGCAAAGTCCCCGCTTCGACCACTGCTGGCTCTGCCCTCGCGCCTGGAGTTTCCGGAGCTTGGACTACTGTCGGTGCTGGTGGCAAGGCAAAGGGCCCCCCTGCCGCACCTTTGGGCCCTCGCTCTACCAGCGGCAATGTGCCCACCGCTTCTGTGGTGTCCAAGCCTCGCCCTACTGTGACTACACGACCCACCGTTGGAAGCGTTCCTCAGGCGAACCCCAACCGTGCCATGGAGGAGTTCACCAAGTGGGCGAAGCTAGCCCTGGGTAAGGGTCTGAACAGCAACATCAATGTTGACGACTTCGTTCAACAGCTCCTATTCTTGCCCGCGGAGACTGAGATTATCTCCGACTCTGTGTATGCCAACTCCCAGACTATGGACGGCCGTCGCTTCGCGGACGAGTTCATTCGCCGTCGCAAGCTCGCAGACAAGGGTATTGTCGAGCCTGTTTCTCCTAGTCTCGCAGAGCAGAAGAGCGGTGGTGGCTGGTCCGAGGTTGCTAAGAAGGGATCTGCGGCTAGCACTGCGGCTTCTCAGCAACGCGAGGAAGAGACCCCCAATGCTGCGTTCAAAGTTGTTGCTCCTCGCAAGAAAGGCAAGCGGTAAACGCTTGCAGTCTCTCAAGCTCTTGCACGAGAAAGATTTGATTGGCCCACCTTGTTCCGGAGTGTTGTTTGATTAAAAGCGCATCTATCTGTTGATTGTGTTGTTGTCATTGGCGGTCCAACTTTTGTTCCAAGCAAGCGATACGGCCATACTACTTGAGTCCTCTTTTGCGACCTGTATGAAGCTAGTTGTACCAACATATCTAACCTATTGTTCAATCAAACTTATCATGTGCGTGTACGATTTCCATAATCCGTTATGGAGGAAGTTCTTTTTCTTCGCCTAAATTCGTAAGCAGATTATACCGTCTTCTCAACAAATCACATCCACGTGTGAATCTTTATTCGCGAGGTGTAACAGTTAGATTAAATCAAATAATCGCACGCTAGCGGGCACGATACGGAAACAGTCACCAATCTGTCGAGGGTTGGGTCGGTGCCAGTTCTCCTGAAGACTTCCCCAGTTACATTATATGATACGGAATACTTTTGTTGTCAAGTCTTAGACACGTCTTTCGCATTTTGTCTATGATATAATTCTATGTGCGTTCAAGGTCTTCATGTGCCTTCTGAGAGTCTGCGGATCTATCCCGTTTAGTTGCGGTTGTTCTTGGCCTTGAGGGTGGCGAAAGGCACCATCCAGCTATCCCACATGGCACCGTTGCCGTCGTGGTTGGGAACGTTAGGGAGGCCCCAGTTTTGCTCGATTGTGGTGAGCTGCGTGAAGTCTGGACAACGAATGAGCAAGTAGATCAAAGGGATCATTGTGCACGATATCTCCTGCAGAGGTAAATCAGCGGTGATACATACGATTGTAGAACTTCTTATCGACGCAGCCAGTGCAGCTCAGCGTGTCTTTACCAAGCAGCACAGTGTAGACCTCGTTAGAGGTGCCGTACGAGTCGGGGGAGTAGATATCTGAAGCTGTGAGCATGCTGCGGTTCAGGTTTGAGGCTAGAGGCTTCTTTCTTACCGTTCTCATCAAAGGTCACCATGATGAGGGTGTTCTTCATGAATTGCTCATTGCCCTTCATGGTGTCGATGAGATATTTGAGGTCGATCTCGGTATAAGTGACGTTGGTGTCGTGAGCGTCATTTTTCAGGGTGGGAGTGTAGTACATGTACTGGGGAGCATGTCTGCCCTTGGCAACGTCCGCAGCGAAGTGCTCTTCGGCATTGACAATGTTTTGGCAACGAGCAGTGTTTTCACGGATGTTGTCAAATGACATGAAGGGGTTATGTTTGCTGTTATGGACGTGATCAATAAATGGCTCTTCTGCGATGTGACTTTCTGTTTAGGGCGAAGCGATGTACTCACCGGACATAGCCGGAGGTCTTGTTCTGGTGCATGGGATTACACGCGCCACCTTCCAGTGGGTAGTAGCCCTCCATGTAGGCCTTCCAGGAAATACCCGCGGGCTCAAGGATATCGATCAGGTTGCCCTGGGTGCTGTTGTGATCGGCATCATCATACACTCCCGCCGCAGTGGTGGAAGAGATCATGGTGATGTAGTTTGGTTGAGATGGGTGTGTGGTTCCTGAGAAGCTCAGTTCGTGTTAGTCCCCAGACGAAAATAGAGAAAGCCCCTGGGATGGTTGGAATACAGCTGTATTGTACCTTGATAGCCATCCAGCAACACGCCCTCGTCGGCCAGCTGGCGGTAGTAAGGATCCGCCAGTGCCGTAGCCTTGTTGGTGTTCTCCATCACGATGACCACAAAACCTGGAGCAAAAATCATGAGTATCTCCAGTCATGAACACTGACTCGATACCTTGTACTCACGGTCAAACCACTTTCCAGAGGGACAACGTGCCAGGGGCACGGCCGAGGCGGAGGCAACGAGCCCAGAAAGGGCGAGGCTTTGCGCAAACTTCATTATGACAAGATAGAGAATGATCGATTACGAAAGGCAACTGATGGGAAGTAGAATGGGATGTGCTTTGATTTCCCGGCAAGTCGTCCTCAGGGCATCGCTGGCTTTTAAATACTAGAGATGGAGTCCGGCATACGAAGTTCAAGCACCATATGGCTTTTCGTCGTGTCAGAGTCCCCGAATCAATCGCCGGTCAATGAGTCTCAAAGTTTTCGATGGTCCTCGGGCACTCGAAGCCGCTTCGAGTGAGCAGGCTAGAGATCTCCCCTAGCCCACGTGGTAGATGTCCATTATCCATGAAGGTAACCAAGTGCCACAAGGTTAACTCTTCAGGCTTATCTTCGCAGTCATAGTGGATGCAGTGGCTTCAACAGGCAAATCAGGATGCTCACGAGCGCTGATCTCATGAGGCGAGCCACTGCGTGCAGTGACATTGACCCGCCCCGAGCCTCCGGAAATTAGGGTGCAGTAAGCTTTTACCACGGCACTGGGCCTGGACGGGGAATCAGGAACATCGTAGTCTTGAGTCTTAGGGGAGGGATCCTTCGATAACCCCTTGTCTTCATGTCGAGGATGCACCCCTCCCCTATTAGGATCATGAGTCCCAACATCCTGCAGTAACGGGCCCGAGACTCTGGGAGATGTCCAAGTTATCAAATTTTGGATAGGTACACTGTACATGAGGATTGCATAATGGCCGGGCTCTGTCGCCGTCGCTCGAGATTCGGAGACTAGCATTTTCATACTCGCGCTGTGCGACTGGTGGGCCTGTGAAAGCTTATTAGTTGTGGTTCAAAGCGCAGGTTCTGGCAGTCCGCAAAATTGCCATCAGTGAAGTGGGTCTCTGTTCCTCTGAACCAGAATGAAGTCTTAGATGGTGGAGGCTGAGGATTGGAGTCTGCAGAACCCTCAGCACGTGGGCTGGAAGACTGGATCGGCGTGACTTGCTGTCTTTCTTCAAATTAGCCTTGACGTTGAATACAGCCCAAGGAGCATGTTAAGATGTCTGCTTTGTCGCGATCATTACCTAAATGTTCAATTCCACCGCGGGTCACGCTTTTGAACGGACTTATCTCCAGGTTTCTGGTTGTATGTTCCATGCGACAGACCTCAGTCTCACACATGTCTCTACTCTCTTGTGTGCAGCGTGCTGAAGATGACAATAATTTCTGTAGGTCAAGCTTTTCAAGAGATTCTGGTTGAATCAGTCCAAGTCGCTGAGAGATTGTTATAGTGTTGCATCTATAAGGCACTGAGTACCCCCTTTAGTTTGTGCGTGTTGACTCGTTAAGCTTTGTGCTCTGATACTGGCTGCGTCTGCTGGTCCAGTAACATCGTTACGCTTCATATCTTTCGTGCCTCCATCCTATAGGTTTCGAGCCATTGGGCTTGGCACCAAGCTGAGCTCTTTCGTTTGAATTCGTAGGCAGAGAATTTCATGGAGGCGTTCAAGGGGGATAATATCAACAGAAAGTTGGAACCCACGAAGAACTTGGGATGACCATTGCATAAAGATCTGACTGTGGGTCAGATGATCTACTGGGCGTTCTTCGAGCAACCACGTGTAATCACGAGGTCAGCCATTCTATCAAATTTGTTCTTTCACTTGTTCCCTCCGTCCGCCGAACTTTGACAACGCTAAGTCGTTCGTCTAACTATTAGACTTTTTTTGAATACCCTTGTCGAGTCTCTCGCATAAGGTACACCCTGGCCCAGCTCATCTGCCTTCGATCTGCCTGAATGTCGGGATGTGATTCGCCTATTCGGCCTTTACGGAGCACTAGGTGTTAGCAGATGAAGGCTTCTTGCCAATCAAGGATGTTCTGCCAACGACCATCTCGTCACCCTTGCCGTCTTTCGAACACAGGCGCGCAATCTTTCCTCACTTGGCAGCAAGCTTGGATCTTCATTGCACGGAGCGCAGGTCTTACTAGCAGGTAAATTAGTCATTTCAGCCAGACGTACAAGGCCCGAGACGCCCTTACGAAATTTTTGAAGATCTTGGTAAAATCAAGGTCGCAGCGCAAATCACGGTCTGATCATCCTATCTGGCCGAAGAATGAAAAGAAGCCAATTTCGAAAGATTGGCTGGAGCAAAGATCGTCTCAGAGTGGTCCACCGAGAGATAGTAGTGTAGGAGACCGGCAGACGTCAACATGCATACAACATCACACCAAGCAACCAATACATTTCTCGCGGTTGGCTCGATTCCACTCAGTCTCTGTGTAACAGCGAGCGTGAAATCAGATCCCACAGAAATGACCAGGTCAGTTCATCCGCTGGGCCTGGAAGCTCGCATTCCCCCTGAATCTAACCCATATTGACCGAGTCGGTAAAGGCGCTCAATTGGCTTGCATTATACTCGTGCGTTCTAGCCGCGATTCGCAGTACTTGTGAACGCTCACAGTCCAATTTGATGGGACTCAAAATAGCACGGCCGCTTCGACGCAAGGAGCTCAATGAGTACCTCTCTTATCATGCATCAGACCGGTGGAAAGTACGGTCGCAGCTCCCAGCAGTGCGTGTCGAAGGCAAATGGAATGTCCTCTCTTTCGCTTACATGGGCCGGGACGGGGCCCAGGCTCCGAGAGATCTTCCGCTTCGCCGATTGATTATTCAACAAGCCTAACGTCTGGATCGGACTAACTCACCACGTCCACCACGACCCACGTCTGTGCCCCGACCTGCCACACATCCCCGGGATAGTCGGCGTGCCTGCATACAGACAAAACCCAAAGAGACCAGGGATTAAGTCGGCCAGGATCAAACGCTAGGTGTTAGATCATGTTGCAATCCGAGAATGATGTGCTGGTGGCTGCGCCAGCGCCAGCGCCAGCGGCCGCAACGGTGCCCCGCAAGAGAGGCCGGCCACGAACCCTGACGGACGATCAGCAGATACCAGAAGTGGGTACACGCTGAAGACGGGGGCCGATGATGCAATTGCGGACACTGACAGGACACCGCGCAAATATAGAGACGACGAAAGCAGCTTCGTGTCGCCCAACAGGCATATCGAAAGAGAAAGGAGACGACGATCAACAACCTCCAGTCGCGCGTTCACGAACTCGAATCAGGTATTGAGGCGCTCGGCAAATCGTTCCTCTCTTTCAGCAATCTGCTCCTCGATGCCCAAGTTATCCATGAGAACCCGCAGGTCGCCGCAGCTCTCCAAGAGATCACCAAGCAATGTGTCTCGCTGGCTCAGGTGGACCAGGATGCGCCCGACTCGGAGGCTTCCGTTGTACGATCCGACACAACATCTACGTCGCCATCGCGGGAGCCGAGAGAGAATTTGCAGATCATAAGCACAGGCTCAGGGTCCCATGTCTCACAGAGTGACATATCAACATTCAACACTATCTACCAGCCGTCTGAAGTACACCAGGAATTGTCGCCGTTCCAAAACTTGCCGCTCACACCACCTTATCCACCACAGACTTTTCTCCCTTTCGGTCTAGTCCTGACATCTCCGAATATAACCCACCAGATGCCTCATTTCGTGTCTGATAGCTACCCGACGAGCGTGGCGGGCGGAGCCATCCTCGAGGGGGCTCCTTGGACACTTGCGCAGCGTCTCGTTCGACGGTGCTGTCAGAACGCCTACCGACTATTGACTCATGCGGCTGGGAATGAGCCACTAGTTCAAGCTATTTTTGGAAAGCCGCTGACCAACTTTGAGCGCAATACCTTGATCTCGGAGTTCTTCGCAGCTACGCAAGACCAATTCGGCGATATTGTCGAGTTCAAGTCACGAGTCTTCAGCGTTGACCATCGCTGGCGCAATGACTGCCCACCAGGTCTGGAAGCAACGTCGTCTGGTATGTGGCAAAAGGTCCAGGAAAAGGGCATCGATGAATGGATCGATGCGAATGAAATACAAAGGTTCTTGCAAGAGAGAGGTGTCCGCATCCAGGACATCAGTCATTCAGCTTCGACCATGCCTCCTCACGGTGGTCAATATCATTACGCCCCGCAGCTCAATATCTCAAGTTTTGTTGATCGTAAGTTATCTGCGCAAGCGTTCACTCGGCACTGGTCTTGTGTGGCTGTGTTTGATCGTTTCATGCCTAACATCTGGATTCCAGTTCTTTGCCATCTTGGCGCCAACTGTCTCGGTCGCGGACCGATATTCCAAAGAAGCAACGTAGAGCGGGCGCTCCAAATGACAATTAGTGAGCTTCCGTGGGGAGCCGATACTGGAGGTAATCCATGACCTGGACAACTTCCCTCCTTACTGCTACACGATCACCCATTTCTTGAGGCAATGTGGGAATGGATCGCCAGGTTCGCTCGGAGGACTGTCCCATTTTACAGTCTTCGCAGCTCATGTCCATCGAAGGGCGATGAACACCAACCGACACAATGTCACCGCCCCGGAGAAGGCTTGGTTCTATTGAAGCGTTGCCTCTCTGTTGGAAGGTGATGCTCAACCCGTACCCATATGATGGTAGCACAGCTACAGCATGCTGCGTCTCTGAGCCTCAGATTCTCAATTTTCGGGTTGCCCCCCGTAAATGTCAGTGATGGCGGCCAGCACTTGAAGGAAATTCTAAACAGCGACCGAGCAAAAGGGAGTTTCCCCGGGAACTCATCGACTGCAGACATGCTTTCTCAAATGCTCACATTTGTGGCGAGTGCCCTTGCGAATTTGGGGTGAGAGGATCAAGTTGTTCAGTACTTTGGCGGTTAAAGCATACATGGACGTATTACAGCTTCTTGATGTTCTCTCGGCGTCTTCGCGAGAAGAGCCTCGAAAATTCGTATCTCCAATCACTGAATTCTGTCAAGATCAATTCACTTAGCCGGGTAGGCTGGGGCTCGCACCCAACTCATACTCTTCTGTTGAGCCTCGGTACCCCGCGTGGCACTTCTCACATTCGACGAACGCTACTCTTTTGTTGAAGGTTAATGAACGTAGTTCATCGTCCACAGCAAACTGGAGCCGACGGGCTTGCACGTTGAAGCCTGACGAGTGGTCCGCTTAACGTCGGCTTTTGTCTACTGACAGAATCCAAATCTGATATACTACTACGGTTCTGCTGCCTCTCCGATGGAATTTACGCTGCGGAAACAGTAGAAACCCACGCAAGTATTGCACTGGCCCGCCGCAAATGACTCAAGTCAGAGTGACAGAGATGACGGAGATTGAAGCTCGAGAAGACGGGATTTGCATCAGAAAGCGGCATTGAAGCCAGTAGATTCTAGGCAGACGCCAAAGTGGATACCGACGTGGAGGCGCTCAATCTACCTAGTCCTCCAAGCTTACTCGAGCTGCTGTGTTATCTCACCCCCGCTTGAACGTGCGCATGCATCTCCGGTTGTATATCAGTGGATCTTCAACCAGGAAGAGGTTCATAATTGGCTCTATTTAGTTGCGGGGACGAGAGTGAGTCAACTACCGAAATTGGGCGGAGATCCTTGTTCCAGGCTCCAGACCAACATCCTGTATACCATTGCCTGCACACGGTAAACAGTACACAGTTACACACTACAATAGACAGTGTCGAGTCATAGACAGTGTCGAGTCATAGACATAAAGATTGCAGGATTCTAATCATCATCGAAGCAGAGCGCACTAGTGCCAAATATCGACATGTGAGCGCTTATGACTTATTGAATGATGACTCGTATAATTGCTACCGAACTGACCTCCACGAATCCACCCGCCAGACAATAAAAGGCGTCGACCTTCCCGAGCGCCTTAGACTCCTGGACCTACATTATATAGGTATTTAACCAGCACCGATCACTTCTTCTCAAACCTATTTCTCACATTTTCTGGGCTCACTTGAAGTAAAGAGGGTTTTCTTTGATTCGCGTCAAGACTTCACAGCCCTCGACGTCCAGTCTGTTGCACTTTTCTCACTCACTCCGTCTAGCAAGATGGACTCTGAACGTACTGCCTTTGGCAAGCCAATGCTGAAGCATTGGCTCTTTGACCCGGCTTATAGATGTTTGAACCATGGTATGTGAGCGACTGGCTTTTGGCAAGCTCAGTTCTCCAAAGTGCCGGACTTCGAGCTTAACTTGCTTCACAATGCCAGGTTCATACGGCGCTCATCCAGCGCCCGTTCGTGACGTCCAGCGTAGTATCCTCGACCAGGCGGATCGGCGGCCTGACCCTTATCTTAGGATGGAGCACTATGAACTGCTCGAGGACGCCCGTCATGCAGTGGCCCAGCTTCTGAAAGCTCCCAAGGATGAGTGCGTCTTTGTCAAGAACGCGACCACGGGAGTCGCTACCGTGCTTTACAATTTGAACTTCCAGCCTGGTGAGGCGGTGATTATATTTGAGACGGTGTATGGCGCTGTGGAGAAAGGGCTCGTCTCATTGCAGGAACATTCTTCGCTGCAGACTCGCAAAGTTCGCTTCGAATACCCTATTCCTGAGCAGGAGCTTCTGGCCCGGTTCCGCGAAGTGATTCAACAGACACGGGCCGAGGGCTTGAAAGTTCGCGCGGCTGTGTTCGACACGATCGTGAGCAATCCGGGCGTGCGATTCCCATTCGAGAAGCTCACGGTCATTTGTCGGGAAGAAGGGATTTTGAGCGTGATTGACGGTGCCCATGGCATCGGACAAATCCCGCTTGACATGCGCGAGTTGCGTCCGGACTTTTTCGTCTCCAATTGCCACAAGTAAGTCCTCTGCATAGTCAAAACTCAAACTCTCCAACGCGCCTATCTGGACCGACTGCAGTTGAGAACTTTCGCGGGATGGCACAACACTGACCGTCGCCAATGTTGCAATTCTTTTCAGATGGCTATACACTCCCCGTTCAGCCGCCGTTCTATACGTCCCCAAGCGCAATCAGCACCTGATCCGAACGACAATGCCGACTTCATGGGGCTTCATACCAGCAGTCGATCCATCCGAAGCCACCATCTCTGCCTCGCCACATCCAGGTCTAGACAAGCCAAAGACCGCTTTCGAAGAGCTTTTCCAATTCGTAGCTACCAGTGACGACTCGGCCTATCTATGTGTCCCTGCCGCAGTCAAGTTCCGCCGCGACGTCTGCGGCGGCGAAGAAGCCGTCCATGAGTACTGTATCAAGCTCGCCCATGAAGCCGCTGATGCCGTGGCTTCCATTCTCGGCACAGAGGTCATGCAAGAGCCGGATTTGAAGCCCGGGGAGATCAGTAACATGCGAAACTGTGCCATGGCGACGGTGAGCCTGCCTGTTGGCGTCTCTGATGATGGCTCCGCTGTGGATGGTGCTCTTGTGACACTCACGCCCGAGGAGGCTGTTCGAGCCTCGGTATGGATGACATCCACCCTCTTGACGAAGTTCAACACTTTTGTCCCGGTCTTCCGCCATGGCCCGTGGCTGTGGACGCGACTCAGTGCGCAGATCTACCTGGAGAAGAGCGACTTTGAGTGGCTGGCAGGTGTGCTTCAGGAATTGTGTGATCAAGTGGCTCGGAAGGAGTTCTGAGGGTCATAGAAGGAGCGAAGGAACTCAATGCAACCAGAAGCGCGGGCTGGGGATGAAGGTCCTCAGTTTTCATTGAACCAACGCGATGGAAGGCGCCGTGGCTGAGGGGTCATGAGCCCTACCACCTACCCATAGCAAGTGAGTAATGCTCGATTTCATGATCTTCTTGATCCGGGAACCGGTCTTTTTCATATCGAAACTTTCAAGTTTAGATCCTCTTTGGGCGTTTTGCGAAACGCTAATTTGTACTTGAGAGGAAATAATCGAAGCGGTATACTCGTGTTGTTGAGAGCTTCCATGTGATGTGGGGGTGACATTTCACGTCGGTTTATTAGCTTTGTACTTCACGTACAGTCTTCTTCATGTAATCATATGTTTTTAGAATGCCGCGCACTTTCAGGTGAAGATGGACGGAGGAGCCAACAGGCAAGTATGGGTCAAGGTAGAGCCACAATGTGAGACATTTCAAGAACCGGAACGAGAGACCCCAACGGGGAAACGATAGCTAACTATGACCATATGGAGAGAGGTGTCAATTGTGATGTATTGCATGAGAGCGCATGTACAAAATCAAGTGGCTCGTCGCTCGAATTTCGAGGACGTCAAACGATATTTGATTCTAACGAAAGCACTGTCGTATCGCGTGTAGTCGATGATCGCTTTCGGCATCTCAGCTATTGCCGCCACCACCGAGCCGGTTCCAGACCCAGCCCGTGATTCCTCCCGATCCCGGGTTAGTCTCGCTCTGGCTTTCCTGTCGAAAACCAGGCTGTTCCGTCTCCGGTGCTGGGGCGGCATGTGTGTGTGCAGACGTTGATGACTGGGTGCCATCCGTGGCTTGATTGTTGGGGAAAGACGAGAAGAAGGAATGCTGAGGCGGTATTTGTTGCGAGCTTTGTACAGGACTGTCCGGAATCACAAATGGGTCTTCTTGTGTACCTTGCGCGGAGTTTGTCCTACATTCATGTGTGATTAGTTATATTGATACTCAGCGAGTCGTTTGCATGGAACAACGGAGACAGGATCTCGATTCTCGACGTACGTATTGGGCGAACCAATGCTCCTTCGGCAATGTGGGCAGGTGTTGTGTTGGCTCAGCCAAAGTTTGATACAATCAAAATGAAACCAATGATCACAAGGAAGAACCGTCACTTCGGTATTCAATTCCACTGACTCCATGCAGATAGAACAGTCTGCCTTTCCGTCTGTCCCTACCATTTCAGGAGTCACTTTCTTCTTTGGTAATGAATTTATGATCGACTCCGGGGCTGGTGGCGGACCGTTGCCTTGCTGAGCATGGTCAATCAGTTGCGATATGACTCGATCCAGTTCCTCTTGCGAATAAACCGCGTCTCCACTGCGCTGTACATTCATCAAAGCGGAAAGCATTGCAAATGGACTAAGTCGAGATGCGTCCCCTGCTGCTTGGCCTGCCGCGTTCTGCTGCATGGGAATATCTCCCTGAATGATATTAAATAGGCTGTAACGTGAATCATTACCTACAGTTAGCCATTCCGTTGCCATGCTTCCCGGGGTGCTATACACCGGACGATGAGGCAGCCTCAATCACTTACTCGGCTATGCTCTGTAAGCGTATCGTGACAGGAGTGATACCCGGGCCGTTGAACGGCTGACCTTCGTGCGGCCCATCACTGTCGCCCTGTACGTGAGACGGGTCGCGGTTTCCAGTTTCTTGCCCTTGTGACCCGGCCATATGAGCTTGAGGAGGAGGCATAGCCATTCCGGGACTTTGCTGGGCCTGTCGACCATTGTGCATACCGGTGAGACCTTGGAAAAGAGTCTCAAGATTCTGCATGACCATCGGAAGCATTGGGTTTGGCTGAGCACCTTGCTGGGATGGGATGCCACCACCGATCATGGTGGTGCTGAAAGAAAAGCGACCATCGGGGGAACGATATGACTGAAACGACACCCCTGGTATCCCTGACCCGGGCTCTTCTTGTGCCCAGGGATTGTGGTCTGCCCAAGGATTGACCGGGGGAGAGCGTGGGTCAGCTTCTGCTTCGGGCTGTGGACTCTCTGGAGGAATTTCAATCTGCAAGAAACCGAAGACGAGTCAGAGGATATGCGAACCAAATTGCGAGAATCAACCAAGCTCGAGGACGGCATGCTACATACTATCTCTATGAAGTCGGAGTCGCAGTGTGGGCATGTCAGATGGCTCTCGGGCCCAGCGCTATCCCCACGATTCAAAAGCCAGACTCCGCCGCAGGCATGACACATGCCGCGATCGCCGCTGTCGGCCATGTTATCGGCACACTTTGAAGAGCTCACTGGTGGACTTTCAATCTGGTCAATGCAAGATCGTTGACTATTCGGGCATCGGTACGTCTGAACTAGGATAAAGGGCCCCGGTGGATACAAAGTCGTGACAGCTCCACGTAAGACCGTTGAATTAGGAGGTGGCAGGCGCGGAGTCACGGGTCGATCTTATCAGGCGCGGGGGAGGCTTGAAACAAACCCTCCGGATGCTCAGGGTCAAGTTCAGGTTACTCCCGTGGCAGAAGGATCTCGAAATGACCTAGAAGCGGACGAGTCAAGAATTTCGGGGTCTAAGAATTAGTAAAGCTTAATAATGAACTTGTTGCGCCCCAGATGGAATTGGAGTGAGGGTCAAGCGGATGGATTTGATACGAAATCAGAGCTCCACCTTCGTGATGCGATGACGTCGGTATTGGTGGCCACCCGATTCAGGCATTAAAATTGTGCCAGATAGGGCAAGCGAGCCTCATATACAACGCTTATCTCAACGGACAACAGAATTATCTCTTACTCTATAATCGTGAATGTCAATTCCCCCATCATTTCATCGTGACTTTCGCTTGAGTTCTTGATCATTTGAAGCAATGATCTCTGCCCGGCCCTATCACAATCGAGCTTGAGGTATGACAGAACTGCTCAGAGATACCTTTCGGATACATGATGAAACTCATTTGCACAAAAAGCTTTGACTCACTCAGATTCGCGACGCTATGCTACAAAATTATTACCCAACCTCACTCGGCAGAATTATCTTTGTTTTTAGTGCCTCTGTGAGTTAGAACGTACAGGGAAGTCGTGGCAGGTAGAGCTAGGACAAACGATACAGATCGAGCTCTTTTGGTAATCTGAATCAGTAATGATCCGTTCGAATTAATGACATCTATATTTTCGAGGCGAGACCCCCGAGTTTCTCCGCCAAGCCAAAGATAGTATGAACACGATAGGTAATGACTGGGATTCCATGAGTACAAACATAAGACAAAGACGACAATTTCGAAAGCGCGTTGGAAGATTGAGTCGAATTTTCGGAGAGAGGCGAAACTCGAACTCTTTATTCCAACCGCCACTTCCCTTCCTCACTCTCTTCCACCTAGTAGGATTTCAGCGCGGGCAATCAATGTCCCTCGTGCTTGTCCGAGTTGCCAGGGTGATCGTCATGGTCTTTACCACCCAGATTTGCGCGGGGGAAGTCGACCAGGTCGAAGAGATTACCGTTGGTGGCATTGGTGTCATTGCGACCCAGAGAGCCGAGGCCAAAGTTCTGAATGGCACCGCGCAGGATACCATAGAGAGTGATGTAAGTGTCATCAGTGGTGTTGGGGGTGATGCCGGAACCGAACAAGATCGTGGCGATGTGGTTCTCATTGTTGGGAGACGAACCAGCGTCGTTCTCCCAGGTAGCCTCGTCGAAGGTGACAACAACCAGGGTGCCTTGGGCTTCCAACTCGGGAAGATACAGGTCCAGGAATGCGCTCAACCACTGACCGCCGGTATTGGGCTGGTTGAAGTAGTCGCTGTTGGACTCGGGGTCATGGGCGTTGTGAAGCATGTCAGGGACGTAGTATGAGTACTCGGGCAGAGTGTGCGACATGACGTGATCGGCGAATGTGTTGTTGGCGCCGTAGATCTTGCTGCAGCGCTCGTAGTTGCCGGTGTAGGTACTGAAGAGTAAGGCAGGGACGTCGAGACGACGGTAGCTTTGAGATGCCCACTCAGGGTTGGTGCTGTCCATGGGTCCGTTGGTGATGTAGTTGTTGCAATCACTGGGACCGCGGTGGGTAGCGATGGAGTTGTACCACTCGACGTAGGTACCGTAGGAGACATTGCTGGCATCAAGAAGGTCGTAGATACTGGACGCGTTGACGTTGTAGAAGTCCTCATGAGCCATGCCGAAGTAATCACCAGCCACGATAGCAGCGTAGTTGGGCAGAGATGGATGGGTGATCGCGTAGCTACGGGTCAAGAGCTTGCCCCGTGTAGCAAGCATCTTCCAGTAGGGCTGGCCCATGGTCCAGTCGTAGACCTCATTTTCGAAGACGAGGTGAAGGATCTTCTTGAACTTGGATCCGCCACAGGCCTCGAAGAGCTTGGACTTGTTGATCTGCTTGGGGTGGCCCTCGCTGACCTGGAAGTAAGGGTACTTGCCAGTCGATCCATCCGGAATGAAATAGCCATCCTTGGTGTCGTAGCCGGTGAAGTTGGTTCCAATGACCGTGTTGTTGTTCACCGACCAGTAGTAGTAGCCGCCATACGTCTTGGGGTCAAAGGGAGGCTTGTAGGAGAGGGTATAATTGGCCACAGCTGGGTCATTGCTCTTGAAGACGTTACCACCGATGAAAGGAATGTCATGATCGTGCAGAATGTTCTGAGCAGTGACTACGGAGGCAAATGCCAGAGCAGAAATGGTCTTGGTGACAGCGTTCATCTTTGATAGCCTCGGGACCGCCACAGACGATTTCAAAGCGAGATGGGATTGGGTTCTGAGGAAAAGCTTCTCCGAGGATACTCGACCATTGATCTCTTATATACCCTCGCTTCTTGGAAGACTCTCTGAAAAAGCAATGCTTCTCTTCCCCATCGGTGGTACAAGTGGGTGGACTACCACACAGCTAAGCATTGGGGATCAGCTGGACCCTGACAAGCCTCTGACATCTTCTGTAGTAGGGCTCGGGGTCCAGCTTCCTCGACGACAGTACCTGAATCAGGGGGATGTTGATTTCGAGGTTCATTTCGAGGGATGCACGTGGGCGCAGATCACTCGGTAGTTCTGTGACAATTGGCTTATGGCTAAGATTTCCAGCTAAGCTTTCGGGCTGTCAATGTCAAGAATCAAGGGTCCGAGTTTGGGTGGTTCGTCCACAGAGACCCACGTGCCTGAGTCAGGGTCTCTCAAGTCTCGACTGAGCAAGGCCTCTTGTGAATCTTCCGAGAAGGCCGTGGAGCGCCGTACAGTCAAAGTATCTGAGTGGGGATGATTCCGGACTTTGTACCTTGGATTGAATCTGATGGTGATGGAGTATTGGCCAGTGTAATATCGACAATCAACTTGGAGATGAGAACTGCCTTCGGACTTACACCGTCATCCCGGCGGATATCGGCACAGGATCAGCCATCTGCCTAAGGAAAGCTTCTGAAAGGGCCCTTGTTCATCCTTCTTTCGAGCTGAGAAAGATCGCCTCTCATTGATTTCAGACATTGGGGGTCTGTGCTCGCTATAGCAGCTCATTTCAACACACATGATCTTCTCAACCCTTTGTGTGGCAGAGTATTCTGGTCGACCTCCAGCGTTGGTGCCAACACCAAACTCTTACCGATTCATTGCTGATCATTGAACGAGTTTGGTCTAAGCTTCAGAGAACATCGTAATGGCCCGATCCCAAAGACGACACGTCCAAGGTGAATGGAAATTACTTCGGACTTCATGCCCCGATTCCGTAAGGACCGAGCCGAAAAAGATGTGGGACAGTGGACACTGGTGACTGGACACGCCACACGGTAAGGTACTCGGTTGTACTGAACGGCTTCATATCTCCGAGGAATGACATAGGTGAAATTCTAGAGTAGGTAACTCGAGATCGTCAAGAGGAGTATCTGGTTAAAGGAGTAGTTATCGGAATCGCTTGAATGTCTCTCCGGCCACCATTGTTTACCCGGTAATTTTTGTCATGGCAGACTGTGATACTGCATTGTCGAACCTCGCAGGAGGTAGTTACACGTTTCCGAGGTACGACGTCGCAAGATTCGTACTATCGGGTCGACAACCATACCTGTCCACCTACGTTTCCTTCTTTCTCGGCGTCTAACCCAAGTCTTTTTTTGGTCAGGCCCTTGCTGTCAGCACCCGAATGATTCAGGCTACGTCTTATTGAAGATGCACCCCAGAAAGAGCCACGAACAACAGATGGAATGGGGTAAATTTATGTACTCAAAGCTAAGACCAAAACACAACGCCTTCAAATATGCCCAAGTCGCCCAGAGATAGAAGATCAACGCGTACACCCAGAGGGATGGAACATCACACCACTTAGAAGACGGGATGGGATGCCTCGTTGACATCAGATACCACAAGGCAAGCCCGATCAAGGCTGCTGCAGAACCATCATCTTTTCTGCGAACTATCATTTTCTCCAAGCTCATCGTCTGCGAGCACCTTTCATGATCAGGCTACCCACGACACCTGCCGCCACGGCGAGGCCTCCTACAATGGCGATACCCATCAGACCTTCCTTGGCCACCTTGTCGTCGATGAGAGAGCCCAGGCTCGCCGCTTGTAGGTTGGCGGGCTCCTTTTCCAATAGTAGATCGTTGTATCGACGCGCTTCACCATAGTTTCCTAGCTTGTAGTTGCCCAGGGCAAGATAGTAAAGGCATTCTCGTCGGCGCTCGGGCGCACCGCGGAAGATCTCGGAGAGGAGGCGGACACCTTCCTGCTGGTCGGTTCTCGTATTTGACTTAATCAGGCCCTGTTGACGAAGAATGTCCGCAAAGCACGGAAGCCCAAGATCAGCATCTTCTGTATCTCGTTTGCGGTCTCATTTCAATCTCATTCAAACTCCAGCGGGTGTCGTGGTGAGGGTCATACCCATGCGTAGTTGAATTTTGTTTGGATACCGACGTAGTCGCCTTCCTTCTCATATTGTGCACGAAGGACTTGTAATTCAGCAGGCTTTAGCGGGCTAGACAGGAACAGAAGCATCAGTCTCAGGGCTCAAGAATCGTTCCACCGTGACTTTTGGCAGTGGGAATTGTACTGACCTTTCCGCATCTGCAGCATCTTTGTGGCGCGAACAAGTCAGCTACGAGCATTCATGACAAGCAAAAGGAGTCAACCACACGTACAAGGAAGATTCGACATGATCACGATATTGAAAAAGACCAGACAGCGTACGACGTGTCCTGACCTAAGAAATTTGACAAATGTACAAGCGCTGAACCAGCGAGGCAGCAGAAAATCAAGAGACAATCGTGCGTCAAGGGCAGACGTCACATGCGGAGAGAGTTCAGGATGTGTGGCGGTGCAGTCATCCGCTGTGGCGGTTGCGGCAGCAACAATCAAAACAACTAGTCCCTCCCACCTCGACGCCGACAGTCGCAATCTGGGACACCAAAAGGCAGAAGATCTTGAGAGATTCGCAGATCAGGACTCAACCCGACAAGATGCTGCTTGATGAAGATCCTGCCACGGTAAGTAACTTACATCGGTTATGGCAAGTTCGTGACTAATGACTCTGTTAGTTGATCCACCATACTATTGGCAACTTCAACATCCAGCCAGACCGACAGGCAGTCTCGCGCATCAATGACTCGCTCGCCACGCTCCAGCAATCGCGAGATCTACGGGTTCGAGAAGCCGAGACGTCTCTGCGAAAGCTCGCCAGGCACCTGCATTCCCTGAGCACTCAACACGAGGAAGCGACCGCAGTCCACGATTCAAGCAAACATGCCGCTGAAATCGTAGAGTTGGATACGAAAAAGTTTCGCATTGCGAAAGCTGCAACCGAGCTAGAGATTGAGAGCGAGCGGCTGGAGAGTGAGCTTGAAGTGCTCAAGGAGAGGCTGGCTGATCTCGAGTCACAAGGCCTGGAGGGTGACGAGACAACCCGCCGCGAGCGGGAGGCAGACGATGCGACGATGTAAGCTGTGTCGAGGGTGCAGTGATGTGCTTACGACTGGTCTTTTCTAACGTCACATTCTGCCAGATTACGACTGAAGATTTTCCGATCGCTCGGGATTGATATCGAGCCAGACGAAGCGGGCAATTTCAGCCGCGCCGTGATTCGGAACAGCCGTAAGGGCGACGTGCACGTGGTGAACATTGATCCCAAATTTTCACGTTTCTTCTACTCGAATTACTTTTGGTCAACAATGCAAGGATGAGGATTCCTGGGGGGGTTTTCTTGTGAGGAGTTTTGAAGGTGCCTGATTGTCGTTCATTGGGGTTTGGGGGGGATCTTTTTTTTTGTTTCGCTATTGTTTCGCTATTGTTTCGCTATACCCCCATTGTATTCTATTTATTTTTGTTCCATGTTCCAAGTTGATCATCAAATGGAACTTCCATCAACTATTTTCCTTCTCCGATAGATGCTTTGAATCCAGCTCTTTCCGCAGAGAATGGAGAATTCTCGTCCGGTCAGCGGCTGGTACAAAGCCGTCTGCTTGCGGTTCTGGCATTGCATCTGGGAAGACCTTCTCCACGCTATCCAACAACTTATCCTTCGTTATTGACGGGTCAACAGCCCACGATTGAAGCCACTGGTATTCCTGCTCAAGCAAGCGCTTCTCTACGCAATCCATGTCTGGAATGTCTCTGCCATTCCAGGTCAAAGCGATCTCCCTCGTTCGGCGTGTTTCCGTGGCATTGCCATATTGCGTTTCCACGCCCAAGGCTCCTAGGCCAAGCTGTTCGGCACGCGCGTTCCAAAGCGCTTGTTTCAGCGTACCATCCAGCTCAAGCATCATCCAAAAGAGCGGGAACTGACTTCGTGCTAGCGCATCTCGCACTCCCTTGGTGGCTTCGCGAGGGCTCACCAGTATCCCCACAGTTTGATCTGTGCGCCAGCCGACAGGGGCCTGTCGTAAAGCCCCCTCTAGCTCACGGACAATATTTGGTCCCAGCTTCGTTTTGAGAGCTTTGCATTGGGTCAAAACACGAAGCGCACGTTGTCCCTCTCGTTCAGGCAGATGCCATGTCCCGACTAAATCTATTCCGGCGTCATCTCGGCCACCAATCCGATGTAGTGCGAAAGCATATTTTCGCAGACTTTGGAGCACCGAGTACTCGTAGTGAGTACCGACGTAGACGGTACTTGTGGAGGGTAGACCTGTCCGCTCAGCGTAGGAAAGAAACGATTCGAGGTCGTCGTGTTGCTGGGAGGGCGGGGACGGTGGAGAGGGAAGTTTGAAAATCCGTCGTGTGAACGGTGTCAAGTTATAGGTCGACCTCGATACCGAGAATTGGCGGTCATAGTGCCATGGTACATGAGTTCGCTTGTCCGCGTTACCATGAAGGCTGACGCAGCTCTTTGGAGGACGTAACCGGCGCATGAAGTGTGAATGACGAGGGTTCAATCGTCTCCTCACCGCATTGTTGCGGAGATTTGGAGTGTTGTCTCCGCATTTCTGTCGCGCGGCTTCTGCTTCGCCGCCGCCGCCGGAGAAAGTTCATTTATCTTCATTCAAACTTCATCTCGCGCTGGTCGCATCACATCCACTTTGCGCCTCCTATACCCTCTCAATCATGGCAGACATTCTTACTCAGTTACAAACATGTCTTGATCAGGTAAGTACAGCTCGATTCTCATTCTCGAGAGCGACAGCTAGTTCGGTGGCTCACAGACATAGCTCGCAACTCAATTCTATGCCACTCTCGGCTATCTCAATACCTACCATGATAACTCTCCCGCCACGCCTCCTCCGGGCATACCAAATGCCGCTCCTGCTCTAGCAAAGATGTCCAAGAACACCACCTCCCCTCCTGTGCCAGCATCCATCGCAGCCTCGGCGGGAGCCGGCGCAGCAGCAGGCGCAGCTCAATCGCCTGTGCCGCCACCCACGCAGCAGCCAGGCGCAGAACCAGGAGCAGCTGAAATTGAAGAGACCAACGCTTTGCCTAGACCAGACTCTCCCCTTACATTTGCGGCGCGACAGCGGGAGTTGGCTCGCGATCTCATCATCAAAGAACAGCAGATTGAGTATTTGATCTCGGTATTGCCAGGGATTGGTGCTTCTGAGAGGGAGCAAGAGGCAAGAATCCGGGAATTAGAAGTACAGCTGCGTGAGGTGGAGAAGGAGCGTGCTGCTAAAGCTACAGAATTGATGCAGTTGAGGAGCAGATTGGAAGATGTTCTTGGTGCTGTTTCTACAGGACTCTACGGCGACCGGCAGCTGTGATCATCGGTCGTAAGGGCTGCTGTCTCTACGCTACTTTTTGAGTCCTGCCTTCATGAAAGCTTCTTACTTGGGCTTCTGATACCCAATAATACCTCGATTCTGCGTGAGAAGCCGCGCGTTCTACTCCATGAATTGACAGCTGCAAATTGGTGTTGATCGTGACCTGTCTCGCTACATAATATAGTCTGATCCGCTTTGTCTCATCCGCTTCGACCAGTTGACACTTGTTCGAAACAAGAACTCCATTCAGCATTCGTCGGCATTCATGGTGACATGCGTAGAAAACGAAGGCCCTCGTCAAGGTACTACCACCGGTAACACCTTGTCCAGCACATTGTCCACAATATCGGCGGGATTCGGTCCAGTGTAATGCTTGCACCAAAGGCGTTTGTAGCCAGAAACACAGAAATGGCCATAATGCTTGCAGCAGTCGTTGTCACGGTTTCTTGCATCTTTGCAGATGTCCCTCCAGTCTATGTCTCGCGTCCATTCAACCAGAGTGCGGCCGTCGACTGTAATGCCGATGGGGTCCTTCGTCGTGCCACACATGGGCCACGAGCCTTCCCAGGTACAGTCTCTTCCAAGGTTGTAAAGTTCGCAGGCCAGTGCTGGAGCGAGCGATACCGCTACTGCTGCGAGAGTTTGGAACTTCATGTTGTAACTTTGGATGGCGTTTATTAACGCAAATGGTGTTTGGATGGTATCAACAATTGGAGATCTTGGAACTTGAGAGGACTGAGAGAGACTGTCAAATCCGAGCGGACGGGTGCTCTTTATTAGACGAGATGGATCGTCGTGAAAGTTGCATGTTATCCATTTATTTAAAAAGAGTCTGGGAACATCATCACGAGTTGCTGTACTACTTAACAGTGTCGGAATGTCCGGGATTGGTCGTCAAGATTTGAGACTTAAAGCGGCGAGCTGGTCAGCATATATCCTTGCACTGCTATCAGCCTCGGGTACTCGGCTAGAACTCGATGCGAGTCTTTAGCTGGTCAATGACTTCTGACGATGTAACCTGAGAATCCATTTGCCTGGAGCTGATTGTCCAGCCTCGACATGAGCTCTGTAAGATAAACTGGATCAAAATTGCACTGCGAACTCACGCCATGAATCTTTGCGTCTTCTGTGCCAAGTTTAGATATCTGAGTGTCTGTGGTCATGTCAGAGCGGTCAGCTGGTTGTAAACTTGATTGACATGCAAGGTATATCCCTAAGAATGAAGAACAGGGAGATCTCGTACTGAGGTGTTTGTTCTACCAAAATATTATGAGCAACTGACTCTCTCTCTCTCTTTCTACAGCACAGCACAACTGTAAGGAGGCCTCGTAGTGCTTGTGGCCAAATGAATTAAATGACTCCTAGAGGCAAACGGCACCTCACTTGTATAGCATGCAAGGAAATTTGTTTAAATCCAGAAAAGTGTGTGTGTCAGCGCCTGAAACAAAAACAGATTCAAAAATACTGTTCCCGGGGGTATCAATTCAGCAGAACCTGCAAAATGGAGGAAATAACTCAGAAACCGAGAACGAAACAAAATAGAACGAAACAAATTAGAACGAAACAAATTAGAACGAAAAAAAAAATCCAAGGCCGACGCAGAAGCAGTGTACGCACAACTGCGACACATCCATCAGAGTGGTGCAGAAAGCCGAAGGCCCCTTCCCTCGCCGTTTGAGCTTCCCGTGAGACATCGTCCAGCGGAAATCAACTAGAGACAGCGCAAACACCGGCTTGTTCTTATTTGAAAAGACTGCGGTATTCTCGCATTCTCTGCTCCCGGACCTCGCTCTTATCAAGTTTGCCTCGATTCATGCTCATGTCCGCAAGCTTTTGCTTTTTCTGAGCAAGCTCCAGGATCTTCTCCTCAATGCTGTTCTTCATGATAAACTGCATGATGACAACTTCTCGGCGCTGACCCAGACGGTGCACACGATCGACAGCTTGAGCAATGGCAGCCGGGTTGTAATGTGGCTCCATGACAAAGACTCGAGAAGCAGATGTCAAGTTCAGACCGACACCACCCGCACCAATTGTCGCCAGCATGATAGTGACGGAGTCTTCTTTGGCAAACGCATCAAGCGCGTTGCTGCGTGCTTTGAGGCTCATGGTGCCATCAATGCGAGTGAAGCCATGGAACCCATTTTGCTTCAGTGCAATCTCTATCAGATCAAGATGTGACGTCCACAGCGAAAAGACAACGCTCTTGATAGGTGGTTCGCCGGAAAGTGCCTTGCTCTCTTCAGCGATACTTTTCAAGTTGTCAATGAGCGCAATAGTCTTCGTGTGGGGACCTTCATATTCACCCAGGATCTTGCCGTTCTTTCGAGATTCCTGTCGTTGTATTTGAAGCTTATCAAGGCCTGTACCAGTCACCGCAGAATACTGCAGAGAAGTCCACCCACCACAGGCTCGACACTGGATCATTGTGTCTGCTTTGGAATCAAAGACACTCTTCCAGTGAGAGAAGCAGTCGGGGCACAGAACGCAGAGGCAAGGCAGATAGATAGCTATAGTTGCCTCCTTATCCAGAGCCCCAGTTTCCGTCATCGGAACCTCTATTAATTTGTCACAGATCTTGCAAGTATCCCCGGACTGAACCATCAGATCGACATGACGAAGGGCCTTTTCGTTGAAGGCATCTTGATTTTCGTCAGGTTCGTTGTCTTCCAGGTCAATGGCATCTTGCACGCTCGATCCTTTTGTTCTCTCACGATCCTCGACATCCAGAAGTTCCTTCCCGTGCGCGCTGACCTGGCGAAGAATCATCATGGCTTTCAAAACCACGTGATACATGCGCCCACTTAGCTTGGTCTTACTTTCCTTCGCGATCACACCCATCATAGCGTTGGATTCATTCCTGAAAAATTCGTGCAGTTGGGCTTCTTTCTCAGAGAACTCCAAGGTGACAATCTTCTCAGTCCGTTGAGGTAGATTGAGCAGTGTCTTGATGCGGCGCAGGGTGAACGAGTCGATCAGAACTCTCAAGCTTGCCAGCGCATTCTGGTTTCCGGTTTTCATGGGGCTGGTGACATGCTGCGAGAAACGGGCACGATCATCGTATGGAAAGAGGCGAAGAAATTTGGTGACTGAGAGCAAATCCTCAAGCCGATTTTGGATGGGAGTTCCTGTAACGGACCAACGGCGTTGCGCGTTAAGGCTCAGAATGGCCTTAGTCTGCTGATTGTTCAGTTCGCGAATGGTATGTGCCTCATCCAAGACTATGCGGAACAAGTTCATCTTCTCCAGAGGACTACCGCGTCGTGCACCTTTGCCGCGCAATTCACTGAACACGGTGGCATAAGTTGTGATCACCAAATCCAGTTTCGAAAGCTCTTCGAGATCTGTCGTCCGCGAAGCGCCATGGAAGACGTAAAATTTCATCGATCTCGGCCGAATATGTTCGCCAATCTGCGCGATCCAGTTCGCAATGGTGGTCACTGGAACGACCAGAAGAGTAGTTCGTGTGTTGCGGATACCAGGTACGCTGCGAATCAAATCTTGGTCTGGTACCATCCGTGCCCATTCAGTCGCCTCTTTAAGTGTAGACAGAATCAACGCCAAGATGCTCAGTGTCTTTCCAAGACCCATTACATCGGCCAGAAGACCTCCGTAGACTTGAGCCGGCTCCTCATCGCATATGACCCCAGTGATAATCTCGCGGTATTGTGTCCGACCCTTCGTCTCAACTTTTCGCCACAAAGAATTGTGGTCCTCTTCCTTGCTGCCGTACTTGCGTGGTGCCTCCTTTTCCGTCATGAACCAGAGTGCTTGTTTTTGGTGGTCCAGAAGAGGGGTCTTGATTGATGCAGGCGGCTCAAGCATGGGGATGTCCATGCTTACGAGCTTGTCAAACATTTTCATCACGGAGTCTGTTACCTCCTCTGCTGTACGAATCTCGTACCGGAGACCTGCCGCTGGGCGAGATCCTGTGTTTGCGGCGGCCGCTGTTGCCATCATTACGCGTCTTTGCTCTGCGTGGGGATTAAACACAGGTGCTCCGTTCTCCACAAACGCTGGGGTTGCAAGCCAAACGTTTTGCCGTCCAAGCCAATCCCCGACCTGTTGAGCATGCTTCCGCGCTCCGTAGACAACAATCGACGCGCGGTAAAGGGCATGTGTCGGTTGCCAGATCTGCTCTCCAGCGAGCTTCTTGCGCATGTCGAGCCGGGCCGTAACGCTCAGGTCCATGGCAACTGAATCGAGCAACGGTACCAGCGCCGAGGCAGTCTTTGCATCCACTGTCCCAAAAGTCTTTCCAAAGGGATCCTTCACAATGATTCTGAAATCGGGTCCGCGTTCGCGGACTAGGTCCAACTTCATAGATGACCACTGCAGAGACTCGGGGCCGAGAACAGCATTCGCTCTGGGCTTAGGTACCAGGTGCGCATTGATCATCGCATTTTCTAGCTTGCCATAGCAAACACGCTGTTCACTGAGATCATTGGAACCTGTTACCTGCAAGTCATCGTCATCAGCGGACTTTGCCACGTCGGCTGTCAGATCCACTACATGAGATGTTGTTTTCTCCGCGGGTACTGCAGCTGCGCTGGATTCACCATCTTTCATCCATTGTCCAATACCACTGTTTCCATTCACAGCGATCACGGTTCGGTCCGGAGTTGCACTCGGCGTCACAGACCCATCCACTTTGGCCCTTTTCGCTGGCTGGAACACGTGCCGGCGTTGCTCAACATCGTAGACATTCTCGATAAGGCTCCGTGGGGTGGTATTTGTGCCCTCGCTGTCATCAAAATCCCCAAAGGTCCTTTTGCTATCATTGGCTTTGTCGCCATTGCCGTCGGTAAAGGAGATCGCAACGTCGTTGGCTTCAGTCGAAGGGCGCATTAGTGGTACAGTCCCGGGGGGTGCCATAGACCGTATGATCGGCGCGCGTGCTCGGGGCGCCTTTTCGTTGGCGTTCTGCATAGCAGTGCCTGAATTTGGTAAGCTTCCAAGGTTTTTGAGACTTTGTAGTATTGTAAATGAGGGTATGCGTCGTCCCGTATAACGTGGATGGAGCGAAGCAATGACTGAGAAACACTTCCAAGCCACGTAGTTGCAACACCCAGGTCCGCGTATGTTCGAGTCGGGTAGAAGAAGAGTAGAAGTTCAAGTCCATCCAACTGGGCTCGGCGACATCGTTATATAGGAAAAAAGTACGAACTCTCACCATTTGCCTGGGTCTGCTTTCGATAACCTTTCGGGTTTAGAAGCATCGCCGCGTGTGGCTCCATGATAATGCGACTGGACGGCTTTTCCCGCCGAGTGGTCTGTCTGCTTCACCGGCCCGATCTATTGTTGTACTGGTCTGCGAAGGGACTGGGAGGGAGGCTGAGAAATCGAGGCTTCGAGGATAACGGGCAAGTGACGGAACGAGTGACGAGAGAAGTGACAGGACAAGTGACGGAACGAGTGACGGAACGATCGACGGCTGTGTTTCCAGTGGTTGCGGGTAAGGCGAAGGCGACTGGCCTGGGATAGATGCGGAGGAACAAAAGTCAAAGAGCGTCGCAAATCCAATTTGTGACTTCCGCCGCTCTCGAATCACAAGGGCCTTGGCGAACGTGACAAAAGGCAGCCAACTTGGTCGCAGAGCATGACCTCACTTTGGAATGCTTGCACTCGGAAGATCCCGCCGATAAGGATGCGCTTATCGAGGCCCTCCCCCGCCGGAGCCGCATTTATCCAGCCTCGGTCGTAACAATAGAATGGCCCGACACTCGGACACTGAGACGTCTTTCACATTTCAAACCACGAGAGCTAGGCGCTAGTATCGGTCCAGGAAAAGGTCTTTCTATGGTCGTAAATCTGAGTGTAGATTAAGTTGTCAAACAATTCAGCATACAAAGCATACAATACATTGATGAGGCCTTGAAATGATGAGTCACATCACTGAAGATTCAAGGTACTATACAGTTTCACAAAGGCCCAAGGCAAATGGACGACATCGCCGTTGATGATGGATGTTGTAGGTATCGTTGAATTAAGTCTCGTCATGTATTATACATAAGGCGCTGAAATCAATGCGCCATAACCTATCCGAAGAATTCGACGGAGTTTATGTACAACAAAACTCCGCCGTTCATGAATATGATCCAAAGGATGACAGAGGGAAAAAAGCGATGATTGGAGTGAGCCCGGTATGACTGCATCCCGTCGCCATCGTCTCGACTATACACCAATGAAGCCATCACTGATGATGAGGGAGCGCAGAAAAAAGAATTCTAGCTGACGGGTGTCTTCGACCCTATAGCTGAGAGGGTAAAAGGGGAAAGTGCGAGCGATCGAGTCCGATTGCGGGACTCGAAAGCAGACTGGTCCCAGAACAGTCGGGGATGAACATCAAACCAGACCCGTGATCTGGAAATATTTCATAGGTCTCTCAGCACCACGTGAACACCGGGTTCTTGCTTTTGACGGCTTCGAGGCGTTCCACAATAACTTTACGCTGGTTTCCCTCCATTCCCTCGGCGGCAGCATATCCCAAATCGCCTTCAAGATCATCACTGCCAAATGTATTGATGTGCGGCACTCTGAACGAGACAGAGCCACCGTGCTTGTGGTGCTGCGGAGGTCGATGCGACTGCTCGGGCCATCCGTCCAGAGACCTCGCATGAGCTCCCTCTCCGGTTCGACGGGCAAAGTAGCCATCATTGAGAGTTGTAGAGCCACCGGGTGAGTCTCTATCCGTAGGCCCTCGGTTGAGCTCAAATCGATTGGGATTTGGAAGGTCGAGCGGCGCGGACTCAAGACCCAAAAGGTCATGATTATGTTCAGCATTAGATGATACAGCAGCGCCAATATCCATTTCCTCGTCTTCGTCGTAGTCATAATTAGTCGCTTGGCGTCTTCCCGCATCCGTAGAAGGTGCTCGCATCGGAATGGCGACGGGCACATCCACCAAATCATCCCAAACGCAGACTCGGGTTCTCCGAGTCAATTCGAGCGGTCCATGATCGAGCTGCTTGAGCGTCTCCACGACGTTCCAAGCCTGGCCCTTCATTACTGCGATTTGTCGTGCGAACATGCTTTCTTTGAAATCGTCGTCTTGTGAGAAGACCTGGCGCAGCGCCATCTGAGTCCCGCTCCACCATGCAGTGGAAGTCAAAAGAGGGAGAAAATGATCACGGGTTTTCTGCGAGAATGGCTGACCGATCAATGAAACCGGCAGGAAGAGCCATCCAAAAGGGAAACTTCGCCACTGTTACACAGTTAGTTGCTTTTGATTCCAGACAGAAGAGAATTTTCGAATAGGGTCTTACAGCATCCGGATGCTTCCACGGCCATGAAAGACTGTTATCAATGGCGCCGATTTGTATCGAGGCTTGCTGTTCTGAGGAGGCTAAAGGTGTGCCAGTGCGGCTAACCGCCATCATCGTTTCTTGACGCTTGTAAGGGCGGGAGCCATTGGAATTGACAGACACAGGCCGGGGCGGAGGCATCAGTTCATCTTCGTTATGGTGAGGTGCGGGTTCATTGTTCTTGGGCGGTTCTGCGACAATTGAAACCTGCTCTGTGCCCCAATCGATCTTGACCATCCAGTTGTCCAGACCTCGGTCAGTATTGCGCATGATATAGTCCAGGATCACCAGCTTTTCTAATTCCTCGCGGAATGACTGCTTCAAGTTTTCGGTCCAGTGGAATCTGCGCTCTCGAGACTCGTCGCGTGGGTTTGGTCCGGGAATCTCACCCGCCTCGTAGTCATCCTCGTCGTCCGATTGCGCGCCCGACGGACGGCAAGCCTCATTCCATGGCCGTTTCTTGCGCTTGGGCGCATCTTGAGCTCGGAAGCCTGTGTTCGTCTGATCCGGCCAGGGATGCTCGCGAAGAAAGATGTTGGCATCCTTGTACCCTTTCAAGAACACCTGAAAACTGCCAGCCTTCGGGGGAAGGATCTTCTTCCCCTTGCGCGCCTTGCGTCGGTCCCAAAAGTCATAGAAGAATGATCTTGATGACAGATAGACGATATCTGTGTATGGGACCATGTTGGTGCGCAGACGAGCATCAAGTACATACGCGGCGGCTTCGGAGACGTATGAAAGGTTGGGGATGAGACATGCTCTGCCAAAGAAGCAGGGGAACAAATTCCTATGGAGCCATTTTGTCCATTTTGGATTCCGCGAGGCATATGGCTCCTCGTCCTTTGGTTTGAAAACACCTACAACCTTGCCCTCGGGATTCCGTGCAAAGTAACTACCCGAACTCCCTTGGGCGATCATGCGTGGATGCACATCCATTTCAATTGCCAATCGCACACTCTCAATGATCTCCTCGAATTCGGCACGGGCATGTCTCTGAAGGCCTTCGAACTCATCTGTCTCCAATTCCTCTGCCGTGATGGGCCGAACCCCAGCTGGTGCTTGAAAGACGGAGTGGTAGATCTCTAGCTTTTCCTCCTCAAACGTCTTGCCTTTGACACGATTGATCTTGAATTTGGATGCAATCTCGTCAGCCCATTTCTCAAGGCGTGCATTAATTGCTTTGATGTCGACTCCGGAATTGCGACGGCCGCGCCGCTGATAGTAACTATGCCTCCGTCGGTGGCCGGGGGGTGTGGCGTGCCCAGACGCCTGCATCTGGGCTCGGGAAGAGATGGGCGCATAACGAGACTCGGAGGCTGAGATCGTGGATGTGGCAGCAGCAATGTCTTCGTTCTCTGAGTCGTCGTGGAGGAAGCCGCGTTCCTCTTCCTCCTGGGCAAGACGGGCGTAGCCCGACGTGGCCGGACGATTCTTCGGCATGATGACGGGGCAAGGCAGACTGCGGCGCAGCCAGGGTGAGTGTGAATGCGTCGGGAGGGTTGGAAGTTGGGATCAGTGTTGAAGCATTACGCTAAGGTGCTGCAATCAACAACTAACACACTAGATTCCACTAGGGACGGAGACAGTGAAATGAACTGGCCAAGCCCGTCATGGACGATTTCGGCAGTATTATGATGGCCGGACCGGGCCAACCTCAGGCTAGAGCCCCCTGTCTGATGAAACGTGTATTTTACACAGAATACCTCGGCCGGGGTGCAACCCGGCGGCGTCAAGCCGCGGGACTGTTGCCCCTGGTAAAATAGAAACCGGTCCACAATCCACATTGGCTTTTAAAGCGCAAAAACAGGGCGTGCGTATGTATTACATAGTTGCGTACAATATTACAAGATTATCTTCAAGCTCTGTGTAAGTGTGTAGTCAGTAGTGTCACAGTGTGTACTTGGCATGATGGCATGATGGCAACTCTTACATATTGCGGTGATTACGGTCCACCTTGACGCACCGCCACAGCTGCCGTACAGTCTTTCCCGCTGTGCGGCTGGACTTGAAAGTTGCAAGCAGTCAAGCAGATGAGATTGGTAAATCGAGATCTCCGATACATGAAGGTAACGTATTCTACATGCCATGAGCTTTTGTCGTCAATTTCACTCTCTTGTCTGAGAGTATGAGGTGATTCTGAGAATTCGACATGTACAGCCGGTGCCGTGAGACTGAGAACAACTACCATGGGAACGAGCATGGCCACGCATTAGGCATATAACATTGAATACATCCAGGATAGTAGCCCCTAAGTTAGGAGGTAGGTACTGTGCTCTCTGAGTTGCCTTGGGTCTCTTGACAACTTGGTATTGCGCAAGCCTCCATAGAGGCAAAAGGAAGATGGATTCACTCGGTAGGTTCGAAGGTTGTAGTGCCCCTATTGGAAGGTCACCCTGAAATATCCGACTGGAACTTCCAAATGCCCGTGGCAGTGGTTTACGTACGGAATATATATGCATCTCGAGTTCGTTGGGTTCAAATCAAAAGCTTCACCTGCATGGACCTACATAGTCAAGTACCAGTACGTATTACAGAACTTCGATATCCTGATTTGATCGCATTTCAACCACGAATGTAAGCGCTCAAACATTCCACAGCTTGATCCTGGGTTGTCCTGGATTTCATCCAGTCATGCTCGAGTATGTACACGTGCACTGTGTAATGCACATTTGCACTTCAAGCAGGCGGCATGCGATAAGCGATAAACCTGATATCCGTGCTCGATAGCAAGACTCCGCGGGACACGCTCAACTCATTTCCTTCCTCCTCGCAACTCATTCGAGATCACTTCAATTTGAGCCACGTGTGTTTCGGCGACTGTCTTCGATGCTCAGAAGTCGATCGTGATTACCAAGTGGATCCGTCAATTGTGCTTCAAACGGTCGCGGACTTTGTCCAGTGGAGAATTTCTCGAAAAGACGACCTCTGCCGCCAGCCACCAGAAGACACACCTCTCTACTCTACGAGTTTTGAGTCCTCTCATCACCCGCGCCTGAAGAACTACCTTTGGTTGTGCAGACTATACAACTCGTTTGCTTCTTCTTGTGTGCCAGGTCTGCTTTGTGTTTGTCTTAATGTTTTACCCCTCGTGCTGACTCGATCGTCAGATTCCTCTCTCGCCCCCTTCCCCTTCAATTCGGTCGCCCGTGGCCGAATTTCCATCGATTCCCTGCCCTCGCCCTTCACAGTGGCTTCCATTCTTTTCCCGGCGTCGCCCATCGACCCGGCTCTCAAACCTCCATCTCCTGGACATCAAGACTTGGAGCTTTCTCGCACCGACTCTCCATCGGTCGATCCGGTTGCTGCGCGCCCACCTTCGGCTGACGACGACGTTCCGCCGCAGACGGGTTCCCCAGTTCCGTCTGAATTGGCCAATATTAGCAAGCTTGCCAGCGCTGATTATCGCGACGGATTTCCCGGATCGGTATCTTTGAGCACCTCCCTTCCAGGACTGGCAGCTCTTGCATCGGTCGCGTCTGCTCCCACGTCTAATCTACGGTATGTCGGTGTGTCTTGGCAAGATCAGACCAGACAAATCTTATCGTACTTGAAGGCTGTTCATTATCAATCGTGATTCTTCGTCACTTATCTGGGGCAATGCTAATTTGGTGCGCCTCATCCCCTGTTAGTGAATCATTCGACGCGAACGCCAGCATGGCGAACATCAGCTACGCCAGCACAGCACCAACTGTCGGCCAGAGCAATAGTCCGGTAGGTTGCATTATACCATATGTCCTTGATATCCGTCGCGCGACTCGGTCCATGTCGCAATGATTCGTTTGCATCCCCATACCACTATCTGTTATCCGGTGCTGCTCCGCTTCATGGTTTTCACGCTTATCAATGGGGCTTATCTCTGCCACCGGAGGTTATCGGCGCTCGTTATCAACGAGTGACGGGGCCTTGGCACCACCTGATCCGTGCGCCTCTGCAATCGCCTATCCTTATCGAGCCCATCAAATCTCTCCCCCAATCTTATCATCACCATTATACTCCCATCTGTTTCCCCTCTCACTCCTCTCATATCGTCAAGAGTCATGGCGAGCACATTGACTGACGACAAGCGATCGCAATTACAGCCTGTCTGCCAGAACTGCGGCACCTCCACTACGCCCTTGTGGCGCCGCGACGAGTTGGGCTCCGTGCTTTGCAACGCTTGCGGGCTATTTCTCAAACTACATGGCCGCCCACGTCCGATAAGCCTGAAAACCGATGTCATCAAGAGTCGCAATCGCGTCAAGACCGGCCAAGGCCCCAAGCGCAAGGTGAGTTCCTGCGGCCGTGAAAAATTTTCATCCCTCCTTGACAAAGTCTTCCACTACAAGAAATTTCTCATGACGCTGACACATGCCATTTGCTTCAGTCGGGCGGCGCAATCGATGGCAACAACCTGGGCGGAACCACCGATGCGGGTAACACCCTGGCCTCCAATGCATACCGTCGCGCTTCGCGAAAGATGTCGCCAGGTCACTCGGATCGTTCGAATTCCCCGCTGTCGCGAACCGACACCCCCGGTTTTGGGTCGATGCAGGCACACAACTCGAACATCGCACCTCAACACATGTTTGATCAGGTCACTGCCGGCCGTGATGGCGGACTGGGCTCATCCGGCCTTCCTGCGCTTCCCCTCCGGCAGCCGTCCCCGTCGGCTCTGGACCGTCAATTGGAGTCACCACAAACTTATGAGAGCCTCCTGGCATTGAATACCTCCCTGAAGACTCGCGTCAGTGAGCTGGATCTCATCAATGAGCTTTTCCGTGGACGTGTCGCCGAGCTCGAGCAGAGTGACGCCAGCGCACGACGCTCGGAGATGATTGCGCGTGACTCCGAAGCTCGACTGCGCCGCAGTTTGGAGGAGACTCAGCGGCGCGAGGAAGAATTGAAGCGTCGTGTCAATGAGCTGGAGCAGCAGCTTGGTGCTAGCGCATCGGTGGAAGCAGACAGCTCAGAGCCATCGGCCAAGAGAATCCGGCTGTCCGACATGGTCGAGAATTCCTCCGAGGAATCACCAGCCCCACCTCAGACGCAATCTCAGTCTCCCAAGGGCAGCTGAGTTCTCCCTTAATAATCCGGCCGACACGCAGCGCTCCGCTTCTTCCATTCTAGTCTGTGTTTTTGGAGCCTGTCTTGCGAATGCTATGAAATCCAATCGTCCCTGGTCCCTTTGATACCCTTCCCCAACGCACTTCTCAACTGGAACTCTCATTGCCAAAAAGCTATCTCTTACACACAACCATCTTTGTTATTGCCCCTTTCGTCTTTGGCTGGCCACGTGTTAACCGAACAGTTTTATTTTAATTCGCTGTCTGAGTGATGTACGAAAAATATCAGTATGCCTTAATGTGATTGTCCCGGATTCATCTCCAGTAATCGACCCTGCCTGAATCGCTGCCTGACAATCTAGTGATGAGTATGACTATGTGGCACATGCGGGTCATATACGGTCCACAGACCAGTGTATAAAACACAAACTAGAATGGAAGAAGCGGAGCGCTGCGTGTCGGCCAGATTATTCAGGGACTGTATTGCCAATATCCAGCGACAGGCCACGCCGAGGTGGCGCTGTGCAGCTTGACTATGGATGGCTAGAGAGGACAACCGGCATTGCGAATCGGAATGAATCGTCGTTGACAAGCAGCTATTCGTCGAGGGATCCTCCAACATCATGAGGGGGGAAATATCCCGTTGAATGCTATAATCGGCGATTGTTCTTATCGATGACAAATGCATTGACGTTCATGCAACCTGGTAGGCAGATGCATGCACCGCTTCGACGCATACTGTCCTGGCCTGCCAGCAATTGAATGGGTCGAAGTCATGGGTGATCTTGACAGTTGAAGCATGTATACTTTGCTCGTTCAAGGCAGCCTGCAAACCTTGTACCTCAAACACGTAATAGCAGCAACATCTGACTCGAATGTTACTTCCACACAGAGCCATACGAAGATAAAAAAAAAACATGATGCAAAAGAAAAACTCCGAATAGGGGAATCGAACCCCTGGCTGCCGTGTGAGAGACGGCGATGTTAGCCACTACACCAATTCGGATGGACGTGGAGCCAGATGAGCTAGACGCTCACTGGCTTAATTATTTTGCGAAATTCGCCTATATGAATCATCACACAAGCCCAAAGCTTTTTATCAACCCATCGCGATGAAGTAGGTGGTCATCCATCGACTACATGATTCCAGCCCGAGCCCATCGGGTTACGGCCAGCCATGGTTTACTTGACGGTATAAAGTCCGCAGGCTCGATAGTTTTTCATTGCACTGATATCATTCACTTGTATACATTCTCGATTTATGACGGTGCTTCCACTCTTGTGCGGTGTAGGTTGGATTGATAGCTCTCGGAGATGCTTCCGGAGTCCTGACTTCGGAATCCGTAACGTCCCGGCATACTAGGAGGCGAGTATGACTACTACTATGCACGTGTGGGACATGTCCATTGTCCACCGCCTTGTATCGCATTCGCATGGATTTGTCGTACTATCCATTATTCAAGGTACGTGGGAGATGGCTGTACTGCGGTGACATTGACATGTTCATATATCCTGGCAATCGTTCCGCCAAGTTGCTTTGGTTGCCGCGATACCCGTGTCGAGAAACATACAACGTACAGTGAGATAGGGAGAGACCCTTGTAGGGTCGCACACGGATCCGAGAGCGGCTTCCGACGAAGTCGCAACAAGAAGTTGCATACTTAACAGCCTTCGACGGACGGGAGGGTATAAGTATCGGGAGTCGGATGTTCCTACACCTACAGTGGTGCTATTTGACTACACCGGGCTACAATCATAAAACTTCAACTCGTCTTCCGTGTGATCCATTGGAACGACTTGTCGATGTGAAGTCGACTGATGGCCCTGCGTCTAAAAAACAATGCGCTCTGGTGCTGACGAATGTTCCACAGGGTGAGAGAGCAATACCCCTGGTCTTTGCTTGATCTCTCGTTTGCCGCTGGAGGGCTCCATCGGGCGATTGCGGAGCTGAAGTCGTGGACGGCTTTCCAGGAGGGTATACTGGTCCATGTAGCCAAAATCTGCGTCTCTTAATAACTGCCTGAGCAACTAGCTCAGTCAGTTTCCGCATCTTTCCGAATTGGTGTAGTGGCTAACATCGCCGTCTCTCACACGGCAGCCAGGGGTTCGATTCCCCTATTCGGAGTTTCTCTTTTCATTTCTTTTTTGGGTCTGTCTGGTCAAAACCGCGAGTGCTACATTACTGGCAAAAAGTTGCATGCATCTCTCTCCATTCACTCTTTAG
Organism: Penicillium ucsense; assembly: GCA_014839625.1. Lineage (NCBI taxonomy): Eukaryota > Fungi > Ascomycota > Eurotiomycetes > Eurotiales > Aspergillaceae > Penicillium > Penicillium ucsense. Next base: position 85,505 of record WIWV01000057.1, on the reverse strand, counting down.
ACGAGCTATGTGAACTCCAAAAAGCTGGACACCACCAGGTCACAAAATGATATCTACTATTATGGCCAGTGGCCACAATCCAGTATGACACACCACGGAGCGGTGCCCATGCTGCAGGCATGCCAGGTAGTGCGTTGCTTCTTCACCCTACGAAGGCCGAGAGAGATATACAGGTACCTTACTGGGAAACAGGCTCGACGTAGTAACTTGCCTCCGAATCTTCCAAGGCATCAATATTCCAGCCATCACATTCAGAGTAATAGCAGATAGTCTATGCCCTATGGAAGTTCGTCGTACAAAGTGACCTACATAGCCACCCCCTTAAACAATGCAACGCGAATTCTCAGGCAGGTAGTTGGCATCTGACAGCCCTGCCAAAAGGGACAATTCAATGGATCTATCATTGCCACGATATGAGTTGCCATGGATGTATTATGCATCTCCACACATCTAGCAGCGAGTCTTGGCTTTTTCATTAAGCGGGTGAACCGATTGAACCATCGCCGCCGGATTCGCTTGAGGATCTCGAGGGGTATGAATAAGAGGCCTAGCTAGGTCTTTTCAACGAGAGCAGGTAGATACACAGAAGACGAAAGTATACTTTAGTAGCCCATGAAATACATCACCTCCATACTTAGTGCCAACTTTATGTCCGATCAGACAGGTGGTAAGCAGAGGGGGTGACCACCTGACCTTGCAGAGTATCTACAAGTGGATGACCTAAGTTACTTGTTTTCTTGGACTCCAAGCATTTCCACTAACAGACAATGGTGGCAGATCGAAGTCAGCGGACGATGTACGAGTCAGATTGAATGACAGCAGAGAGTAAGTTGGTAAATGAGGAGGGTGAGAATTCTCCTAGTAAACGAGAAGGTAGCAAAACGGAGGTCGGAACCATGCACACCAGATGCCCAGGTTAAAGTTACTTGAATCAAGAGAGCCAGCTGTGTCCAAGGTGCCGTGTCGGATTGGAATGGATCATATTGTCAAAAAATGGCTATCATTGTATGAACCAGTTCAGCTAGCTCAGTGGCGCCTGGTTCCACTTCCGAATTGGTGTAGTGGCTAACATCGCCGTCTCTCACACGGCAGCCAGGGGTTCGATTCCCCTATTCGGAGTTTTTCTTTTGCACCATGTTTTTGGTCTTTAAACATTTCTTCATTATGAACGCAGACTGATTGACAAAAGTGAGGCCTACGATTAGCCAATTGCTCGATAGCTGATCGTGATACTATGGTAGCCCGTGAACCCTAAAACCCAGCTCTATGATGTATTTGAATATGCAAAAACTTGAATATCAGAATTGGAAACAAGTATGACGGAGGGCCGCTTTTTCGGCACCGAGGAGGGGCTTCAAACAAGGGAAGATCAGATCAAGTAACATGGAAATGCGACAAAATCTCACCGCTAGTAAATGCAAGGTATATTGTAAGACCAGAAGCAACCCAGGCGTATGCAGTAGATGGCATGCTGCTAGACCACCTCAAAAAGATCAGACTGAAATAGAACAGAGCTAAAACAGACCAAAGGCTCGTGCGAATAGCCTTAGTCAGTTTAAAAACAAATTGTGTGTGGGGGTGTGTGTCGAGGGGTATTTTCGCCGGTGCTGCGATCGATTGGAACCGGAACTAGGCGGTACATTGATCGATCTTTGTACGCCCGACTTTATGGATCTGCCTCTCCCGAATGATGCTCCACAGACAAACGGCCACACCGGCAAGACCGGAAAAGAATGTCAGGTAGTAGGCGGAGCGATAGCAAGCCAACCCGTCATGACATTCACGGTCACCATCGTGCCCAATGATCGAATGTCGGTCATAGACGGTCCCGTATAGCAGATTAAAGACGTTACCGCTAAAAACTGGAGCCAAAGTCATGACACCCCAGTTCTGGGAGAGGCCCCCGATACCGAATGTGTGGGCAGTCAGGGAGGGAAAGACCCCGAACAAGAATCCGTAAGCGACGCCAGTGAAAGCGGAGACCACAATCAACGTGTTGGGGTTAGAAATCGACAAGCCCGCGAGTTGAGTCAAAGTGAAGATGACTGCAGAGATGAGGAGGCACCAGAAGCGGGACATGTTGAGTTTTCGCACGAGCAGATCCGACCCGATTCCTAATAAGTCAAAGGGGTCAGAAGGGAGGTACCACCTGAGACTGATACTATCACCTACCACTGGAGAGTCGGCCAAGAAAGTTACCGAACGAAAGTATTGAGACGTGCATGACCTGTCTTTGCTGAATGAACTTGGAGGTAGCGCTGTCGTCATAGTATAGCCAAAGGGCCTTGGCCTGTGAAATTGTCAGAACAAGTGTAGTTACTTCATGTACCCGTGCAGCCTTACGCTATTGCCAATATTACTATGATCCAATGTGTTAGCGGGATAAAGAACGTTGGAGCAATGCTGACACTTTTTTTTTGAACTTACTTGATCGTCATCAGACCGATGCCCGACAAGAGAGCCATGGTAAGGAAAAGCTGCCAAAACTCGATATGACGCAACATTGTCACACCACGGATGTCTGGATAATGAGCCTCCATGGCCACATCACCGAGGAAGTCATCGTCCAGGGTGTCAAACGAGGGCCTGCCGTCGGGCCTCGAGACGAGAGACGAGGTTTCATCAGCATCGACGCCTTGAACACTACCCCGAAGATTGGACGCAGAAGAAGGCGTTCGTGCATGTGCTGATCGCTCTTGATGAAAAGCCGTGGAGCTGTGATCGACTGAGCCGGCTATGTCGCTCGCGGGACGCAAGGGCTGAGCCTGAATGTAGTCGTCAGAGCCACGGCGAGGCAGCGACGAATATGACTCGGCAGCAAAGATACGGAGTAGCGGGATTGAGCAAAACGCAAGAATTGAGGTTCCTAAGGCTAGGAGAAGCAGGAAACGACCCGTATCATCCTTGAAGACGAGCGTGGACACATTTGACCAGAATAGAGCGCTGAGCCCAAATGCCGCCAACGGGAACGCGGTCGCTGTTCCACGGTGGTCAGGGAAGTTGGAAGCAGCTATTGTTCATCGAAATCAGCCGGGGTATGTCCTTTTCAATGTGGAAAAGGCAGATAGTTCAGGAATAGCTACCTGTCTTGATAGCGCCACCAAACGCGGAGCAGCCACCGACACCGGTCAAGAATGCGAAGAAACACAAAAGAATTATGGGCATCGAACCCTCCCCAGATTGATAAGCTGGGCCAGTCAGCTTTACATGCCCCTGAGATGATACTTGCGTCACGTACCTCGATAAATGGGGTAATACCCCAAGCCTAATAGAATCGAACCGATCAAAGTGATAACTCGCGGACCCCGGGCGTCGGTCAGAAGTCCCATTGGAATACCCATGGCATACATTCCTAAATTACCTGCGACACCCTGCGACGCTGTCAACAAGAAAGCTTCCTCGAGAAAGGGCCGGTAATGCGCCACTCACGATCAGATTGCTTTCGGTCGACGAAAGCCTCATTCGATGCGCGAATTGAGGCGCCCATGCTGAGTATGCATACTGTCCAGCCATTGAAGTTTAGTATGATCCACCGCGTAAATGCGACCACCGTCTTTCAATAGAGCGACATACGTTTGTGCCGCACGATAAGGCGACCAGAGTGCCAGCAATCACCGAAATGATGCGCCCGGTCCGGTGAGGAGACGCTGTCATCTCTGTTCCCAACTCGCTAAGATCCAGCTCGAAAGTTCGGATCTGAGGTAGGAAACGCGTGCCGGCACTGCCCAGTGACTTATTTGAGATAACACGAGGGGCGGCGGTGCTGGCGTCAACGTGCGAAAGGCTAGAGCTTCGTGTCTGGTGGCAGAGGGCGTAAACGAGAAAACAGAAGCCGAAGTGACATCGGAATCGTCAAGAGAGCGATCGATATAAAAGCCAGAGCACACCTCTCAAGGCCGCGAGCAACAGAGTCGAGAAGCAAAGCTAGACGGGGTCAAGCAGAAGCTCCGAGGCGTCGTAATCGACATACGAGGGAGGCTGCGATAACGGAGGATAACGGAGACCAAGCGGGTCTGGCCGTGTTTCCCGGCACATGAGGATCTCCACATTTGGCTAGGGCTGACGACACGGCGAGAGTACGGAACTCTTTTCTGGATCGAGAGGAAACAGCAGCGTACCTAATTAACACTTCACAGTCCCACGCGGCTATTTCCTGTGGAAGAGGACTTTTGAACCCGCCTGACAAGGCGCATGTCGAGAACAATTCGGTCGCAAGGTTCACCCTCAAACTATTCCTCTGCCTTCACGATAACCACAAGAAGGCTTATACTCGAATCAGGAGCAACAGGTGTAGTCCTGGACTCCTGGTAATTGCCGTCGGCGCGGAGGTGTTGAAGTGTTAAGACTCGGGAAACATTGAGGATTCAGGATGGAATCCACAATATCAATGACTCGAAACAACAATCTGCGCTCTGTTGAGCGGTGATGCTCTGGCCACGACAAACCCCATTGTTGTCTATGAAGTATGAACTGAGCTCGGACTCGGTCCCGGGGACACACATGGTCGGGTATAATATTTGTTACGTATAGCTCCTCGAAGCTGCCAAGCGCTTCAGGTCAGTCTAGGCTGCCTCGTGGCTCTTGATTGTGATCACCGGCAGCTTGGCGAATGTTATTCACACTTGTGCATACAGTATCGTCCTCTGGTTGTCAGTTGATGTTTATTTGTTGACACATTACATACATGATTACAGTGATCCGTACTCCGGTTCTGGGTAGTGGGTACCCATGTGATGCAGAGTGTCTAACTGTCTACAATGATGGTCCCTTGAAGCAGCGTTGACTCAATTTGCAGCCAGCAGCTTCATAGTCCCTTGCAATGATACCAGCCGAGGACATGATGGCTAGTTGCAAATACTTAAGTCAGAACCAGATTCACGGTAACTTACATGACTTGTTGTTTTCGGTTGACGGTGGACACCGCCCGTCCCGCCCCCATTATTTGGATTTTGGAGAGAGCAGAGACATCCGCATCCATATTACTGCACGTGACTAAGCAAAGGATGACGAAGGCGGGCGATCGGCGGCAACTCCACCTGACCGACATGAACGTCTCTCTCGAGACTCCAGGCACCAAACACCGGATTGTCTGTCGACTCTTCCTGAGCCTGGAATACCGACTTCGGACGTCGTAATATCTCTCACACAGACTTTGTATATTGTGCGCCATCATGGGTGCCCTCTTATCATTGCCGCTCATGGCATTGCCTAGCGTTGGCACAGTAAGTTGCCTCCGTCGCCCCGACTCTTGGTTCGGGCCTCCAAGCAGTACTCAAACTGACCACTTTGCCTTCCCAACAGCTGATCACGCTCGGTGGATCATGTTGCGGCGCAGCGACCTGCTCCGCGGTCTGCAGTGCTTGTGGGAAGTTTCAGAACAGGTGAGTTGATAGCAGTCACTCCCCAACTCATTCTCACTGAAGATGACTGACCACCGTACAGCATGGCAACGCGAATCGCATACGCTTTTATTCTGCTCATCAACTCCATAGTCTCGTGGATCATGCTTACGCCGTGGGCGATGAAGAAATTACAACATTTGACTCTAGATTACATGGAGATTACCTGCGACGGCAAGGAATGTCACGGCTGGGTTGCCGTCCACCGCATTAATTTCGGCCTCGGTCTCTTCCATCTTATCTTGGCACTTTTGCTGCTGGGTGTGAAAAACACCAGAGACAGTCGTGCGGCTTTGCAGAATGGCTTCTGGGGCCCGAAGATCCTTTTCTGGATTGGTTTCGTTGTCATGTCATTCTTCATTCCCGAGCCCTTCTTCTTCGCTTATGGTAACTACATCGCCTTCTTCTGCGCCATGCTCTTCCTGCTGCTGGGATTGATTCTGTTGGTCGATCTTGCACACACTTGGGCCGAGCTTTGTCTGCAGAAGATCGAGGACAGTGATTCACGCTTGTGGCGCGGCTTGCTGATTGGCTCAACCCTGGGTATGTATCTGGCTTCTCTGGTGATGACAATTCTCATGTACATTTTCTTTGCCAAGAGCGGATGCTCGATGAACCAGGCGGCCATTACCGTCAATTTGATCGTGTTCTTGATCATCTCTGCGGTGTCCGTGCAACCGGCGGTTCAAGAGTCCAACCCTCGTGCTGGACTGGCTCAAGCCGCTATGGTCACGGTGTACTGCACCTATCTCACTCTGTCCGCTGTGTCCATGGAGCCGGATGACAAGAACTGCAACCCCCTGATTCGCTCCAGTGGAACTCGGACTGTTACCATTATCCTGGGCGCCATCGTGACCATGGCCACTGTCGCGTACACTACCACGCGAGCTGCCACTCAAGGAATTGCCCTGGGTTCAAAGGGTGGTCAAGGTTATATCCAGCTTGGCGAAGATAATGAGCACGGACTGGTCACCCAGCAGCCCAACGCTCGTCGCGAGATGCGTGCCGAGGCTCTCCGTGCTGCCGTGGAGAGTGGTAGCCTGCCGGCCAGTGCCTTGGACGAGAGCGATGACGAGGATGACTTTGAGACCACGAGCAAGGATGATGAGCGAGGTTCCACCCAGTACAGCTACACGCTCTTCCACATCATCTTCTTCTTGGCCACAACCTGGGTGGCAACGCTTCTGTCGCAGGGTATCACTATCGATTCCAATATGGACTTTGTCCCGGTCGGCCGGACTTACTGGGCTAGCTGGGTGAAGATTTTCAGCTCCTGGGTGTGCTATGCGATCTACCTCTGGACTTTGGTGGCTCCACTTGTTCTGCCAGACCGTTTCGCCGTGTACTAGACTGAAGAGCGCCGTCTCTAATTCATTCCCTTTCGTACTGGCGTTGCAAGCAGCCATCTATTTCACCTGCTATTCTGTTTGGACGGACGAGGGTGGGTCAATGAGTTCAGGTCAATAGCTTTGTATCCTATGTAAATATTTGAAGATGATTGATGCTAGCGATTGATTGCGATTTCCAATAGCCCCAATTTTTATTACTTCGCTGCCATTGTAGAAAGTTCTCTACGAAGTTCGAACACACACTTTTTGACGTTGGCCGCCTGTCTAGACTCGAGACCATGTGGAGAACCCGCGCGTCCGATCAGCCCGAGCTTGGCAGCTTCCCCTCACGCGTAAAGTGCGACGCGAACATGTCTGCAGACTTTGGAAGAATGGCGACGATAAAGGCCATCGAGGCTCGCTCAGTATGACTTGATGACCCTGAAACTAAGCGGTGATCATGCACCCGGCTAATGATTTTACTCCGTTAGGTCCATCAAATCCAGTCTGGGCAGGTCATTGTTGATCTGTGCTCTGTCGCCAAAGAGTTGGTTGAGAACAGTCTCGATGCGGGCGCAACGACCATAGGTAAGCAGGGCCTCGGATCAAACAGCGACTATTTCTCAAAAAGCATGAAGACGTTTGCAGACGATTGGATATTGACATGTTGCTAGAGGTTCGATTCAAAAACAACGGGCTGGACCTGATCGAGGTGCAGGATAATGGGAGTGGCATTTCGCCGGACAACTATGAGAATGTGGGTGAGTTTGCGTCTGAGAAAAAGAATCACGAAATTCCGTCAATCGGTGATCATTTGGCTTACAAGACGACGCGGCTTTTCGCTCAGCTTTGAAACACTATACCTCTAAACTCTCCTCCTACGAAGACCTTACAAGTCTCCACACCTTTGGCTTCCGCGGCGAAGCCCTGTCTTCGCTATGTGCCCTTGCCGACTTTCACATCACAACTGCTCAAGCACATCAAGTGCCTCGTGCCAATCGGCTGGAATTTGAAATATCGGGCAAATTGCGCAAGACTCAGATCGTTGCTGGACAAAAGGGAACAACGGCATCCGTGGAGGGTATCTTCAAACGCCTGCCCGTGCGAAGACGAGAGCTAGAGAAGAACATCAAGCGAGAATATGGAAAAGTGCTTAACTTGCTCCACGCCTACGCGTGTATCAGTACCGACGTCAAGTTCAGTGTCAGGAACACCGTTGGCAAGACGAAAAATGTGGTTGTCTTCTCGACGAACGGAAACCGCACGACAAAGGAGAATATTACCAATGTGTACGGGGCCAAGACACTATCGGCACTGATCCCTTTTGAGCTGGAGCTCGAATATGAACCTTCCGGTCCCATGAGGCATCTCGGAGGTGGAGGACAGTCTCATCGGCTTGTGATCAAAGGACATATCTCTCGGCCGGTCTTTGGAGAAGGGCGTCAAACACCAGATCGACAGATGTTCTTTGTTAATTCGCGGCCGTGCGGACTGCCGCAGATTGCAAAAGCATTCAATGAGGTATACAAATCATTTAATGTTTCGCAGTCGCCCTTCATTTTCGCCGATTTCCAAATGGATACGAATGCTTACGACGTCAATGTTTCACCGGACAAGCGAACCATTCTGCTCCACGACGCGGGGGCCTTGATTGAATCACTCAAGGTTTCTCTGCTGCAATTATTTGAAGCAGCCGACCAGACAGTTCCGCAATCACAATTAGTGGGCTCTAAGTCCGCAAAGACAACACCTAGACAGCAAGGACTAGGGTCGCTACCGGGGTTTATCACTGCTCGTGAAGTTGCCCAGGAAAGTCTTGTCGGTACTCCAGTTCGGAAAGAGAGCCATACTACCATCGATGATTCGGACAAAGAAACCGGGGAACCGCCAAATACTGCGGGAAGCAGTCTCAAAAGATTCATGAGCACGCAAAATGAAGTCGGTGTGGTGGAACCCTTCTCAACCCCAACTAGGTCTACACGATCATCGTGCCAGACGCCAGTACCCTCTACGATTGAACCGCCTAGTTCCACCGGATCCCAGCGTGGGTTCGAGGATGAGTCCCAAAATTCGCCAGAGAAGGCATCACATAAGTATTCCGAACCACCAAGTCGTCATCCTTCCTCTCCACCTCGCAGACAACCATCAGCATCAGCTCGACTTCCAGATGCGTCTGAAGATCTGCCAAACATTGTGCAGAATGCGTTCGATCGTATGCGTCCTTGTCGACAGCCGCGTGAAATGGCCACTATTACGATCGGCGAACACACAGTGACCTCTATGATTGGCAGCGCTCGGCCGCGGAAGCGCTTTACTGATACTGGATATTCGTCGAGTGATCCTCCCAAGCGAAAGCGAAGAATACATACTCCGTCTCGGCCTGGAATTTTTGGGGAGCAATTAAAAGCTTTTGCGGCGCCGGGATCACATGTCGAAGGCGAGGACGAAAGTGACCATACCGAGGGAGAGGAGGAGGAGGAGGAGGAGGAGGAGGAGGAGGAGGATGAGGAGGAGCCTGGATTAGAAGAGGAAGAGAAGGCGGATGATCATTCCAACAATGCAACAGAAACAGGGAGTGGAGTCTCTTTGAACAAGCGCCCAGATATCCAGCATGGGCGAGCTGATGTGAAGGCTCATTCATCTGACATCGATCACACGGACGGCCCTCTGAACGTTGATCAGCGGACGACTGACCCCAGCAATGACGGACAGAAGACAGCGCAAGAATCAGCCATTGTCACGGAAGATGACGCGTTCCTTGACGAGCTCGCAAAGAAGGCGCAGGAAGAAGCAGTCGTTCAACGGCTGATCCACCAGGCAGAAGAAAAAGCCGTTCTGCCTTCTACTCACAACACCAGTCGCGCGAACAAGTTGAACAAGGGGGCTGCCCATCGTGATGCCACTGTTTCCCTAGTCAGCACTATCGACACCTCGGCCCCTCAGCTCCGCGCGCAGATTGAGCAGCTGCGACAGGGCATCAGAACCCATGAGATGCCGTCTCATCAATTGGATACAAATATCGGAGATGACCAAACGGCGGAGGACCGCCTATCTCTCACTGTCAGTAAAACAGACTTTGCGCGAATGCGTATCATTGGTCAATTCAACCTGGGATTTATTATCGCGGTCCGGCCGGGACATGATCAAGATGAGCTCTTCATCATCGACCAGCACGCGTCGGATGAGAAGTTTAATTTCGAACGCCTTCAAGCCGAGACGTCAGTGCAGAATCAGCGTCTGGTCCGGCCCCAACGCCTCGATCTCACCGCAGTCGAAGAGGAGGTTGTACTGGAGAACCGGTCCGCTCTTGAGAAGAACGGGTTCATCGTGACTGTGGACGAGAGTGGTGACGAGCCGATTGGCCGAAGATGTCAGCTGGTCTCGCTGCCTCTCAGCAAAGAAGTCGTTTTTGGGTCGCGCGATCTGGAAGAGTTGATTGTCCTCCTGTCCGATTCTCCCGCGACCAACAGCGTGTCGGTACCTCGACCCAGTAAAGTGCGGAAGATGTTTGCGATGCGTGCCTGTCGGTCGAGTATCATGATTGGAAAAACTCTGACAAGCCGCCAGATGCAGCGGGTCGTGCGGAACATGGGAACGATCGACAAGCCCTGGAATTGTCCTCACGGGAGACCGACAATGCGGCATTTGATGAGTTTAGGGTCGTGGGAAGGGTTTGATGAATATCGAGACTTTCCGGAAGACATGGCGGTAGACAAGGAGGTCGGCGCCGGCGGTTTGGACAAGTGGAGGAGATATGTAGAAGATGTACAAAGAGACGCTGATGAAGAAGATGTTGAGGCTGACGAGGGAGATGCATCATAAGCGCTCTCGCCACTGTGAGACTACTGCTCGCACCTTCGATCCCAAGCTCATACGAAGGATTAATCAGTACCTGCACCTCATGCATATAGTCATTGCGTCAAAGGATTTGATTAAACGCCACAGTAGAAAGAGGCCCAATTTGAGTTCTGCAGCCCTAAGTTGACTGGATTCCCTACCACATCCGCCTTCTCTCATCCTGACCACCACCGCAACCAAAATCTTGACGACTTTCCATCATCCGCCTTCTTTCCTTTGCCTTGCCAGAGTCCATTCCCATTTTGCACTGGCCCATCTTCATCGCCTGCCACTCCCAAGCGTAAGATCTCATCCATACTCATCTGTTCGTCTTCTTCTGAAACACCTCGCTGCCCCCGATGCTCTCTATCATCATCGTCTTCCTCGTCCTCTTCGTCCTCTCTCATCTCCACCCCATCCATCATGTCCTCCAAAATCAACAGATCGCGCTCAATCATCTCGGCCCAATTCTGGACATCCCCAATCTCCTTCAACCCCTCCCTCGTTTCCTCCGCCCACCCTGTCCACTGCGCATTTTGCCGCGCCAACTGCGCCGTGTGCTCTGCCAACTCGGCTTCTTGCCGCTGCAGGGCAGCCTCGTTGGCGGTGATGGTGGCGGCGCGGTCGCGGAGGGGCGCCTCGAGGTTGGTCCCTACTGAGCGGAGAGTTGCGGTGAATGCGGCCAGTGCCTCTTGCTTTTGGTGGTCCTCCGTTGAGTCGGGGGGATGAGTGGTTGATGGAGCGTAGTCTGTCATGTTGGTGTCCATGGCTTTTGCTATATATATTGACGCGTATGACGCAGGTACGCAAGTGAAGGGGCAAGCTTTGAGGGTATGTATCCAGCCCGGGAAATAGATTCTCAACTGATGGCGGGGTGCCGAGAACAGTAGGAAGATTGAAATATATGTTTCCAAGAAAGCCGGCTAAAAAGCAGATAGACAACCTCAGGCGGCCTTGGACTATATATGCAGACGAGATTATTCTTGGGTAGCACTCGACTGATCAATGAAGAGGGACAAAAGAGGGGAAGAAGAAAGGCGTGGAAAGAGGAGCTTGTGCTTACAGTAGGTTGTTCCGGGATAGAGTTGTGTAGTTGTGTACTGTACAAAATGTATGTATGTATGTGAGTGCGTGAATTGACCGAAACACGAAGTACCAGGTACCTCACTGAACAGGGACATCTACATGATGATGTGTACCAACCTAGTCCATGATTCAAGTAATACTACGACCGTCATCGAAATATTCTGAGTAAAACACGGAAATGTGGAGAAATAAAAGAGATCATGGTTTAACCTTCGATGAAATGGGCGATACTAACACTTGTTGCGGTTGCCTTTCATTACCCTTTGATAACTTAACCCATATAGATGCTAAGATGAACCCCATGGGCTCACGGGAACCGCATGTGAAGTGTTTGCGATTTACATATGCCGACTGCAACCGGACACGAGAGCCCCCTAGTCTTTGAACTGACCTAGCTACGCACAAGTGTGCAAGTGCAACCCCCGTAATCCTAGTATCATGTTGACAGGAGTGAGCCCAATCATACGGACATAGGCATTTTGTTCAAATGCAGGAATTACGCCAAGGTCAGGTAATTTGAAAGTACAAAATCCATATACATAGGCTATAATTAATAGGTTGATTGCATCGAATAGTGACGCCCCGGACGTTTGGATAGCGGGAATGCAAATTGGATGGGCCCCAGACATAGGATAGAAACGGATGTATAGAAGTTGAGATCCAGAAGATTTTCAGAGGAAGAGATATACCGTCGGACCCATAGAGATAAAAACAAGACCAATCGCTTGAAGCATGTGGAGCAAGATGATAACTAATAACACAATGACAGGAATGTCATCGATGCGTATAATTCGCTGAAGTGGAAGGGACGGGTTAAATGCACACACCAAAACGATGTGCCCGAGTGCATCCGGCGTTTCAAGATTGAAAGGCGAATAGTCAACAATACAGGAGTTCGAAGACTGGATCTGGTTCAAAGAGACTTGAATCAGAGAAGGCCGGAGAGGACTGCTTCAGTTGCTATAGAGACATATGGAGTTAGTGATCAATGTCTCCGAATAATCTCATAGGACTCTAAGTCAAGGTGTGACGAAGAGATGACATACCTGAATTAATATATGGCCTCTTCATGTCTAAGTTGACGCCGAATCGACGCTCAAGCTCCTGCTTGATGCTCTTCTTAGTGACAGTCATCAAGTCAGCCGTGCGTAAGATCTCCCGAATTTCAGCGAGAATCGCATCGTCGCTAGGGAGGTGGCTCAGGTCCTCCATGCTCATATCGGTATCCAAATGGTGGCTCATCATCTCTGAGGGTGCCAGAGACATACGAGATCCGGATGCAAGAAGTGGTAGATCAAGCTGAGAAACCGGCCGCGAAGCTGCGTAACCGTATTCGGATTGAGCGAACGGATGCGCACGTGTGCCATAGGAGTAGCCGGACATCTCAGACCGATCATCACGGGAAGTTTGACCCTCCTGTGCCTCCCATAGCTCCATTTGGTACTCCTCCCAGCGCTTCTTGGGAATAGATGCTGGGTCAAACTTGCCCTCATCGGAAATCACCACCTTGCGACCCTTCTCTCCAGTGATGATACGAGTGTTGCCCCAGGAGAAATCATCCATGTGCCAGAAAGAATAGAGAGGAAGGGCAAGACTGAACACGGGAATGGCGAAGATGTAGATGATCATCCAGCCAATCATCTCCCACTTGCGACGCATAATAAAAATGAACGCTTGCAAACCATAAATGACACCAAGCAAGACGAATGCAATCCATGGCACCATTGATGGATCACGCACGAGCCAAACGATCAGATAGATGATGTACGCGACAGTGACCGGCTGAATGATAGTGCTGAGCAGGTCGACAAAGACGACGAAGCGCATACTGAAGCAGCAGAAACCACACAGTTGTTGCAAGGGAATGAGCTCAATCAAGTTGTGCACGGTTGAGTTGATCCAGCGACGACGCTGCGATAAGAAGACAGTGAAACTCTCTGGTGCCACGGTCCAAGCATGACAGCGGAAGATGTACTTAGTCTTGAACTTGGGATGATGCTTGAGAAGTAGGGTGGTCAAATAACGATCTTCGCCCAGATGAAGCAGGTTCTTCATGTGGAGCGTGTCCACACGAATCTCAGAGTAACTCTCGACAATCTCCTTGCTCACAAAGAGAGGCTTACCGCTTTCCGCTGAGCGAACGCGATACATACTGAAGCATCCAGGTAAGCAGGTGACCGAACCGAACAGACTCTCGAAAGCCTTCGTCAGATTGTGCGAGATGTAGTACTCGTAGACTTGAATCATGGTGATGATAGAAGTTTTGGCGTTCGAGAGCGACGTCTCACCGCAAGCGGCGATAAGCCGCACATCAGACAAGAAAGCAGAAACGAAGCGCGTTGCAGAATCTTGGGCCACAACCGTGTCGGCATCAACCTGCAGAATGTACTCATAGAACGTCGGGTTGACTCCAATGATATTTCGAATCTGGTGATGCATCTCGAGCTCCATGGGGCTCATTGGGAGATTGTAATGAACGCGGTTCAAGAAGCGCATCAGGACCATTTGTGAGTCACGCTTACCACGATTGCCAGGACGAGAGACTTCAGACGGCTTGCCAACCTTGACGACGACCAAGTAGGGTACGATGTGGCCCTGTACCTCGTATAGGCCAGAGTAAATCTTCGCCATGTTGTGCTGCTTCATACCCTCGCCTAAGCTTTCAAAGCTAAGTGGCTCGGGATCGACTGACTCGGGAACACCAAGAATGTCCAGAACGATGCGAGGGGTAGGTCGGTCGTTACCCTGACCAATGATCATACCATCGCAAATGACCAAGAGAAGTTTGCGCTTGTCGTCATATCGCATACGAGCCATTGAATCAATCGCACGACGCAGAGAATCTTCATCTTCGGTATATGCAGGCACTTGACAGATAATGAACTTGTCGAGATTCTCGGGCAGATTCTTTTTGCCAAACTGCAAAGCAGCAAAGAATTTGAAGACGATGATCAAACAGATCATGATCGAGATAGCAAGAATGAAGTATTGAGCGAATTGACACCGGGCCGAGTTACGGGTGTCAACGTGGCCGACGAAGAAGAGATTATCAAGGCACAGCTGCATGTGCGACCGCGTGGTAGGATCGATTTGGAGATCATTCCAGTACTTTGTGACATCGGTGCCGGCCTTCTGCTGGAAAAGACTGACAAGAAGTGGGCTCATGTAATTGGTGTTGACATCACTCTTCGGGGTCACATTCTTAGGGAACCGGGGAACCCGAGGCCCAGCAATGTAGTAAGTCATGTCGTAGACCTTGCCGTCAATGCTGACGATATTCTTGCCATCTTGATCAGCGAGCTGCTTCATGTATTTGTCGGTGAATCCCAGGTATCCTTTTTTGTAATTAGCCCGCAGCATGACCATTTGCTCGTAGAACCAATCAGCACGAGGATCTGAAGTCCAGCTGCGGAAATCATGATATTTAGCGTTGATGTCATAGTCGGCGCTTGAGACGAGAGAACTTGAGTCATTCATGTTGGACCGATAATCCAGAGGAACACTCGGATCGACTTTACCATCCACGCCTTGACACAAAGCCGAGACCTGAACAGGGAAGAGATTGGTGGCGTCGGTACCGGCATAATTTTTGAGAGCCTTTTGCGGCACGATATCAGGGTAATGGTAGGGTATGAAGTCTCCCAGATTGAAGACCACACCACGAATAGCAATGTAGGAGTCCTGGCCATCTTGGCCATTGTGGCTGCTCAGTTCTCCCTTGGAATAGACGTGTTGTGTCGGACAGACCAGGCCAGGGAAGGCGACAATCATGAACACGGCGACGGCGCAAGCAAACCAAATGATCATGTTAATTGCGAGCTTCTCACGCCAAGCCGTTCGAACATCCTTACGCTTCATGCGGCCGATCCATTTGATCAAGAAATCGGGGATATAGAAGGTCAGGAGGTAGACCAGGAACATCCACCGTTTCCGGGAGCCAGAAACGGGGACATCGTCGACTTCCTCCATGTTCTTCTCATTACCTTTCTGCAACATCTCCTCGCGTGTTTCCAGGTTGCGGAACATGTCGCCCGAGTTGAAAGCCGAGGCGCCGGCATCGGACTTGCCATCAAGCTCCCGGCTGCCAAAGTAGCCGCCTCCTTTAGACTCGTCCCCGTAAATGTACGCCCCAGGAGACTGATCCGCAGGATTCAGTAGGCGAACCTTGGTGTCTGCACCGCCGGGCTGGAATCCTACATCTCCTTCGTCAGAGCCGACGATCCTGCCGTAGGTAGGCGCTACCCTTTCACCAATCTTGGCCAAGTCGGCCCAGCACCGCTCACTCAAGAAAACTCCAGTGCTTCCCACTCGAGCCTCGTTACTCGGCCATCGTCTTTCATCCAAGACCACCTCGGCCTTCTCACGATCACTTCCCACAACAACATTGCCGATTTCGGCCAGGCCGAGGAACTCAGCGAACGGTAAGAAGACAGTGAAGTCGGCGTTTCTCAATCGTGAGCTGATTTCGGCAATACCGAATGTTTGTACCTGCATGCGGACACATTTGCTGTCGAACTGATTGGCAATGCGACGATCATTTGGTTTGAGGCAGATCACAAAATAGGGATTGAGATTCGGGGCGCTGAGACTCTTGTTGATGATTTCGAGACCAGAAAGGAACTGGCCCGCAGCACCCTGAGATTGACCCGCCACCAGTCGATCCTTCCGACCAGCAATACTCCGCCGGGAGCTGGCGGCCTGACTGTCGTGATCGTCTGCGTCTTCACTTTCGGCGCGATCAGCAAACAGTTGACGAGCCTGCTGATCGTGCTTGCGGCGGGCCATACTAGGCATCCGCAAAGGCTTCGATGATACCTGGGCTTGCACGATTGTAGTCTTTTCGCGAGGATGAGACATGGTCTGCAGCGCCTCCTGCCCAAAGAGCTCGCGAACGAAGTCACTTCGAGTAGACTTCATGAGATTCATGAGATCTCCCGACAGCACCTCTCCATTCTCCTCGATGAGACCAGTGACAGAATAGTCAACCTCGCCAGCGAAATGTTTGACGGTAAACGCCGTGCGAGCCTGCGAAAGGTACCCGGTGCCAACTGTGTTGCCACCATCCACAGAGATTGCGGGATTCTTGCCCTCGAAGCGTCGTCGGACGCTCTCAAGGAATTGGGCGTCACTTCGGCCACGACGAGTTTGATCGTCTAGAATGCTTAGAAGACCATTGCCATTCTTCAAAAGGCCACGAACAGTATCGGTGTTGTCAAAGTAGCTTGTTGCTGGAACGCTGATCTCTTCTCGGTCGAGGATATCTGCTTTGTTATCAAAGAACGATTGCAGGCAGTAATTGTAGAGAGACTCAGTTGCTGCATTACTCAAAAGCTGATCGAGCGTGGATCCAGTGGCTGGAGCTTGAGCGAAGCCGGGGAAATCAACGATTGAAATCGTGTTCACCACGCTGTCCTCGGCAGCGCACAACTTCTGGTTCACACTTTCGATAACGTAGGTGACGAGGAGGGAATAGATTGACTTTGCAAAAGAATCTGCATTCTCTCGAGCTCCTCGAGGGTCCAGCATGACAGTCACCCGCTCCCGATGAATAGTCTTGGTTTTGTAGCCTAAGCTGTTCTCGAGAGCTTCTGCACTCAGACCCAGGAAAGCGGCAACATTGCCAAGAGCATCTTTGTTTTTCACAACGGTGACTGTCTCTCCTCCTTCGTGAGAATAACCACCGCTCTCCTCAGCGGCGGTCATGGTTGTGTGTCCCGAAACAAATTCCAATTGGCCAATGTGCAGGATACTGGCCAGAATCTGACAGATTTCCGCAATTTCACCGCGCGAGAATTCGAGTTTCCTCAGGGCAGTCTTGAAGTGCTGGAAACCCTCATGATCATTGACCCCAACTTTCAGCTGCGTTGGATGACCAAGATAACGCCATCGCTTGTGGCCAGCCTCGGATGAGAGTTTCCCACCTGCCGTGGTGATATGAGTGGAATTATCGAAGCCCAAGTGAGCCTTTTCGGCGGCACTAGTTCCAGCCAACATGTAGTAGAGCGCATGGAAGCTGCGCTCACCAGTAGGTACAGACGAGATGCGACTGCGCTCCAGTCGATAGTCGATAATTTTACCACCAATTAAGGTCGGGTTGACCGTTGATGATCCATCGTACTGGAGCTCCAAGAAAAGACCAGCCTTGGAAGCGGTAGGAGTAGTAACGGATTTGGTGGTGGTTAGGGTGTCGAAAACAAAGGCTGCGTAGGAAAGCTTGGAGGACAGCGGTGTTGATGAATAGGAGAGAAACGAGGAGAGTAAGTGTGAGCGAATGGTCGTTTTACCCGAGCCACTCTCTCCCCTGCAGTCAAAGAACCGTATATTAGCTCAGACGTTTCTTTAAAGCCACACATCGTTGAATAAGGCATATACCCACAGAAACACAACGGCTTGATTCTCCCCGCGTACACCTAACCGAGTGAACGCACGACGAGCAAGATCCTCAGCCTCTCCAGCAGCGCTACCTTCCTTCTCTCCGTCCGGGCCTTTTGTAGCTGATGTGTACGTGTTGAACGAGATCAATGCTTGAGATGACAGACGAGCCGTGGGAAGTCCGACGTGAAAGCTATCGAGATCTGTTAATAGGAGAAATACAGTCGAGACGGCTCTTCGTTTGCTTTTGCACTGACCGGCTTGCCAAATGGGCTGTCAGATGCGTATCCGACTGAAGGTGCGCGGGGAGCGAGGGGAGCGAGGACTGGGCGTGGGCCGGTGTGCTCCCGGTGGTGTTGCCCGCCATTTTGGAGGCTCTTCACCTCTTCACGGTGAGGGCGACCGACCAGATGGGTAGCTATAAAGGCTGGCGAGGTGGAACGTGGATAGCGAGCGAAGAGTCCTGATTGACGATGCAGGTCGTGCCCAACAGTTCGAGGTCACTAAGGTTGGAACGAATGTGATATCAGGAATGCCTGCAAGAATGAAGACCCTTAGTGATGGTCAGGCCTCAGTGACATGGGAGTGTTAGGACAATAGCGGACAAGCGCACGAGATTAGGATTTGATGCACAGGAAACGAGTGATAGCAATCAAACCAGCACGACAACGAGGGTCAACTCAGAGGGCAAAAAGTCACTTTGGTTTGGTTTGGGGGGGATCACAGAAAACAGCAGTGGGTGTGGACGATCATTTGGTCTGGGGCTGTACGGAGCTAGCGGTATTGTATGTACTGTGTAATTGTATCAAGCTCTGTTACAATATCACAGAACACCGATAGTGGGACATATCTTGTACGAACTGCACACTAGTAAAAGTCGGCCTAATGTTTGCCGACTTTTTCCTTGACGAGTCGATTAGGTAGGTATGATTGATACTGTTATGTTACCGTGGCCAATAGGCTTTAGGTACACGATTTCTGTTGTCTGGATCAAGTGCCCTGCTGGTGCCTCAGTCTGTTATAAATAATGACTGCATAAATCTAAACAAACCTACTAGTGGGTATTCATGTACATATATTTGCCTTCCATTTCCATCTCCACAATGTTGTCTGAACATAGGTCATTTCTTTGCTTTTCATCCTCCTAGGGGTTATATCTATTTAGTCTCATGGTGCTGGTCCCTGATCGTGATCCCGTCAATTGACAATCTGGTCGTCTTGGAAGCTTGACTCGGGGCCCCATCGGCATCAAGCACAACATTAACGGTACGTATCGCGGTACCAGGGAACAGTAAAGTTACCGCACCAGAGCTAAAGATAGATCAGATTGGGCCGCCCCTGATTTGATTCAGCTGCAAAGAACCACACTCTTTGGTTGTTACCATAAATGGGATCCTGGAAACTCAAAACTCTCCGCGAGCCCGCAGTTCCGCACACGGCCCCCCAGATATACCGACGTATACTGAATACTCACTCCTTTTGAACCGAACCCGATTGGCCTACGGATGCCCTTGATTTACATACTTTACTCCTTGCTCTCTATAGTTATACGACCTGTCTGCCGCATGTGATTAAGCATAGTGACAGTTGAGAGAGTATTCGAAAATCAACAGTGCAGCTCATGCACACGTATCTATATGCATGCTTTGAGAATCAGGTTGGTACCCCTCGCAGGTAACATATTGATACGATTTTCACCGTAGTAGTGTCCTCGCAGCCTCTCACATTCGCAATGTTAAGGTACAGTATGCTATGCATACAGCATTACGGCTCTGTTCACGCCAGGATTTCGTCTGGCTAAAGCTGGATTGGTAGGAGTAGAGTAGTGGATCAGAGGCTAGAGTTGCTCCACTACTGTAACAAAGTTCGCATGATCGGGATTATGTGATTCGACTATTGAACTACCTGAGGAGTCCTGCGATATCCACCAAGATCGAACGCGGTTTTCATGAGCTTGTCTTCCGCAGATTTCGATCCATCGGCGGCATCGAGACTTATTGACCGAATACGATGAAGCCGCCCGGCCCTGCAATTTTTCCCGTCTGTATTACTTTCACATACGACTTTCCGGCCAGAATCTCGTGCGACCGAGTTCTCGAGTCAAATGAGCAAATGAGTCGACACGCGTAGTATTGTGCAGAGCTCTCTTGCGTCTTATGACACCGGCACTCTCTCAGACAAAACGTAATCATACGGTGGCAACTGGTAACAGTTTTCCAGAATGGCGCTCCCACATGTGAGACAACCCAAATTTAGCACCCGACAGCGGCCTCCAGATGGTAATGATTACTGTAATGATCCAGACAAATCTTGAGGTGTACTACTACTGCATAGCTGAGTCCAGTAAGTAGCACCTCCTAATCATATACGGTAAAATAAAACACAAAGCCACAGTACAGTTGTCAGTATGTATATATATGGACTCATGGAGTACTACTGTACTACACAGACATTGGGCTGTTCTAGGAAGTTTGATGAAGTTATCAGCCACATAACAGATAGAACTTTATGTGAGAACTCAGTACTGCACTACTGACTAGTGACTAGTAGACTACCCGACCTCAGACTAGTTAGTATTTACCAATGAGACATAGTCTATGATCAGGTTCCCTGTGCCCCTCCCAAGGACGTATCAAATTGGAGCCATGTCGTCGATCAGGAATGAAGGATCTTAGCAGTGCCGAGCCACAATAGTACCCAGTCTTGTGTATCAGCTGACATCTCAGATGGCCCCCTTTTTTCCGAAGAAACAATCATTCCGAGCTTATTTTTACCCGTCGTCTTCCATCTATCAGCTTGTCAAGTCACTCAGTGATAATAGGTACCTATTACCTAGTACCATCATGCTCTACAACACAGAGGCTCGGGGCTTTAGCATGTTTCAGTATGTCGCGACCCAATCGAATTGTCACCTACACAATTCAAAGAGACGCGCTTCATGATTAGTTTTCACGTACAGTTAAATTAGGACAGACTGGACAGTGGAGAGTATAACCGCAATCCCTGTGCTCGGAATATATACAGAAGACTAATGAGGTATGTTGTGATCTTATACTCCTTGTTAGAAGGTGAACTAGACCTAATTAGATGTTTGCTTCATAAGAAAGCCTGGCAGCAGAGAGCTTACTCAATTTACTGTAGGCGTCTAACGGGAGCCTCAGCGTTAAGATTGACGTATTCTGTCTGTCAAAATCTTATCGCAGTTGCAATGCCATCGCGGGCGTCAATTTTGATAATTGGCATGGACACGCCTTGATCCGGGACGTCAATGCTCGGACATATTGCATCAATCTCAGTCTGTAGTGGTGTGCGTAAAGTCGTCGCCAAGCACACTTGAGGGACTTGGCTACTCTCTATCTCAAATTACACATTCTACAGTATCATCATACAGGACGCGTATCATATATATGTCGTAGGAAGTAGGAACATAGAATGATGGTCTATGGGACAATGTGATATTGTCCATATTATTATACGTGAATTGATACGCATAGGTAGTGACGGAAGGCCGGAGTGATCAGAATCAGTGAGTTATGACCACATTAACTAGTGGTGGGCCGGTGGCACTAACCTACATACAACTGCATGTATTCAAAATTACATGGGTGTGGGGCTGTGGGCTCAGGAGCTGTAATACCGACCTAGGCTCAAATATACAGTACGCTAGTACGGCCATGTATGTATATACACTTGTACGGTACAGTATGTGCGTAAATAATAAATATAGTACAGTAAGTGGCCCATACCAGATCTTCCCCAGTTCCCACGACCATATTACCCTCTGCTTGAGGCCTCCCTCGATTTTTCCGTTGTGCTGGATGCTGTCAGTCGTTTTCTGAATTTCGCCCTCAACCTCAGCGTCGTCCTCACATATTTCTGAAACTCCTAGGTTTCATTCTCCATTCGCTTACACGCACCTTGTTCTTCAGTCGCTCGCTATCTTGCATACCCGACGTTTTGTTGACTTCGCTTTGTTGACACACCCCTCAAGTCTCCCCTCGCCCATCTCACTCTACGCCCGAACAGCTCCCAGCTTGTGGATTCTCCTGCCATTGTGGTTTTCGCCCATGCACCAAGACTAACTTCTACGGTTGAACTCTTGATCTGGTCATATTGGCCATGTCGAACCGCTACTCGGTCTATTCTACCCAGTCTGCCGGGTTCGCAGGCCCCCGTCCAGCAACTCAGCAGCCCTCCCAGGTCTCGACAACCACTTTACTTAATGCTCTCCATTCGTTCTACACAGCCGGCCAGCCGTATCAGTTAGACTCGGCGACGAGCCTCGTTGTCAATACCTGGGTGACCGCTGCTACCACCTTGCCCGATGGTCGCAATGGAGCCACGTTGGATCGTGATTTGGCGGTGCGAGCCTGGGAACATGCCAGGAGGCGAGCTGAGGATGGCTGCATTGTTCTAGGGTTTGTATTCACTTTCGATCCTTTCATTCTCCGAAGGACTTTGGCTTACACTTTCCTAGCTCTCTCCATCAGTCCACGCCGTCGCTCCTCGAGCCGTTTCTGACCGCACTACCGGTTACCACACCCCAAGTCGCTTTCACATCTCTGTCGGCCCTTCGACCGTTTCTGTCCGCAGTGACTGCATTCAACCCATCATATTGTCTCCATTCCGCGCTCTCAGCCTCGTATACGTTGACCCTGCAAGGCACCGTCATTGGACTCTCTTTGGCTCTTTCCACATCTGGCATCAACGTGCGCAAGGGTCTGCTGGAGATTTCTGCAGAGCCGGGCTACCGGGCCTTCGATGTCTTCTACTACCTCCTCACTTCTGCATCGACGCCAGCTGAGCGGGAGTTTCTCGACCTAAAGGACTTGTCTCAATATACACTCCTCAGCCGATCAGGAACATACGAGCCTCCATCCTACCTTCCTACTGCCGATGATGCAGCAGCTGCTGAGGATTTGCGGGCGAACCTCAAGGCCATCGGAATTAGAGGAGCGTCTTTACGAGGCCTGTTGTCGGTCCTTGCTGGTATTCTCAAGCTGGGGAACACTGCTGGACTAATGGTTGATCAGGAGGAGCTGGAGGACGTTTGCGAAGATGTCGGAGGTCTTCTCGGCCTTGACCCGGAAGTTCTGCTCCACAAATGTTCTACCAATGAGCGTGAAGTGCTTATTGCTGGCATCTACGAAGCGCTCGTGGACTGGGTCATCAGTAAAGCCAATGAAGCCATAGCTTCCGAGGTCCAAAATACCCTTGAGCATGATTCCAGCACTGGTGGCGCAGGTGTTGCTTATCACGCAGACGAAGATACGGTAGCTCTGACTATCATTGATATCCCGCGGCCAGCTTTGGGCAAGGCTGTCGCAATGCGTGGTGTATTTGATGACAGTCTCGGGCTCAATGCTGAAATGAAGGAGGATGGAATTTCTCTCCCTGCCGTTGGTCAGTCCGTCATTGGTGAAATGCATGCTGCAGTAACTGAAGTCGAGCCGGACCTTGGCATGACGACGGGCGCTGCTGGTCGTGAGCGTGAGCACGAGATGGACGTACGCCAAAGTGTTCTAGAGAAGGTGGGATTGGAAGCCGATACCGACTCCTTTTTGCGCAAAGTCTTGTTTCCTGTCGAGACCGAGGGCATTTCTTTAGGTCAAAAGGGGCGCTTCGATCTTTCTACAACTCTCGGTAGCAGCCGGGTCTGGTATCATCTCTCCATCCATCCCACGGATGACCTGCCCAGCCACCTTGTGGCCAATACGACAGCCTGGTCTGCGGGAGCTGTTTCACGCCAACTAAGAGATTGGCGTTTGCCAGAGTGGGCAAACCGACGTTTGAAGCAGCTTGACTTCACAGCTGATTTCGACGTAGAAGAATTCGTGGCTCGGTACTCTCGTCTTGGCTGCACCGAAGGCCAGGACGGTGTCGAAAGTTGGATTCTTGAAAGAGGCTGGAGCAATGGTGACGCCATTGTTGGCCAACAACGAATCTGGATGAGGGAGGGTGCATGGTGGGAGGCCGAATCCATGCTCGACCTGAAGCCAGATTCAATGCTTAACAACCCCTTCGAATACGGAGCGGCCATGTATGAGCCTGGCTATACTCCTGACATCAACCCAGTCACTGAAAATGCTACGCTCCTTGGCGGTGACATGGTGATGCACAATCCGAGCGTAATTGCTCCAAGCGTGATGGCCGGGGCCAAGTCAATTGCTCCCACCGGAATTACGACAACGGGTGCTGGTGACTATGGCCTTGGCCACAAAGGCGACGACAACAAGGGCGACATCGCTTATTACGATGACTACGGCCGATACATTGGTGATCTTGACCCTGAGTTTGGTGACCCAAAGCACATTGAAAAGAAACAGATCTCACTCGGCCGGCGACTTTGGACTGGATTGGTCTGGGCTCTTACATTCTGGATCCCATCATTCCTTCTACGATATATTGGTCGCATGAAGCGTCCAGACGTTCGTTTTGCCTGGCGAGAGAAAGTTGTTCTCGTCGCCCTTATCTTGTTCTTCAATGGAGTCGTCTGTTTCTACATTATCGCTTTTGGTGACCTCTTGTGTCCCAACAAGGCCAAAGCGTGGAACACCAAGGAGGTCAGCTGGCATACTCAAGACAATAACTTCTTCGTCAGCATTCATGGACGGGTTTACGACATTTCCAAGTTTTGGAAATTACAACACAGCGACACGAATACTGAGACCACGGCCAGCAACATGAAACCCTTTGCAGGGCTGAATCTGGACCCTTACTTTCCGCCTCCGCTTACTCAGTACTGCAATCCTTTCGTCAGTTCCGACAACAATAATCAAGACATCCAGTTGAGTTACAACGATACGAACGCAATTGTGGATCCTACTGCGAACCATGCCTGTGGAAAGCGAAATCAGCCTGATCCTAATTCGAAACTCTACCATGAGTCGTGGTACGGAGACATCTTCTTGCCAAAGATTGCCGACTACTACAAGGGTGAGTTGGTCTGGTCAAAGGGCACGATCAACAAGCAAGCCAATGACGACGCCCGATACTGGGTCATTGTGAATCAGAAGGTCTATGATCTTACCGACTACTTCCACACGGTCCAGATCATGAACAAGCTGAAAACGTATGACTTCCTACCGAGCGCCGTAACCGACTTGTTCAAAAACCACCCAGGCGAAGATGTCACAGACAAGTGGTTGGACACTGCAGACTTCCGCAATGCGCAAAGATGTCTCGACTTCGTCTTCTACAAAGGCAAGGTTGATTTCCGCGATAGCCCGAGATGTACTGTCAACAACTGGATCTTGTTGGCTTTCACTATTCTCATTTGCTCAGTGATCCTTGTCAAATTCATGGCTGCGCTTCAGCTCGGGTCGAAACGTCGGCCAGCTCCTCAGGACAAGTTTGTCATTTGCTTGGTTCCCGCGTACACCGAGGGCGAGGACTCCCTACGAAAGGGTCTTGATTCTTTGACAGCTCTCCAGTACGATAACAAGCGAAAGCTCATCTTTGTGATCTGTGATGGAATGATCGTTGGTGGTGGTAACGATCGTCCAACCCCAAAGATTGTCCTCGACATTCTTGGAGTGGATCCCAAGATCGATCCTCCAGCGCTTCCTTTCCTCTCAATCGGTCAAGGTAGCGAGCAGCTAAACTACGCCAAGGTCTACTCTGGGCTTTATGAATATGAGGGCAACGTTGTCCCATATATCGTTGTCGTCAAAGTTGGCAAGGAGTCTGAGCAGCGAAAGTCGAAGCCTGGTAATCGTGGCAAGAGAGACTCCCAAGTTCTTCTCATGCGGTTCTTGAACCGTGTCCATCATCGCGCTCCGATGTCGCCAATGGAGCTTGAAATCTTCCACCAGATCAACAATATCATCGGAGTGGACCCAGAGCTCTATGAATACTGTCTCATGGTGGATGCCGATACCAGTGTCAAGGAAGACTCGCTCAATCGTCTGGTTGCCGCATGCGCAGCTGATGCGAAGATAGCGGGAATTTGTGGTGAAACCAGTCTTCAGAATGAGGAACGCAGTTGGTGGACTATGATCCAGGTGTACGAATACTATATTTCCCACCACCTTGCCAAGGCCTTCGAATCTTTGTTCGGCAGTGTTACATGTCTTCCGGGCTGGTGAGTACCTATCCATTCAGCGCCAAGAAGGACGCCGGCTAATCCATAATCTAGTTTCTCTATGTACCGGTTGAGAACTGCTGACAAGGGTCGCCCTATTATCATTGCCGACAAGCTGATTGAAGAGTACGCCGATATTGACGTCGATACGCTACACAAAAAAAATCTTCTTTCTCTGGGCGAGGATCGTTTCCTCACAACACTCATGACCAAGCATTTCCCGACTATGCGTTACAAGTTCATTCCTGACGCATTTGCGAGTACGGCGGCTCCAGAAACCTGGAGCGTCCTCATGTCGCAGCGTCGCCGCTGGATCAACTCAACCATCCACAATCTTGTCGAATTGGCGGCTCTCAAGGATCTTTGTGGCTTTTGCTGCTTCAGTATGAGGTTCGTCGTTCTAGTGGACTTGCTGGGTACGATCATTCTTCCTGCGACGTGTATCTACTTAGGTTACCTGGTTTACCGCGTCGCAAGTGGCACTGGACCTTTCCCTGTCATTTCAATTGTCATGCTGGCTGGTGTTTACGGTCTACAAGCCATCATTTTCATCGTCAAGCGCCAGTGGCAACACATTGGATGGATGCTTATCTACCTTGTGGCGTTCCCTATCTACAGCTTTGTCCTGCCTTTGTACTCTTTCTGGAGGCAAGATGACTTTACGTGGGGTAACACCCGTGTCGTCATTGGCGAGCAAGGTGACAAGAGAGTCATTGCGGTGGAAGATGAAGGCTTCGATCCTCGCAGTATTCCTCTTCAGCGTTGGGATGACTATGCACTGGCCAATAATCTTCCTGGCCGCCGTGGTGAGGTTGGTTTGAACCAAGAAAAGGGCTACTACAGTGGTCGTTACGTTGATGAGCACGCCATGGAGATGGATGACATGCACTCGCAATACTCATCGGTCAAGCCTGCCTCGACTATCCTTACTGGTTTCCCCGGTCAAGGTCGCCACACGGGCCCCTACATTCCCCCCCAGTCACCCGCTCCTTTCGCCGGCGGAAATGTGGCCGGTAATCGTAATTCGCAGATGACCAGTATGTCCCGCTTCACGGACTTCCCCCAAACGGGCGCTCCCTCGGCTGGTGCATCTCGGCACATGTCTGTCGGAAATTTGAGTGCATACCAGGACAATCCCGCTCTCTCATCTCGCCACAGTCTTGGATTGATGCAGAGCAGTGAAAACCTTCTCGCGGCATCTCGATCACGCAGTCCTCTCAGCCAATTTCCTTCGCGTCCGGCCAGCACTGCCTTTGACTTCCGCGCTGGTAGTGGACCGGATGATGCTGCGATAACCGAGGCAATTCGCCACTGCCTCTCAGAAGTCGATCTTGACACTGTCACCAAGAAACAAGGTATGTGATTACAGTCACCTCGATCATGGGCTTTGTCAACGAATACTAACTTATGATTGCAGTGCGTGTCCTCGTTGAGCAGCGTCTGCAGACTTCGCTTTCCGGGGAGAAACGAGCCTTTGTGGATCGTCAGATTGACCACGAGCTCGCAAACATGTAATTGGTCTCCGGTTGCTTTCTTTTTGATTTGCGCGTTTTCTGGCCATTTGCATATATCAGCGCGTATCCTTTTTTATTGTCGTATAATTTGACCCTCCGAAGTTCACAATCAGAAAACATATTTCGGCACCTCTAGCGTTCATGCTTGATCTTCTGAAAGACCGATGTACATGGGACTTTTTGTGTGCATTGCTCTTATACTATGATATTCTGAGTACATAAAGTCGAGCTGCTTTCGTATGATCACTGGATTGAATACCTGAATATGGATGCCATTGGCATCAATTCGTAGATAGCGAAAACATATGTTCAATCATTTCGGTTTCTGCTTTCTCCACGTCTTAAGCGTGACTACTGTCGATACAAGCCCATATGCTCACGGCTCAGTCGGCCTGTCATGTTGAACGCTGTGCTCGAGCCAATTTCACCATGAGCGGCTTTTTCTGCCAGAGATTATAAGTTTCTTGGTTCTGCCAGCTCCCGACTTCGGCTTCCAGAGTCATGTCGAGCTTCCACAAGATCTTGGCCGTAATCAGTCGCATCTCGGCGTAGGCAAGACTTGAGTAGAAAAAGAGGGAGGTCAGCGCACAAGCAAACGACAAGAGAAGAAGGACTTGAAGTCCGATGGGAGAGATAGATTGAACTTACTTCTTCCCCAAGCAGTTACGAGGCCCCAGCGAGAAGGGATTAAATGCAAGGCGCTTATCGTTCTCAAAGCGAGGAGCTCGTTTCTCCAGCCATCGCTCTGGCATGAAGGATTCCGGCTCGGTGAAATTGGATTCGGCATGGAAGGTCGAGAAGAAATGTCCGCTCACGACTGTGCCTTCGGGAATATGATGACCATCGACGACTGCACCGCCCTTGGGCACCACTCGAGGTGTCACATCTGCCACGGGAGGGTACATCCGCAGAGATTCTTCAAGAGTAGCATTCAAGTATGGCAATTGAGCCACTGACTGGAAGTTGATCTCGTCGTAGGACTTGAACGCATCTCGAACTTCCGTCACGACTTTCTTTTGGACAGCAGGATTCATGAGCACGAAGTAGGTGAAGCCCGAGAGAAGCGTAGCGGTAGTTTCGCTGCCAGCCAGGATGAGGAGGGCCGCATTACTTTCCATCTCGCGAGGTGTCATGGCACGCTCGTCAGTCACTCGCAAGACATGAGTCATGAAATCTGGGCGATCGGTCTTGGTCTGTAGTCTGCGACGAACTTTCTCACTGCTCAGGGCGAAATGATTATCGCGCATCTTGGCCCCTTCCCCTGAGATGATCAGTTTGCGCAGGACCGGAGCCAAGATGGGATACATTTTGCCCGGCCGCAGTTGAACATTGACTTTGGCGCTCGCGAAAACCATCTTCACCCATGGATGATACTGGCTATCGCGTAAGCATCCGAAGGGCTCTCCAAAGGCCAGATCACCGATGATGTCAAAGGTGGTGAAGTTGTACCAGGAGACCATATCGACCGTCGCACGAGAGTTGTCGATCTGCTCCTCGAGTCGATCCACGAGGAGATCAACATAGGAATGAACCAGGCTCTCTTGATCCCTCAATGCTTTTTCGGAAAAGGCGTGAGACAACAGCCGTCGTTCCCTTGCATGGTCGGCTTCATTCGAGTTGATGATACTTGGACCAGTCGGTCCGACAATATATGTTGCGGGATCTTTCAAAAACGATTGCTGCCCAGCTTTGCGATGTCCATAGATATCCTTCCATGCCTGCGCACTTCGATACACAAGAGTAGTGGGGCTCACTCGAACAACATCTCCATACTGATCGTGAAGCTCCTTGATCTTAAGATGATGCTTGCCAGTCACCAGCCAATAAAGGTTGGGCAGATCCGTACAGGCTGCAAGCTTGGGCCCGGGGAACTTGGCCAGAGGACTGAAGAAGAGTCGGTACACGATAAGGACCACCCTATAGATGAGTGCCTGCGTGCAGTCTCACAGATTAGTCCTCCTCAAATATCAAACACACAACTGGGCTGAAGGGTTGAAAGCCTTACAGTCGAGATAGTAATACCCAACAGAATGCGAGCATTCGCCTCAAGGTCCAAGGAAAAGAATGTGTCTAACACCATCCTTGTAAAAGTCATTGCTGGTCAATTTCGCTCTAACAAGGATCAGATGTCGTGCCGAAATAAAAGACAATTTGCAACAGAAGGCATCAGAGCTTTTATACACTTCGGTCTAGACCGTAGCATAAATGAGCATATGACGCATTCAGTGCATAGAAGTCAGGTTCGACACGCATCTTCTGGCAGCAAGCTCAGATTGTGTCACCTTGCCCGAGACTGGGTGGGACAGACAGTTAGGCCGCCAGAGAACTTCGCTGGCTAGAGACGAGATCTTCTTGATCTGCGCATGTCGGGCCCATTCCTGTACGGAGGCTGGCTAGGACGGAACGCATATAGAGAGACTGTTGCAGCAACGTAGCATAAGTCCTCAATCTAGGTGTATTTGTGCATTTGTGCATTCGCCAAAGCAGAATTCTAGCCCTGCAGTACACCTGATCGAGTTTATTAGCCACGCCTCGACCATGATACAGCTTCACTTTTCTCCACCATCTGCGCATCCCGTAATTTGGTGAGGGTTACATGCATTAGTGGCGCACCTGAAAGGAATACGCTGGCTTAACTTGCTGCGGGGAAGAGACTTGCTCAAAATGGCAGTGGAGTGAATAATGTCTCGACTTCAGATCGACCTGTTTCGTCGAGAGTGTTGCCGATTGATCCGTGGGAAGCACTGGCTCATTGTTGAGGATACCCCATGTTGATCGATCTTTGCAGACATAAAGAAGTCTTGCTACCATTGAACCTTTGCCATCTCAGAGCACGTCGAGTAATGCCTCACGAGGTTGAATTGCAGGAAGAGCCGTCGCTTACATGAGCAGATCACCCGGGCCCGATCATGAAGAACACTTGAGTTGTCATTGTCGTGTGACCCTGTCAGTCTCCAGTCGAGTTTGTCCAATACAAGACTGTGAAACGTGTAACAGACGAATATGGAGCCCGTAATAGACAATTGGAGGAAAGCCGGTGTCGATCAGCCTTCGTGAGGAAAGAGGGCTGTCCAGAAGGGTTATGAAGACATAAAGTCTTGTGCACCATCTTTGAGCATAAGTAAAGATTCAAAAAGACGTCGTATCGGAATTCAGGCTTCTTCAATGCCTTGTTTATCCCGCGTGCGTCAAGTGTTCTGCATGTACATCATCACAGTGGCCAATTAGAGGCTCTTCGCCTTGCAGGAACGTCATTAGACCGCTTGAAAATAGCCACCGAGTCTCCTGCATGATGCCGAAGAGGACGAGTATCACGACTGCACAATAATGCTAGAGCTGGCGCAGACGAAGATGAGACATGCAGGATAGTCGATAGGGGCGCTGAAGGGCCGTGGAGGGCCGAAAGGGTGGACTTTGCCGCGATGAAATCATTTACAGAGCAATGAGCTGCCGAGAACTCGGGAATTTCTCGTGCCGTCCATCTACACCGAACAATTGAAGTCTTTGTAGACCCCGGCATCTATTGGGAATGACATTGACGAGCGTCGGACGATACGGTTATTATCAAAGTGAGGTCCGCTCACATAGCTCTGTATTTCTTTCTTGACGAAGACTGTCACGAGGAACCTGACATATGGAAGGCATGCAGGATCTTCCGAACACCTTTGGGACTTTGAGAATGGTGATGATGGTGGTAAACCTCCTGAGCTCGTTCCAGAATGGCTCGAATCTTGGCAACCGGAACTTTTGCCTTACGATCGTAGGTGAACAACCCGTTGACTTCTTGCTCAATGTCATACAGCTGCGTGTACACCAAGCCACAGGTATGACCACCCTTGACCACGGCCATGACTAGGTTCTCAAAGCGCCGCAGAAAATCATCGACATCGGCGGCGGTGGTATAGCCCCAGTCACGCTCTCCTGCTTCGCCATCCCGGGGAGGCGCAATGTTGACACCGCCGAATTCCGTACAGATGACCGGTGCTCCAGCTTGATGCTGAGCACCGGCATCGACAAGCGTGTGACCTGAAAAGCCAGAGTAGATAGGCTTGACAAACAGTTCGCGGCCGGCTTTCGGACCAAGAATTCCCCCCTCCATTCTGGAGCACGTCTGGGCGAGCTCAGAGAAATCTGCGTAGTCATGATAAGTTGTCAGATCGGTGAGTACGTGCTCCCAGCCGCAGTTGTCATTGATGGGACGACTTGGGTCGAGGGTTCTGAAGCAGCGATTCTGGTCAGTGAATCTGTCTCCTTATCAAGGCATAGATCACTCTTACTTGGTCAAATAGTATAGCGAGCGGATATGATTCCGCTGCTCGATACTGTCCTTCAAGGATGGGTAGGCCCAGCTCTCATTGTTTGGTGTCCACGTAATCACACATGGATGGTTGATGTCCCTTTTGACGGCTTCGATCCATTCCGCGTTCATGCGCTCAACGTAGTCAATTCCAAATTCGTATGCATTAGCCATCTCGCCCCATACCAAATAGCCAAGACGATCTGCCCAGTAAAGAAATCGAGCATCTTCCACTTTTTGATGCTTACGGCACCCATTGAAGCCGAGCTCTTTTGCCAGGATGATATCTGCTTTGAGAGCCTCGGACGAAGGAGGGGTCATTCCTGTTTCAGGCCAGTAGCCTTGGTCAAGATTCAACATCTGAAACAGCGGTTTACCATTCAGTCGGAATGTGCCATCGCCGGATTGCCACGACAAGCTGCGCATGCCAACCGTAGTGTGAACCTCGTCCACCTGGTTCCCTGAGCTATTGCGGAGACGTAGCACGAGGTCGTACAGTATGGGATGTTCGGGAGCCCAAAGAGCGATGCCGTTAAGCCATACTCCTTCCTGATCATATGGTGCGGTGGTTTGAAACCCAGCAATGTCATCCAGCTTCATGTCGAGATCAAAAGCGACGAGGTCCCGTTCTTTGGGGAGCTCAGCCTCCTTGGTGACAACACTCGACCCGTTTAACAGGACCTCGACCTCCACGACACAAGGATCCTGTGGTGACCTGCCAGTCACAGCAATCTGCGCATGAACTTGGCCGCGCTGAATGTCGTCTGCTCGTAAAACAGTTCCGCCGCTGCCACAGCATAGCCGCATACCAGGCACACTCTCGATCCAGACGGACTGCCAAATCCCCCCCGTTGGCGTGTAAAAGATGCTTTCCGAAACAGGCTTCCAATATTGCTTGCCACGAGGCTGCGCCAGGTCACTCGGCGAGTCTCTCACACGCACGGTCAAACGAGCAGATTTGACACCCGCACTGAAAGCACCGGTCACATCGAGGTCGAAAGGAACATGGCCGCCTCGATGTTCCCCAATAAAAAACCCGTCCACCCAGACGGAGCACTCGTAGTCTACCGCGCCAAAGCGTAAGAGGAGTCGGTTTCCTTGGTCTTTTTCGTCCGCTGTTCGGACATCATTGATGCGTCGTTCATACCACATCACTTCGTGGGCTTCTAGCAACCCGATTGCTGAAGCCGCGGTTTGAAATGCATATGGAACCTCGATCTCACGTTTGCTCTGGTTGTGAGCAGTATTTGGGGGAATGCCATTCTTTGGCCATTCGTTGGCAAGTCCCTCGTTGCCATCGTCGAAGAGGAAATCCCAGACCCCATTGAGAGACACCCAATTGAGAGATATTCGTTCGAAGTCTGGACGGGGATACGAGGTAGCCATTGTGAAGGTGCACTTAGGCCAGTTGCGACATGCAGTACTCGTTCAGCTCTGCTCCTGAAGCGCTCAGCCACCCGGTTACCACTGGGATAGTGAATGGAGAGAAGCGGGGAGATGTGAACTAGCAACCCCTCACTCCTTCCACCTCACTCATTGCTACGTCAGCCGACACGCGTCGATCGCAGTACTGACTTCTGTCCGAGTAGCTTAAGCTAACAGTATACCGAAATATCGACCTCCCAATTATTCAATGGTGAGCGTTCTAAGCAGAGAAAGGACTCTGATGAGAGCCAGGTCTACCGCACTAAGCAACAACAAAAAGTGTCACCACTAAGAGGAATGCAAAAATGGTCTCCAAAGTCGATCTGATTTGACAAGAATATCGCAAACAAAACATACGAAGAGGCGAATCGTAGACAATGTAGGAATGCCGTGTCAAGAGTATTCGACGTGGGCCGGAATGGCGCCAGTCAATGGGGGTATCATCATCTTGACGCCGGGATTTGCAAAGGACTCCGCCACTATCTTCCCCCCAAAAGCCTCGCCTATACAATACCCAAACAATCGACATCGCAATGGGAAGACGGCTGGGAAGAAAAAGAAGCAGAAGAATCATGACAGGAGGGGTAAAAAAAGAATAGAATTGGAAAGAGGTTTCAGAAGCATCGGGCGGATGATTCCCCCTTCCAATTAATGCAGGAACAGAAATTCGAAGAGAAAAAACAAGACATGTAGACAAACAACAACGAAGGAATATGCGTGATCGCACGCCGGTTCCTTTGGATATCTCTTGTTTTCTTTTCTTGACGCCATCATTGCCTGCGTTTCCGTGGTATCACTGAATTCGAAACAAAATCAAAGCACGAAGAAGAGACATCAAGATGAAAAAGACGCGAGAATGGAAAGAGGACAGATGGACCCAGAGGAAAGACAAAGAAACATATCAAACCGAAACACGCTGGAAACAATCAAAACAACCAAAAGGGTATACTGCTGCTGTGAATTGATATTTTGGGTTTAACGCGGTGGCCCAATGGGGGCCGGGTATCCAGAAGTAGAATTCGAGGTGCTAGGGCGACCACTTTCAAATGAAGCCCGCGGATCATGTTTGGGTGTAACATCTCCGGGCGCGGTACCGAATGGAAATTTGGTGTCAAAGCGAGTGGGCCAGCCGTTCGTGCTGCTGCTACTCTTGTGACTGTGTGAGCTGCCAAGGACGGGAATATCATCCTCGGTCAGGTTAACGCCGGAATCATTCCAAGGGTTGCGATAACCGCTGTCTCGAGACTCCATGGAGACGAGCGAAGCCTTGGAAGCATTGCTAGAAGCATGCTTGAAGAAGGATGCAGGCGAAGCAGAATGATTCTTGCGTCCAATGAAGGATGAGAAGGACGAGATGCTGCCCGGCTTGCGTAGGCGCTCAAAGATCGAGCCACGTTCACTGGTCTCGTCGGCAAAACTGGGTCGTGTCGGAGAGTCAGTCACAAGTGGAACTGGAGCATGCTGCAACAACTTCGAATCGAAGAAAGGGAGGGACTCTTCGAATGAGTCGGACTTGGGACGCGGGATCGCGCCCTTGACAGTGTTCGCATCGAGGCCATGAGCGACGAGGCGGGAGATCAGGAAATCGATGGCGTCCTTAAGACCGCCTGCATTGTTACGAGTGTACCCGAGCACAACCCGGTCTTCCGGGGCGGGTTCCGGGGGGGAAGAGGAGCCCTCCTCGGTCGTAGGCATATCGGCAGCCGTGTCGACATTGATATCGACTTCGTATTGCTCTTTGAGCTTGGTTTGAACGTCGGCGACGAATTCAGGGGACTTGAAGTAGCTCTGTAGTTCGGCAGAGCTTTGGAAATGCAATTCATGACTTTCCGGAACCATGCCAAGCAGAGCATCCACCGCCTGAGGAACCTGATACTCAGGGCCAGAAATGGTGACCACGTCACTGGCCAATTCAGTACTGGGGAATTCAATCTTGCAATTCCATTTCTTTTCCAACTCGTCGATCTCAGTGATCCGAGCCAGAAGCTCCCGATGGTAGAGGCGATTGATGACGACCCGCTCAGAGACGTACTCGGCATCGACTTTCTCTACCATATCCATGATCTCTTGCTTCACCAGGTCCAGGCTCTGAGCATTGCGCGCAGGAGTTCGGCAGATCACATTATCGACTTTGATATCGTCATCCTCCTTGCCCATTCCGCCGCGATCCATGGCATTGGAAAACTTGACGAAGACGGAATACTTCTTCATGATGCGCTGGATGTGCTGCCCGCCGATACCGATGATTCGCTTGTGGTATTGATCAGGGACATGGAAGGAAATTGACGCTGGCATCTCCTGTTCGACAAGATCAAGACCATTCTTGGTCGACTCGTACTGGTTACCGCAGACGTCGATGTAGAAATTGTACTCGTTGAAGCCGTCGAAGATGATCTGGACGTTACCTGTGAAATTGTTAGTTAAGGCGGGTCGATATGGTACACCCCGACAGATGAGAGACTTACTTTGACCCATGATCTTGTTGATTTTGCCGTTCTTCTTACCACTGACGAACTCCTTGTGCTCGTTTGCAAGCTCAATCTTCACTCGCATCTGATATTGACTGCGTGTCACGAATGGGATTTGATTCACCACGGTCATGGCCGCCTTGACTGCGTCATCGGAGCCATTGATGGTGAAAGTCAGGTTGTCAAAGCTGACCTCGGCTTCTGAATTGGTGCAGATATCCGAAAGCATGGAGCGTATGTCCGCCGCGCCGGGGGTTCGAATGCCACCTTGTGCTGGATCGGGCATCAGAATCCACCACGAGGCGCTGTAAAATTGACCAGCCTGTGCAAAGTGATTAGCAGGAGTCGGCAAGTACTCTCGTCCAACGGGTTTGGCATACCAGGGCCATTATCTCCCGCACAGTGCGCTCGACATGCAGCACTTCGGTTCCTTGGATGCGCACCAAGCCACGTTGACTTCCCAGTTGGGGGAACAAGACGTAGGAGCCGTTCATTTCCATCACTTTGCGGACTTTATCCAGACGGTCGAGGAGAATGTTGTCGATCTTGTTCGAGTTCACAACCACATCCTTGACGTAAATTTTGACTCCCAAGACCAGCTCTCGCAACTTCTGCTTGGCGCGAGCAATTTGCTCCGAGGTGTCACCTGTGATGTAGACTTCGTCTTCGCTGCGACGGCTTGCACCGGGGGGTGTGTAGCCAAAGATTCGGGGGAACGGCGGCGGGAAGTAGATTGCGGTACCGGTAGCGGCTTCGATCAACTTGATGTTCTTGCGGGTCCGTCCACACACGAGGGTGTGCATGGTCAACTCTAGCTTGATAGCATCCACATGACGTTTCAGCTGCATGTCTGTGTTAGCCTGGTATCTGTCTGAAACGTTTGACGCGCAGCGCGGGTTGCCCTACAATTTGATCGATCATGATGAGGATTCGCGTCTTGGCATGCTCTGAGCTCTCCATGTCACCATAGATAGCGACTCGGAAGCGCTGCTCAAGTCCGTTATCTGAAGCATAGCCATAGGAAGAGACCACTGCGCTATCCGCGTCGTGAAGTCTGGGGGTGAGCAAAAAGATGTCGGTCCCGGTGTAGGCCGCCAAGGTGTCCATGTGTTCCAGTACACTTGCTCGGATCCCTTTGGGTGAGCCATCCACAATCAGGTGCATATCAACGTCAACAGTCGCGCATCGCTACATAGGCAAAAGTATTGTCAGCAAAGGACCGCCTTCACTTGCGACTTTCAAGAATCGGAACCGTTCATCCAGCCGGAGTCGACGGAAAGCAAAGACCGACCAGGGGGGAGGGGGGAGAAAACTTCATGGACATACCAGCATGATCGGTGTCTCATTCAGGATCTTAGCCCGCATCTTCCGGACTGTCTCTCCGTCGCCGGTCACACAGACGTTGGTGACCATGCCGTTTGGGCGCCGTTGTAGCGAGGGCACGACCTTGGGTTCAGAAGACGTGACCGTGGCTTCGATTCGGCCTCCACTGGTTTCAGTGATCTGGCGGCACAACCTCCGCAAGCCGTCCACATTGCTCGTGTGAACTGGAAGCTGGTGGATGGGTGTTCCCTCAGGGCTTCCTTCGGGAAAAGTCCACCGCTGTAGGGCATTTGGACTCGCGTGGAGAACATCCTCCACGTCGGGGCCAGCCAACGTGTAGGAGAATGGCACGTTGAAGGACAGATTGACGGTCGGATCGATGCTCGTTGGTGGTGTCATGGGTGGCGCACCGTGTGGTCGACGAAATGTCATGTCGGAGTGAGGTCGAGACATCCCAAAAGTCGGCGTCATTCGTTCCCAACCATGACGGGCCTGGCCCGTAAAGTTGGAAATCTTGTGCATGGGAGACTCGTCTGGAAGATCTTTCACCCCGACGGTCTGGCGGGGGGAGAGAGAGCGGGGGTGAGGGAAGTGTAGAAAAAGAGAGCGTTGGGAGAAGAGACGGGCGGAGAGGTGAAGCTGAGGCGGCCGTTCTCGCCAGGGATAGGAATGGCCGCTGTGTGGGCGTTTCGGGAATGGTGGGAACGAGGAACGATCGAGAGGTGAGAGGGGGGGGGGGGGGGTCCAACTGGAAGAGACCACTGAGCGGACCACAACAAAGTCAACCAGAACAAGAAAATGGAACAGCACCAAAAGCAACGGTGATGCGAAATGACGATCAAATAGAAGGAGACTGAGATGGCACCAAAGGTCATGGAAATCAGAAACAAAGATGCGTCTGAAGAAAAGGAAAAATACGAGTCCACAATGGCTGAGCCCGTGGTGTAGAAAGATAAGAGAGAGATAGAGAGAGAGAGAGATGCTGAGGGCGATACGACTGTCGTCAGTAACTTGGTGAGTACGGCTGTTGAAGGTCGGTGGGTCACGAGTGTCCTACGAGTAGCCTAGCGCTGTAGTACTACTAACTCTTGTACGGATGTACACTCAGTCTCAGTACCTGATTCACTGACAGGTCGTTGAGGTCAGTCTGTCAGTGTGCTTGGCTCAGTACCACTACACCCATCTCGTTAGGAGATATCTACCTAGACACCGGGCTGCCCGTGTGCAGAGCGCACTGGACTTGATTCCTGGTGTATCCTGGTGGACACAGTCTGATAACGCTCAAGATCTATATATGCCGTATCTACTAGTTGGCAAGCCGCCTTCGTGAGTTTGCTTGCTTGCGACCGGTTAAGGCTGAGCATACAGCGATAGGTATGGATCAGGCGTGTAGGTGTCCAGATTCTAGCGATGATGTCCTTCTATTGCAGGTGCTATATGGTATACTCTCCTGTGAAGGATTAGCTAGATGGGCTACTATACGATGACGTGTTAATGCTTCATTGCTTACTGCAGTATACACTATACAGTACTTGAGAAGCTCATAGTTACACCTTGATCGTACTGAGATAGGAATCAACATATGAACATACCTAATACTACTGTATGCCGTGTGGTTCTGCAGTAACTTCCCTCATTTATGGTCATCTCAGGCAGATCCCCACTACCTAGGAACTCCTTGTCACTAGTCTCACAGTCGTCGCCCAAGCAGGTTGAGCCAAAACAATGCACTATCGAGTCTCGACAAGAGAGGGCCCCCGATCACCGGGATTGACCGTTTGCCGGCATGCGACGCCGAAAGCTCAGCCTTTTGATTCTGAGCCCACCGATCCCGTTAGGTTCTAGAGCCAGAGCGCCTAGTCCAACTATCGTACAGTCAGATCAATTACTCTTGTGTTTTTCTCCCTTTTTTCACGCTATGTAAGTCGCGATGTCACACCGTCCATATGGACAACGGATAGTCCCTCGGTCTGAGGGAGACTCTAATTTTTCAAGTCCAGCACAGCCACTGCAAATCAGGAATGCTAGTTTCCCGATAGGAGAATGCCGCCCCCCCGTTTCCATAGGTCTATGTATGCACCAGCTACACTGAGCAGAGTCAGCACAGGGGGCATTCTGGTCAATTTGGTCGTACTTTGGTTTCTTAGTTCCGCGCACTCGCTAGTTAATTCCTCTCCGGCCTTAAACAACTCCGGCTTTGGGCTCCGCACAAAATATTTTCCGGATAAGTCTTCCACGATCGCTGAGCGTTCTCAAAACCTGACTTTTGAGACACCAAAGGAAAGACCTTGAAGGAGTCACGCTTGATACAGAGTGCTTCAAAACTGTCAAGGAAGACTCTCTGTGCAGTGGTGCACACTGCATAGTGCACCACCGTAAGGTGTAGAGTCCCAGGTAGCGTTCAGAGGGTGGTAGAGCGCAGCCAGGCGGGTACAATACTTACTTTAGGTGTCCTCGAACTTGTTTGTTAGCATCCGAAAGTTGCCAGCCACTGTAAGTTACAGTCAACGACTTAAGAGTCAACAGTATGCACCACGTGAGACCACATCCAGGCCACTCATGGGCAGTCATGGCTTTCCACAGGGTCTCATCAGATCAAACATTTGCATAAGCATGCCAGCAATCAAAGCCCCTATGGCTGCTCGGCTCTCCTGGATTCAGACTCCTGCTTCTAGTCTCAGCGTGTAGGGACCAAACATGCCAAGGCTTGCATTTGCATTTTCTTTGCACTTGTCTAGACTGGTTGACCGGGAAGTTGAGTTCAGGAATATGGACTAAACAACCTTGGAAGTCTGTCGGGCACGCTAGCAGCCTTACAGTGCCGCCCACCGGAGACCCAAGGCCTAGGCTCAAGCCCACTTGAATGGCACTCAACTGCGGATGCGATGGCAGAGGACAGCCGTATGGTGCTTTGCCCCAAGGCCTGCCATGATCCGTTCAGCCGATCTCTTCCGGTGCCCTTCGACCCGGTCTGTGCGAGGCTGCCAGCTCTCGGAGACT
The DNA here is from genome assembly GCA_014839625.1 of Penicillium ucsense. Classification (NCBI taxonomy): domain Eukaryota; kingdom Fungi; phylum Ascomycota; class Eurotiomycetes; order Eurotiales; family Aspergillaceae; genus Penicillium; species Penicillium ucsense. The sequence continues at coordinate 45,373 of WIWV01000057.1, read as the reverse complement.
TCTGGGAATGAGCGGATAGAGGTGACATGATAGGCTGATCGCGAAGTAAACAGCTGATCTGGCAGATCGTCTACCGCCTCTGGCACCACAGGCTGTTGCAGATCGTCTGCAACGTATCTGCCTTTCGCCCAACAGATCGTTCTCACACTGGCTGTACATACGAGGACTGGGCAAACCCAGAGGATTTGCGCGTTCATTCGAGATACACACTATCTCTCAGTCGCGCAAGTTGAAGCCGTGTCCATGTAGCAAAATCCACTACAGTACCTACTACCTAGAACCTACCCGTCATATTCACGGATCGCTCCCGAGGGACGACCAAAGATAGCGGTTCAACGCACATTATACTTGAGTGTCCTACTTACACCGACGCAACCCTCACTCTTTGAATTGGGTTCATGTGCAAGAAGAGGGGCTAAACATACTCAGATCAGATTCAGGTCATGTGCTTCAACCACAGTCAAGCCAGACCGAAGATAGCCCAAAAATGTTGTCGAAGTAGTCGACGTCATTCATTCGTACTAAGTTTTGTGTGGGGGTTAAGGTATTGAAAGTTCCAAAGAATCTGCGTCTGGGGCTGGAAAACTACAGAAACCTCCACTATTCCAACCGGCCGATCTCACGACGACGGGGAATCTTTGATTAGTGCCCTACTACACCCAGGCCAGCTGAGTGCTGAGTCCGGTTGCAATGTATTAGGTAGTCAATTCCAGGTTGCCCGTTCGGAGTCAAGCTATTGACCTCGTATGTGGCATGGAGAAAGCCACAAAGTCACAAGTCCCTTGACTAAATCTGGACCTCCATTTGGGTATGTGGTGACCTCGGGAGAAACCGAGCCTGTGACAAAGAAATTGCTCAGAGAGATCTACTTTCCCAGACGAAGATATCCCAGCATCATTGGTCGTGATGGGTCTGGCACTGAAGGCCGATCTGCGTTACTCGATGCGTTTCACGACTCTCCTTCAAGCAAACTGCCGACCTTCGTCGCAGACAATGCAAAGAAGAGTCACACTGAAACAGATTCTCGAATGATATTCCAAGCGCATGTCGAAATATACTGTCAATAACGTCTCCTATCAAGGGAAATATCAAGAAGCTACCTGTCCACACTCGTTCACAATTGACGCAGAGTGATGGGGCGCGCATAAGGTGAGGGGGAGGAACTTTGCCCAAGCGCACATGCCCAACACAGGATTCGAAGGGGCTGGAAGCAAGTCAGATCGTCGATCTGGCACAGTAGACAGACGCACACAGTACAAATTTAGGAGTCAAGGGAAGCTCATGCTCAGGCTATCTTGATACCAGAACCTATCGCATCTGGCTATTCTATTGTCGCCATAATAGCCTATGGTCGGCGGATATACAACCAGTCGACAGTCAACCGCAATAAATGCAAGCAAAGTACGGGTAGGTAGGTACTACTAGTAGATTACTAGATACCCCTTAGGCCTTACTACTAGTAACGTGGTTCCCGATCCCGTGAGCCACCCAACGGTATGAGCCAGCCGCGTCAAAACGCGCCAAGACTTTCAACCTTCCAGCTTCAACCACCCACCATGCCTTCAAATCGGCAGGTAAGGCGCTCAGAGTTGGTAGAGTAAGAGGGTAGGATCTTACTCGCAATCAGACCCTACAAAGATGGCCAGATCTCATCGATTCGCGTAGCCGTAAGGTATTATCAAGTGCCGCGTGCTACTCTAGCCAGGCGTCTTGAAGGTAGACCTACGCGCGTTGATATACGCGTAAAATCGTTCAAAATGACTCAAAATGACTCAAAATGAGGAGAATGCGCTTTAAAAATAGGCTCCCTCTCTTAAGTCTCGCGGTGCTGCCCCTAGGCTTGATCAGTCACGCGGTATAGCGAATCTACTGCTCACAGCGCGTAGCCGGTCTACCCTATAGCGCGTAAGAAGGCGTTCAAGTCAGATATAGTTAAATCAGCCTTTAGAGTCATAGGGATTACGCCTCTAGACCATAGCCAGGCAGCATTAGGCGTAAGAGATCAGCTAGAGAGGGTTGAAGGTGCAGATATATAGCCGCATGATTAGTAGGCAGGATCGCCTACCACGCACGCAACAAGGGGTCCGCAGAGGTATAGTAGCTATAGGGAGGTTAGTTATAAGGTAAATCGATATTCCAATTGTTCAATATACACAATTTTGAAATTTTGGTTGCGAAAATTGAATTCAAAGTTGATACGTTGATGCGGGTGGCTCATACCGTTGGGTGGCTCACGGGATCGGGAACCACGTTAGTAGTACTCACAGGCAGTACAAGGCGCGGTACCCCTTTGTGCTGACCTCTAATGAAGACTTGGAAAGTAAAAGGAACGAGGTTTGGCCAAGTTGTACTCCCGCAAGTGATCCCAAATTGTATAGTAATAAAATGTGATTCGCTGTCTCTCCCGAGTCCCGACGCTACGAATTGTGAGGTATTTTCTTAGTGGTGTACAGCCAGTCACTGGCCAGTCGTACTAACAAACTGCAGTAGAAGTACTTAAAAGTACCTATATCTCGAGTCTTAGACCGCTAGTGACTTATTTAGTACTTTTACTTACTGCACGGCCAAGTTCACACCGCATAGTCACACTCGTGTCCCCAACCTTACGCTCTTCCACAATTCGAGAACTCTCGAGAACACTGGAAACATGACATTATCTCAAACCATTCAAAAGACATCTACCGGTGATTGGAACTGAGCACGACTGGCTCATCGTCCCAGTCATCTGCCGCTACTCGATGAAAAACAAGTCAGGTACAGTAGTAGGAAGTTAGGAACTTTCCACTCAGTACTACGAAGACCCCTGACCTCAGGAACGCAATGGACACGTTGCCCACCTGTCGAGCTCGCTATCCTCCACGCATTCAAGTTGCGCCCTTGGTCAAATTTGCCCGTCTGTCTCAATTTTGATTGCATAATTGAGAGACCTAGGTGGCTTTCTCCCCAACCTTCGGGCCTTTCTCCTCCTTAACCGGCCCTCTCTTACCCAATCGGTAATTTGGCATAGTATAGATGCTGGCCCCGGAGCGAGCGTCACCTGGCTACGTTCCCGACACCAACTTTCGTCACCCGAGAACATGATCGTGTCGGACAGCCGAAGCCTGTGTAATACAGCAGTGGTAGGAAGGCTTGCATGCCGTCTTAACACAGACACTCGGAAGATTGGGGCCTTACTGAAAGTCGAAGCGCCCAATGTCCTAAGCGTTGAAGCCAGGTAAGTGCGCGTCGGACCAGCACCTCTCGAACATCAAAACAATCACATCCCTTCTGTTTCAATGGCACTGGTGGACGCACCTGATGACTCACAATCCAACTCGGAATCAAATACCATACATGACTGGACACAACGCATTGTCTGATGCTACCCTTCCTCGAGCTGCCAATGTCTCTTTGTTTTACGCTGCAGCAACTTGCGTTTCGAAGCGGATAAGGGGCTGACACTTATACAGTAACAAGTACTAGGTACCAATCGCGAGCTTGAACCATGATCGCCAAAGATTGTCTCAGGCCGAGGGCGAGCGCTACACTGGTTCGAGGGCATACATGGCGAGGGCTATTCTGACCCGGGTTACACAGGCACTAATCAAATCAAGCGTTCGCCTCTGCCATGCCTGGAATTGCACGCCTATTATTCATCACCTACAGTGGACCTTGATACTGTCTCATGGTATGCAAAAGTAAAGCGTAGAAAAGGAACGTGGTAGTACCGTAGTACAGTGTATTTTTGACGCAAGATAACAAAAGGGGGATGCAGTGCGTGGGAGATATGCTAGTGATGTATTCAGGAAAGGAAGAATGGAAGAGACACCGCCGGTTAGTAGCGCGGCTGGAGCCGAGGAACCGAGTCCGCGTGCCCATCCAACGCCATATGATTTCCGTCTTCGGCTTCGTGATATCGCCGGTCACGAATGTAGTAAGGTCGTTCGACATACTGAGCCCGGGGCCGTTCGTCTGCAAAGACACTGACTTCGCGACTTGCAACCCCAGGATGCACGCTGCTCACGCGTTGCACCACTTCCAGTGGTTCTTCGTACCGAGCCGCTTGAGGCCGCACACTGCTGGTTCGAATGACTCGCCCGCGAGGGGGACCATGTTCTTCCGCGAATGCCGACTGACGTGGGGCATATTCAGGAATCGGCACGGTCTCACCCGGGATGTACGGATCATGGATTTCCATAGGACCGGTAAAGACTCTACGTTCCGTTTCGACAGGTCGCGCGTAGTCTGAAACCACCCGTCGATACGTTGGCGGGGGTGGAGGCATTTCCTGCACGTACCGGTGCTCACCGTATTGATCCTGTACGACCGACGCAGCTCGCACACTCACCGTGCGCGAGGGGATGGGTTCTTGATATCCGTCGGTTCTCAGTGCTCTGGACATGGGTCTGGGAGGCGGGGCCATGGATTGCACACTTGGTGCTGGCACCATCTCGTATCGATTTCCAAACTCGTCGACTACAAAACGACGTTCCGGTGCACGGATCAGACGGACTGGCGCGGCCTCTTCATAATATGGCTCTTGATATGTCGACTGATGACCTTCATTCACAGCCATGTACCGAGTTCCATGGGACGCCGGCATTTCATCGTAATAACGCAATGATTCATGGGGTACCTTTTCCACCACTGCATAGGATGCGGCACGGGAGCCACGAGGGTCTGTTGCGCCATACCCCGATGGATGATCGGGTTGTCGAACGTACTGCGTAGCGACTACACGTCGAAGGCCCGGGTCTGCCCGCGCAGCATGCCGCTCGTCCACTCGAGAAATTGAACGTTGGGTATCATGGTCCACGGCATATTCGAGATAGCGATTCGCATCGTGGACTGGGCCTCGCACAGGAGGCTCGCGTCTCTCGCCCGCAGGGCTGTACCGAGGAGACGCGATGTCGATGTACACCGGTCGCTCTCGCGGTTGTCGGTTGGATGGGACCGCAGGATCATCAGCGAAAGGTGGCGGGGATACTGGCTCAACCTTGATTGGAACATCAAAAGACCCAGAAGCCTGATTCTTGGAAGTGACAATCTGTTCCCCGCCACTTGCTTGTATCTTCCTCCGCTTGCGGGACGAGATAGAAGGCACAACGGCGCTCACGCCTTCACGGCCGGATTCGGGATCCGAATACACTCGACTGGGCCCTGAAGCTGAAGCGGGCTGCCGCATCTGTCGCTGCTGGACCGAGGAGAACTTGGTGGCTGCGAGATGGGAGACGTGGGAGGGCTGAGGAGCAGCCGGAGAGGTGATGTGGTTTCGAACAACCTGGACTTGTGTCGAGGGAGACTCAATCGCGGCGGAAGTGTGGGTTTGGTATGCGTATCGACCGTGATCAGGGAGCGGGGGTGCCATTGGTGACGGAGGAGAATACTCTGGCTCATCGGACGCACCTGGGGATCGCTCTCGACATTCAAGACCAGCAGCTGGTCGCTGCGTGAGAGCTAGATGCTTGCGTGGATGATGGGTGCTCTGGTCAACAACAGGGTAAGCATCACGCATTTCCTGATCTGATTCTGTTCGATTCAGAGCTTCCAGTCGCTGCAACTCATCTTCGTATGTCTCAGCCACATCCTGAGTGGGTGCGCTTGTCGCCGGAGGCGGAACCACTGAAGATGGTCTTCGAAGCTCTCCAACGGGCCGCGGCGAGTCTGGTGCTCTACTGGAGTAGAAAGAGTTCTCATCGAAAGACTCATTCTGCACATTTTGCTCTGATGATCCACTCAGCGACACAGGTCGGACAATTTCCAACGCCCGATCTAGCACTGCTGAGACATCAAATTCCGGCTGGGTATCTTGAATGGCAGGCTTTTGTTTGGATCCTTGCTTCCTCTGCTCTAGCTGGTCACGCAGCGTTCTTTCCACCCTTTGCCGTTGCAGTTGCATTTCTGCCCGAACAAGGTCCTCCGACTTGGTCAGGAGGATGGGGTCGATTTCAGATGTGGGCTTGGACGCCACTTGAAATGGAGGTGCAGCCGCGTTGAGCGTCGATTGTGTCGAGGCTTTGCTTTGCACAGGAGTACGTACGCTCTGATCAGATCGAGCCACTTCGGCCGGCGCTGCACCCTCTACTTTGTTCTCAGAGGGTCCCTTCTTCGCAACCGATAGAGCCGGAGAGCCATTCGGAATGTTCCGCGATGCAGGCTTGCGAACGAATTGCTGGGGGACCTTGAGACGGGGGTGAGTGCCGGCAAAAATGTCATCACTGATTTGGATAATGCGCTCGTATTCCTTCGATTCATCTGCGCCTGTCGGCGTCGTTGTAGACAGCGGCCCTGTTGAGAGGTGAGTGGTAGATCCATAGGCAGTGGCCATGATCTTCTAGATAGAATCTGTGGGTATGCAGCCAGAATATGCAGGTCTCAGCAGCTGCCCTGGTTTGGCTATAGAGCAAAGTCCTGGGCAGTTATGTAGGAGAGGGCAATGTGTTGCAACTTTCTGGTAGTTGTTGGAAATCTCTCAGACTTCCTACCATGTGCGAGTTTCTGACGGAATGCAGAGTAAAGAGTCGCGGGGAAAACTATCTCGATGAGCTGCGCTTAGTCTCTGAGACGTATCAAGGACCGCCAATCTGAATTCCGCAGTTTCGCAGTTTCGCGGTTTCGCAACCTCGCGCGAGTCCTTCCTTTCCTGCGCTTGCGCGTCGGTTTCTCGAGAGCAGGCGGTCACGGGCCGCTGCCTGGTGCTGACGGGACGGACCCGACGTGTGCTGATTATGTAAGAGGGTGTTTGCCCGAGACAGCCCGCTGAGGACGGACGGAGGATCCGCGGAGTGTTAAGTGGTCCAACTAACCGCCCGGGTCCGAGTGGCCGTAGGTCAAACTACTACTAGTGCTGTGGCTTTGAGGTCACGCTTTGAGCTTGGCAAGCACCTGACTCGAAGGGCGGAACGTCTTCGTACTTCCCAGTTTCAGCGGTGTGTGCGGCGGTGTGGCTCCGGCAGTGGGGGACCATGACATCAGAAGTCAGGTGACTCAGGTCCCTGCCGAGGGTGGACCCAAGGGCCAGTCGTCCACTCCAACGCCCTGGCGTCGACTGGGCTGGCGGCGCCAATCACGGGGAAACGTGGGACTACAGCACATACGGTAGCAGCGGTACCATTTGCGCGCGTTTAACGACATTCTGCCCGAAAAGGCCAGTCCTGACGCGATACCCGCAGCTCTTTTTTCCCCTCCATGCATCGCTTCCCCTCGACGATCCGTTGTCGCCAGCTACATCGCTCGTGGGCTTGGTCACGGACTACGTATCCATCGATCGTTTTGCCGCAGTTCACTCACCGACCCATCATGACTTCTGGAAATGGCCTGAAGGGAGCGGCTGACTCACGGCCTATCTTCTTTTTTGATATTGATAATTGTGTACGTGCATCGAGGCGCTCTAGGTGTGATTCGACTTCGTGACAGTCTCGGAGACGTGCTAACTGTCTCGCCACATGCAGCTTTATTCAAAAGGTCTGGAATCATTCCATTGTTCACGCCTTCAGGTCAACTGCGTCTGACTTACCCAAACAGCATGTAATATTCATGATGAAATGCAAAAGTTGATCAGTAAGTACGCTCTATATCGCTACACAGCCAAGAGCGAGTCACTGATTTCTTGCCTGCTTCAGATAGATTCTTTGTCAAGCACCTCGACCTTACGACGGAGGATGCCCATATGTTGCACCAGAAATATTACAAGGAATATGGTCTTGCTATCGAGGGTCTCACCAGACACCATAAGATCGACCCACTGGCCTTCAATCGTGAAGTCGACGACGCTCTTCCCCTCGGAGATATTCTCAAGCCCGACCCCAAGTTGCGGAAATTACTGGAAAGCTTGGATACCACCAAGGTGAAGCCATGGTTGCTGACGAATGCCTATATCAGCCATGGACAGAGGGTCGTAAAGCTGCTGGGCGTGGAGGATCTGTTTGAGGGTATCACCTACTGTGATTATGGCCAGCTTCCGTTGGTTTGCAAACCCAGTCAGGAGATGTACGCCAAGGCTGAGCGAGAGGCTGGCGCTCCTAATACTGGGTCCTGCTACTTCGTGGGTACGTTACTATATTTCTCCAATCTGGTTGAATGGTCACCTGCATCACAATCTGTAGTTTCGATTGCTCTACGAAGCCACTAACCCAATTGCGACTAATTTCAATGGCTGACTCATTTGGCTTTCCAGATGACTCCCACCTCAACTGCAAGCACGCACAAGCCCGAGGCTGGAATGTGGCTCATCTGGTCGAACCTGGAACACCCATCCCACAAATCCCAGCCTCTAAATACCAGATTTCGAGTCTGCACGAATTACCCATTCATTTCCAAGATGTGTTCAAGAAGGAATAGACTCCTTCTGCTTTGAGGAACGATTCCTCCGTCGCGACGATTGAGATATACATGTGTTTTATAGAAAGTTAGGCACTCCTAATTCAATTATCTCGAGTAGAGGGCCTTAACTGCCCATGCTCTCGGACAAATGTAAATCTGACCCTTCAAAGAGTCGTTCTATGAACCTGACTCTCCAGGTACAAGTAATAATACCCGAACGAAATAGCGTAAATCAATTATTGTCATTGATTTGATGTTGTCGGCGTCGATGAGTATCCATAGTCAAATATCGACTTTGCGTCTTACTCCGTCTCAGAACTCATGTCAAAATCAAAAGGCACGAGATTTAGTAGCTCTATAAGCGTCTGACTTGGCATTGAAATTCGTATCGAACTACAGTGGTAGTCCCTGGTTCAACAGTTGATGCCTTGGGCGGCGGGCGGCAATTGTCCGCCGCGGAACTCCTGAAACGCGCCGTTTCCCCAGACATTGTTGCAGACGACACCTCTTTGATACAACAACAGCCCCTCCCAATTTCTCGAAGGCGGCTTGTCGCCGAAACTTGCTCCTGGTCATCGCGATGGCCGGCCAAGACTACTCTCCAGGCACAGTGGTTGTGTTGACCGATGGGCGGCAAGCTACTGTTCGTTTCATAGGTCTTACTCACTTTGCCAACGGGGAGTGGATTGGTGTTGAATTGACGGATCCAACGGGCAAGAACGATGGCGAAGTACAAGGAGAGCGGTATTTCCAATGCGAGCCAGGCTTTGGCATGTTCATTCGCCCATCGGCCATAACTTCCACACTTCAGCAGCCGTCCCGACAAAGTAAACAAACTGCCAGGCCCGGCTCTAGTGCGAATACTGGCAGACAATCACAGACAGGAAGCAACACAAACATCCGCAACAGTGGGATTTCTCCACATACAGCGAATAAGAGGCAGAGCACGACGGCTACTGCGTCTCAGCCATCTGTGGCAAGAGTCAGCTCTCGGCCATCTCTCAGGGTATGAAGTCACGCCCCACAAGTACAAAACAGCTCCCAAATGCAAGACTGACAGATCTTGCTTAATAATAGTCACCGACGAAATCACCAACAAAGCAGTTGGTCTCGCCAGCGACGTCTTCGAGTCGTCCGTCCGCCGGCGCTGCTCCACGGACTTCCGCGGTGGCACCGAGTCGCCCGCGGCTAGCTTCAACAACCAAATCCTCAGGGAGTCAGCCCGGGCCTCAACTTGCTGCACCCAGGTCGTCACGGCCATCGATAAGTGGGCCAGCCACAAGAACGTCTCGATCCGCAACAGCAACCTCTACTCTCTCCAAGCGGCCTTCGCTACGACAGGTAACTCAGGCGAAAGCCCCCGGTGCCAGCGACACACCAGCAAGTCAGCCGTCAGAAGGGTCTGCTGACGCAGACTTGCCCGAGAATGAAGATGTCAGTCCGCGACGTGAAGAAACTGCGCCGTTACCAGCACAGGCCCCGGTGCCGTCACCCCGAGATTCACGACCGTCATTAACAGCGACCCGGTCGATGGCATCCCGGTCTAGCATTACGCCTTCCGTGGGCCGGCCGGCGCAGAATGCTGCTGCGGCCGCGCGAGAGTTGGAAGAACTACAAACACGATTGCGGGTCATGGAGAAAAAGCGGAGCGATGACCGCGAGAAACTAAAGATGCTCGAGCAATTGCAAGTTGAACGTGATAAATTCGAGTCAATAATCCAGAAACTTCAAGCCAAGTACCAGCCGCAACAGATGGAAATCACAGAGCTGCGAAAAAGCTTGAAGGAGACACACGATCGTCTCGAGCAATTAGAGCGAATGGAGGCCGAGCATGAATCTCTTATGGAGATGGCTACTCTGGATCGAGAAATGGCCGAAGAGACCGCCGAGGCCTATAAACACGAATGTGAGACCCTGCGATTGAAACTCGAGGAGTTGCAGCTGGAAGTCGAGGTCCTACGGGAGGAGAATGAAGAGTTCGGACAAGTCACGAGTCCTGAAGAGAGGTCCAGTCAGGGTTGGCTTCAATTGGAAAAGAACAACCAGCGTCTCCGTGAAGCCCTCGTCCGACTTCGGGATATGACCCAGCAACAGGAATCTGACCTGAAAGCTCAGATTCAGGAGCTTGAAGAAGACCTTGAGGAATATGCAGCCGTGAAAGCCGACTACGAGGCCACCAAAGAAAAGCTTCTGGTTGCCGAAACAAATGTGCAAGACTTGAAACAGCAACTAGACACCGCCTTGGGTGCTGAGGAAATGATCGAAGAGCTTGCCGACAAGAACATGCGGTACCAAGAAGAAATTAATGAACTCAAGGCAGCAATTGAAGACCTGGAAGCTCTACGCGAGATAAGTGACGAGCTAGAGACCACCCATATCGAGACCGAGAAGCAGCTTCAAGATGAAATCGATTATCGTGATACTTTATTCACAGAACAGCTTCGCAAAATTGCCCATCAAGACGAGACAATCGAAGACCTTGAGTATACTCTTTCCCGCTTCAGGGAATTGGTGACGAATCTTCAAGCCGACCTGGAAGATATGCGGACCTCTCAACAAATCACAGAGGCAGAAGCATCGGACCTTAATCAACGCTCGCGAGCGATGATGAACCTCAACACGAAGCTCCAAGCTTCGGTTTCCAAGGCGCAAACAAAGTCCATCGACATGGAAATGGGCCGTATGGACGCCGAGGAAGCTGCCCAACATTTGGCGATTGTGAAACTTTATCTTCCTGAATACTATGAAGAAGAGAAAAACTCGGTACTTGCCCTTCTTCGGTTCAAGCGTGTCAGCTTCAAAGCGAAAATGATGAACAGTACTGTGCGTGAGCGGATATCTGAGCAAACATCAATTTCTATGCATGAAGACATAGTGCACGCGCACGAAGTATCCGAGCAGCTCTTGTGGATATCGACCATCTGCGATCGCTTCATTAAATACATCAGCTCCTGCTCTCCGGAAGAATTTGGAAGAATTAGGGTTGCCTTATTCGAGATGGAACCAGTCGAGCGGACATTGAACTTCTGGATTGAGAATCTGAAGAAGAACGAAGTGAGCTCGAAAAAGTTCGCCGTTGAACTACAACGGTCTATCGCTCTCCTCGCGCATTTGTCCGAAAGTCTCATTCCCTCAAATCCGGAAATGTTCGCGGACGAGCTGTGCATGCGAGCAAGCCTGTGCCAATCCTACTTTGAACACATGTCTGCAGTTGCTACCTGGTTGAAGACTTTCATACAGTCAAAAATCTTGCCCTCGACTCCGGCCGAGGAGTCAGAAAGCAATGAGGAGACTAGCTATGCCCTCAAGCAGCTAGAGTTTTTCATCTCTCAGGCTCGTGGATTCAAAGTGGCAATGGGCAAAGTTTTCCGCTCTTTGGATGACCTCCGCTCACGCTCTCTCGCTCTCTCAAATGAAGCCGACGAACCCTTCCAGAAGATGGAAACATCTACAAAGCAGCTGTCTGAAATTACTCGTAAACTTTGCGAAAGTGTCATTACTCTCACCAGTGATGAAGGCCGGACTGATCCTTTTACTATCACGGAGATCATGGAAGCGATGTCACCAGCAGCTAGTTCATTGTCAACAAATGATGAAATACCCACCGGACCATCGGATTCCATTACTTTGCTTGCCAACAAACTGCGCGAGCTAGGTGGCGCTTTAGAAGAGCTTGACGTTATTGCTGCAGATCTGTCGCAAACCACTGAATTTGAGAGGAGGCCTTTTCCATGGATTTCTCGTTCGGAAGAACTGAAGTCTAACAAGGCGATCTCGCCAGATGCCGACGAGGAGATACGCCGACTCAAGAACGAAGTGCATGAGATTTTTACTGCACTTGGTGTGAAAGATAACACTCTCGAGGAGCAAAGTATCAAGATTGAACTTCTCGAGTCACGCATGCGTGAGGCAAACAAGAAGGCTTCCATAGTCAAAGATCTCGAAGCCAAGATTGACGAGGTTCAAACTGTGAGCGCCGAACTAGAAAGGACCGTCGACGTACAGAAGAAGGAGCTCATGTCCATGGAAGCCGAGCGTGACGACTTCAAGGCTCGCCTTGAAAGAATGAAGCGCATCTCCGGGACCGCAGGTGTATCGGCAGGCAAGGGAGGTCTGGTCATTGACAGTGAGGCGTCGCTGGCTGCGATGCAGGAGAATGAGAGCCTTCGGGCTGAATTGCAGAGTCTCCAAGCTGCTGTGCGCTTCTTGCGGGAAGAAAGTCGACGCGCAAATCTCCTGGACCCATACTCGATCAAGCGAACTACGGAGATGCACGCCTGGTTGGATGCGCCGCTGGCTCGAGCAGCTCCTACGCCCGAGCAGAAAAAGATTCAGCGTACTGCGCTTGAAAGCAGGGATATTCTCACGCATCTGCTGAAGCTCACCAAAGATTCTCGCGTGTGTGACTTGAAATCAAGCATCGCCGCCACTCTTGCGAATGAGAAACCTACTCCTCGCACCGTGTGGCGTCCATCAAATTCTCGCTTGCGCTACCAAACTCTACGGCAACGTGAGCAATATGAGCACTGGGCCGAGTGGTGTAATGAGGTTGCTCACCATGAGCGCGAACACGATCGGATTGCCGCGACCAAGAAAGAGCGCGCTTTATGCGAGCAAGTTTCGCGCCAAGGACACAAGGCGTCCATTGAAGATTCACAAGGAGCGGGTCATAGCATGATGGGTCGTGCGTGGCAAGCACTAGGGATCCAGAACAGCCACGACAAAGCTCCACTCACTCGTGAGATCGACATTGAAGGAGTGGACATTGTTTCTTCTGATTAGACTGGCTTCTCCCACGCGGGCCAGACTCAGGTCGACAGCCAAGTCACCACCACACGCTCAGCACATTCGTACTCCTGGACGCGTCGTTCCTGCATTGGAGGTGACTTGCACAGGCCCGGGCATCGCAGTGGGCATCGCAGTTGCAAGGTGTAAAGGACAGTGGTCCGCATTTGTTGCTATGGATCTAGCGGTATAATTACACCCAGTTGTTGGATCTATACAGTCTATAACTACACTGATTCGAGCCACGCTCCTGACCAAGCGCCGAAACTGCGACTGCGAAACTCATGCGCAAGTACACTCAACGATTCGATGTCTGGTACTTGAGCAAGTTGTTTACAAAGAAATGCAGTTCCGGCCGTGCACTGTGACTTGGCGGGATCTCTCCTTACGGAGATCAACATCAGTTGAGAACAAATCCCATTTCTGTATGAATGTTCGGTTCCAACTGCGAGTTCCCCTCGGAGTTGGTCCTTCCTACACAGTGCCAGCTCCGACATGGCGATCCTTGTATTCTGTCCCGGATTGAAGCTATACTCAACAACCAATCCTGGGTTGTGGACCAGGTCTAAGTGCGAGTCGCCAGTCTAGACGCAAGAGTCCAGGCGAGTAGACGATGAGAACAAAAGCTCGAGGCGATGGAAATCTCTCCACGCACAGTGTATTGCGGTGAGCTTCGGGTCAACGGGCCGATTGGTACGATTCAGTATCTCTTATGTCTCAGTTCACAAATGTATATATATACTCCCATACTGCATCATGGCTCTGTTACTTTGCGTACTCTAGATAGCAATTCCCTTTGATCAACTATGTTGACGTCAACCACAGCTGCGCCTGTCGTATTTGACATGAAACCCAAATCTTGATATCATGGCAGTCGGCGTCAAGCTGAGCCTTGAACCAGGGATGTTAGGTAGATACTCTGAGGAGTGTCACTGTCACTGTCACTGTCCGTGTCCACCACAGCCCACACCTGAAGGCTGGTACCAGTCTGAGTCCACACTCCAGTGACTCCACAGTTTCGTTTCCACACTCTACTCTCGGCCCGAACCACCTAACCCTTAGCCATATATTTGTCACCTCGACGGGCTAGCCGACCCGTTCACCTGTCCGTCATATGCACAGCTCCCAGTGCATGCATCTTGTGGCCGATCGAGGACTACTACCACGGTGAGTAGGGCCAGGGTTCCCTCTCGTACATATCTCGGTCATACAATTGCAAGTCCCGAACTCGAGAAGACCCCAAACAAGTCATGGATATCTGGCCTCTGCTCTTCGCAGATCATTCTCGCCGGACAACGCCTTCCCCCCGGCCCATCTTTTCGCGATAATCTGATCTTTTGCCAACAAAAGTCATCTCCTTCGAGGCCGTACGAACGTCGGCCCAGACTGATATTGAAATTGAGATCGGGGAAGAAAGGTGTCGGATGTTTCGAACGGCTTTGGATGCGCCGTCGAGTGACTCCACTTGCCCTAGGCAGTGGAGTTCATCCAAAGGAGAAAATTAGTAATTATTCCAGATACAGTGTAGTCCCGTCAGAAGGCCCTAGGCGAGTGTGTATCTTCCTTGATAAAAAGTCTTTCGATTAACAACCCACTCATTCTGTGGGTATGCCAAAGTTGGCCGATGAGTTCCCACTCTATCAAGATATCGCGAAGTGGGAATTGTATTAGGATAGTGACCAATGATCAAAAGATCGAAATGAGCCGATTAAACCTTCCATCTGTTCCAGAACAAGCAAATCCCAATAAACGGGCAAGGGGTATTAAAGACCAATCAAGAGACAAACAGGCAATTGCCTCTTCAATCAACGCTGCAGACGCAAGACGTCCTCGTTCCATGGAAAACGAATCAGAAAGCTATGCCGATCGCAGAGCCTCGATACTGGGCGACTCCATCGGCATAATACGGGGAAGGTAGACACTGCCGGTGCTGAGAATCAAGTGATCTTTGCTTCACGAGCCTTGCCTCAAGAGCCTTCTCTGAAGAGAGGTGCAAGAGAGGCGGAAGCGTTCGTGGAGTGACCCCATTTGTTGAAGCGCTTGAAAAAGAATCATTTGCTCTATGCTCAAAGGTTCTGCCAGTCGGGCTCGTCACTGCTGAGCCGAGAGTAGTGCCACTCAAACTGCGGAATCTCTCCCCTCCACAGACGTCAGCTTCCACATGAAAGCCTTGTCCAGCTGGGCTTGACTTTTCATCCAAATCCCATTCGTGAATCTTTTCAGGAAGCGGCTTAGATGTAAGACACATCTGAGTCTCGGTTGTGGACAGGCGACGTAGAGAAGAGAGACGGGATGGGAAAGTGCGCGTGCTGTGAGAGGAGAGAGATTCGGCAGCGAAGTATTGCTGATTGTTCGGTGTGGACTTCGATGCTGTACGACTCACGTCATTATGGGTCTCCTCGAAGGTCCCATGAATCGAACGATCAAGCAAGCGTCCAGCCGGTTCGGCCGCAGTGTCGCAAGAAAAGTGTGGGAGAAGAGAGCCCGCAAAGTGAGCCGGCGGAGGAGATCTGACGAGCCGTTCAGATTTGACAGACATGCGACGAGCTACCGAGCCAACTGGCTTTCGGGAGATCGAAAAGCGCGCATCGATCGATTGGCGTCTAGCTTGGAGGTTCATCCTAGAAAGAGCGGGTGTCTCGTCGTGGTCATCCCCACCCATGCAAAAGGACTCAAATGACGGAAGATCAGACAGACGATTACTGAGACGGTGAATGCTCAATTGGAGAGGCTCAAAGAGCGGGGACTGTGCTGGGGTTAAGTCCAGTTGGAACGATTGCACTCGTCGGAAGTCTGACGGGTCACTGATCTTCAAAGGAGTTGGCGGAGGTCGCTTCCACGAGAGACTCGCTCGCCGAGAAACACGAGAGGCCATGTGGCGCCCCTCTTCTAACCATGATGAGAGAGAGTTGCGTGACTGTTGAGGCAGCCCAGGGCTGGGCAGGTCATCATAGACCACCAGCTTCATAGGAGGGACCAAATGAGGTTGACTATGGCAGATCTGCATTTCCCGCTCGAAGCCTGGAGAGTGAATAGTAGAGGTGTTAGTTGATGACATCCACCAGTTAGTTGCATGCTCTACCTTAGTCATGACTTGCCTTGTTCATTCAATCGCGCGTTCTGTTCATCTTGGGGCTCCGGGCCTGACAGACAATCCCAGCATGACCGGAACCAGCCGGTGATGGGGGATCTTGTCCTCTCGAAAGATAGAGTCATTGCGACCAGCGCTGGTAGATGGTCAATCCATGACCCGTGGGCAAAAAAAATGGATGAAGAATGTTTGAAAGAAAGAAAAAGAGATGGAGGCAAGTGAAAGTGTGGCAGAAACAAAGGGCTACAGGGAGGACTCGGAGTAGTCTCGACGATGGATAAGCTCTGGTGCCTGATGAGAGCGAGGAAACCCTACCTGCTCCCACCACGAACTCATCGACGGACTCACCTCAGACCTTCACCAGCCACTTCTCCCTTCGTACTTGATCCATGAACCAGTCAAGCCGCTTGGTATGCAGCAGCTCTGACTGGATGCAGAGCTATTCCCAGCACAGCAATCCACCCCGGTGATGATTCCGCCTCTTCCACTGCGTGGTCGCTTAGGTGCAATTGCCCCCAACCGAACGGCACTGGCGTGCTGATTTTATTTGCCCGCAGCTGCTCGAGTCATCACACTTGAGCATCATCACATACCTTGGCTGGATGCAGCGGCGTGGTGATCCAGTCGACGACTGGCAAAACAGCGGGGAGGGTGGGGGCGGGCTCAGCGCTTACAGAAACCTTGAAGGGATTACAAGGTGAAGCTGGCGGTCCGTGGCCCTCGTGTCGAGTCAGTTGCTTCTTGACTCTTTGTTTGATGAATCCTGAACCATTGCGCGAAATTGATGAGCGGTCGAAGGAGACGGTGCAGCGTCGGCCTCTTGCAAGGCTGTGCATAGTGTATAGTGTATACTGTATAATAATATGTCCCTGAGAAGAACCTATCCACGACCCTTCGACTGAGACCGAAGGTGACGGAAAGTGACCTCAAAAGCTTGAGCCCCCCCGCGCCGGAGATGTGCCTGGAACGCACCCAGGGCGTACCTGCCTACTCGAAGAGAAGACACACGACTCGCTGAACTAGGTAGCTTTGCTAGTAGTCGTGGATATGGTAGTTGCCCTCAGAATCCAGTCCGTCATGCGCATGTTATATCGCGGTACAGTCCACGACATGAAGCTACCGGGCTATCCTCACGGTAAATAAACCTCCTTCAGACTCCCTTGGACACGGATAGACTTTCAACTCAATAGACAAAGACAGCCGACGGAGGAATGACAGAAGACTCTTGTGGATATGTATGGTAATGATGCTCGTCCGTGGCAGCCATTGACCGCGACGGAACCAATACCTACTCTCATGCTCTGAGACTAAATACACTCTGTTTTGTACATGGGCGATGCTGTCGTGGACCGTGGAGTGAGAACCAACGCATTCCCTATCTGCTCCAGACATTCTCTTCCTCTGTGGCGCCATACTCCCATTGTGAGGGAGAAGCCTCTTCCTCGTCGTCTTGCACCGAGGTTGTTTGCTGGGCGCCGCCGTCATTCTGGTGCAGAGCATCATGTTCAGCTTCTTCTTCGATTGGCTGCCCAGACGGTCTCCTGGAGAGGAACAGGTTAATGAGAGGAAGATCTCCGCGTTTCGAATTACCATGGCTTACTGGAATTGCTTCGAGTCCTCGATCGTCCAGGCGGAGCCACGCTCCCGCTGCGCCTGATCACGAACTTCTTCCTCGGCTTCCTGATCTTCAACAACAAGATCCACAAGCTGACTGCGGTGAGAATGACGGGAATGACTCGATTGATGCGAGCTCGCGGAACTGATCTTGCGTTGCACAGAAGGAGGGCGACCACTCTCTTTCTTCGATTTCCCAGAGCTGCTGGACTTCCGATTGCGCTTGCCTTCACTGGCAGATGAGCGATGTCGGGTCTTCGATCGCGCGGTGCTCGCGTCTCCTCGAGAAGCAGACCCTTGATAGCTCGTATGTGATGCAAGTCGTTGGTCCCGCGGGACTTCATTGGCCGTGATGACCGGATACTGCTTCAAGTCAGAGATCACTTGCCTTTGCCAAAAGAGGAAGTCGCCGCCTGAAGGACGACCACTCCACCACTTACATTCCAGTCCCCAAACTCCAAAGCCCTTGCTTGGGTGAAAATCTGCTCATCATCGTCGTCCAAAGTAACTTCGACCTCACTGTAGGTCCGGAATCGCTCGATTGAAGGGCGGCTTTGGCTATCGCTTGGACTTCGGCGGTCGCTGGTTCCACCACTGAGCAGCGGCGTGCGCATGTTGGCTTCGACGGCCTTGCTGGCCTCTCCTGGTCTAGGAATCCAATACTTGGCTTTGCCGCCCCGTTCATATCGCATGCCATCCATGACACGCTTGACCCGCGATTCAGACTCGGCATGAGCGATGATGTTGTCACCCGAGTCGAACAGTCGGTACTCATAATTCTCGCCGCGTAAAGTCATCTTCGTGTCTTCAATCAAATCCAGAGGTCCAAAGGCATCCCGAGCCGCGTATTTGACCGGAAGTCGGGCCGCCGAGATCCTAGGATCGGCGTAATCATGCCACGAAAAGGCATACCAGTGAGCCACGGCAAAGATAGGCATCTCATAGCAGATCAACGCATCCTGGATTGCCGCGGCAAGGTTGTCAGGCGAATATCCGGCCACATTTCCAAGCGCCCCTAGCCATTGTAAAATTGACAGAAAGAACCCTTGCCAGTACGATGCAAAGATAATAAGCTTGATACACAGAAATTTGGGAACCGGTCGAAACGGCACAAGGTCGTCGTGTAGACAGACCCAGAACATTGCCAGCGAATACAAACTGACTGTGACGCTCACGTTGTACACAATGCCTGTCCAAAGATACCCTGATGTGACACTGAGATACCCTTCCTCATATGTATCGGTGGCTTTCATCACAATCGAGACTATGGCCAAAATCGGTTTGAGCCACGCATACTGAAGGATTCCTCGCTTCACGGCAAGAAATGAGTGGGGGTCTGAGATGTCAAGTTTAGGTAGAACGTGGTTCAGTGGCCAGGCATGTGAGACCGGTGGACGACCATGAGTCATGATGATCAGAGCTCGCTCTCCTCCCAGAAAATTGATAAGAAGATGGAAAAACGTATAGATCGTGAATGCCTGATCTTAGTCAGTGAACGCATTGACACAACTTCAAGATTGTTGTTCTCGATCTCGAAGATCGCATACCTCATAGATATCACGTATAGGATCCAGAAATTGAGCCGCCTTCAGTGATACAATACTTGTCCACGAAGATGCTGCGTAAATTGGCACCCTGAGCTTGATCAGCTTCCGTCGTCCCACAGTTTCAAAGCCTCTCCTTATACCACTGGTCACCCACATAAGCAAAATTCGTACGACATATCTCTGTAACAGCGGTTTCCTATAGTTCTTGCTGCGTGGCGTCAAGTCAGTTCTCCTGATTCAAAATCGAAGGCCGAGTGGGAGCTGTACAGTTGGAACCAAATAGAACTGGTCATCGACAGACAGTGTCAGTAAACGTCTCGTGCTTTTATATCATTAATTTTGAGGTAAATGTTTAAGGCGAAGCTCACACGAATGAAAGCAGCGACGATACGAGAGCTGAAACACCTGAGGTGATGATGATTGCTCGTGCGAGATTCGAACCCGTGCCACCACCGGCAGAAGCGGCCGCAGCTGCGGCGAACATGTCGGTCAAGAGAGGTATCTGAATGACCTCTTTTCAAAGTATATCAAGGTTCAGGTCATTCTGAAAGCCAGCTGGGTGCGCAGCGCATCGCTAAAACAGGAAGAGGAGCTTGTTGATAAGCTTCGAAACACTGCGGAGAGAAGGTGTGGTCCCTATGACGATCTCCGCGTGACACCGCCCGCTCATCTCCACTCCCGCAGCTCGTCGTGATTACCCGCGATAACATGCCTCTTGGTTCAAACGGGCGCAAAGTTGCTGCAGACTCGTTGACCACGAGTCGCCTTCTTTCATTGAGACGATGCTGGCGTCGCTCAGCGAAGTGTTGCGGAAATGGCCAGTACCAGCTTGACGGCTTCCTATTTGACGCCTGACCCAAGCTTCAACTGGTGTGTGGCCCCTGGAAATTGCTCGGTGGTGATTTGTCACTTACAGTCCATAAAGGTTCTTTTTGCTGGAACTCATTGTCTCTTTGATTTTGTAAGTCATCATGCAATCGGAGCGAGCGTAAGGAAGAGGCTGATACTCCCACAGAGCCCTATTCTTTTTACTTTATTTCAACCGACTCTTTGCGACACTCTTGTCCTATGCATTACGCGCATTCACCTGGCACTACCATCGCATTGATATCGATATCAAATCATTGCAATTGTCGCTTCTCGGAGGACGAGTGTTCTTCAAGGGTATCCGGTATCATGGCGTGAATGAAACGATATTCGTAAATGGAGGATTTATAACTTGGAGGTATTGGAAGCGCACAGTCGCTCGGACAAATCTCACACGTGAACCAAACGCAAACGAGGCGGAGAAGGGTTCTTTCGGCTCCAAGCCATCATGCCCTGGGGATAATCCGAGCGATAGCACTGGGGAACAAGGTGGCATTCGGAGAACATTTGAGCTCCCGTGCCGTGTCTCGCTCACGATCTATGGCCTGGAATGGTTCATCTATAATCGAACACCGGCGTACGATAACATACTTGCGGGCTTTGGCTACAAACAGCCGTTTGCGCATGTCGAGCATGAGTCCGAGCGTCGCCCGTCTCATCGTCCATCAGAGGCTCGATCTTCTGAAGAATCTTGCAATCTCAGATCGAGACCTGCAGGAAGACCCGCGAATGGCAGGGGATGCGATCCCAGTCCTGATGCGCCGACATCTTCAGGCTCAAGAGATGCGAAAGCCGAGAGCCCTGATACTCAAGGCCCAGTGTCATACCTGCTGCAACTACTTCCAGTCAAGCTAGAATGCAAGAAAGGCGCCATCGTTATGGGAAATGAGAATACACGGTCTGTCTTAACCGTCACCTTTGATAACGCGGAAGGCACAATTGCCGCTTGCAGGTCGGGACCTCTGGACTTGTATCGGCAGTTGTTCGATTTGAAATTCGAACATCCGGTGATCCAGCTGAAGCCGAATCCAGATTTCAAACAAAATCAAATTGATACTGCGAAGACCTTGAGTGCTACTCATGCGCCTGATTCTGACTCGA
This sequence comes from Penicillium ucsense, assembly GCA_014839625.1. Taxonomy (NCBI): domain Eukaryota; kingdom Fungi; phylum Ascomycota; class Eurotiomycetes; order Eurotiales; family Aspergillaceae; genus Penicillium; species Penicillium ucsense. Next base: position 24,067 of record WIWV01000057.1, on the reverse strand, counting down.
GACGCGGAGGTAGAAGATCATGGAGCTTTCCATTTCGCAAAGGCAAACTGTGGCACAGCATTCGTGGCCTGGTTCCATACTTTCAAAGCTCGGTTGAGTCATTCGGTTCCAATGTTAAGCAGGCCGGAAACAATCCTCGCAGACAAACCCAGGATATGGACATGGGTTGGACTGGTCTATCTCGGTTTCTAGATGAGATGAGTGATGACGACCACAACAAATGGAATTCGGTAGAGTATGGTCGATATTCCACAATTCTTGACAGTCCATGCTTGCACGTGACGTATTTCTGGGACGTTCCTGGTCGCGTTGGCTCTCAGGTCTTTGAGAATGAGACATCTAGCAACATCAACAATGCCTTACCTCCTCAATGGGGTCTTGATCTCAGAATTGAAGGTGGCACTATCAATTACGGACCCTGGGCAGATAGAGAGCGCATTGGGCTTCAAAACGTGTTCTTCCCAAATTTCTACCGTGACTCTGAGCCTGCGGAGCAATTGGCCGCGGGAGTTCTTCGCCAAAGCACAGTATTCAAATTGCGACTCGAAATAGATGAGGATCTCACCCTCCGCATCCCTTCCAGAGAGCCGTCGAAGGACTGGCAGTGGAAAGGGCGCGCCGATGCTGTCAAAGGTGCCTCGAAGTCCAGGTCGCAGGGTGAGAAAAAGAAGACTCGATCGAAGGAGGCCGAGAAGAGTCATTTGGGAGCTGATATCCGCCCTTTCGGATGGCTTTCTCTCCGGGTCGGCCCAAATTCAACTTTGAATTATACAATGGACATGGTGGCCTCCAAACTTGGTTTCCGCAACGAGCTTTCTTTGGATCTTCGGGATTCGCGAATGTCTTCCAGTGTAAACCATGGGCTGCTGTGGCAATGTCCCCGCCAAACCGTTCGATGTGACTTGTCAAATCCATTGTCTTGGAACAGCTTACGGACATGGAATTTTGTCGTTGAAAGTCAGGGTCTTCAGCTTTTTCTCCTTCGAGATCACATATTCCTCGTGACAGATCTCGTCAGTGACTGGGCCTCGGGCCCTCCTTCTAAGTATCACACCTTCGTTCCGTTCGTGTACAAGATTGATCTTCTATTCCCAAAGCTTCAGCTTTTTGTGAATGTGAACGATCGTAACATCATCAACAACCCGTCAGATCTAGCGGACAACCGATTTATCGCAATAAAGTGTGAAGACCTGACCTCCCATGTTGTGATACCTTTGGATAAATTTCAACCCGACCAAAGCGCAGTCAATTTTAGGGTCAACCTTCATGATGGGCGTGTCGACTATTTAGTTCCGCCGTGGGACACTCTGCATACGTTTCTACCAAACGATCGCCTCGGGACGCTGGAGAGCCTTGCCATTGAAGGCTCCTACTCCTACTTTGCATCATCGTCGCCTGAGCTCATAGACACTCTAATACTCAACATAGAAGGCAGGGCACCTCGGCTTTATCTTTTTGGTTTCTTGATCAAAAGCTTCTTGGCTATCAAAGAGAATTATTTCGGCGACGAAATGCACTTCAAAACCCTGGAAGAGTATCAGGAACTAGCCTATGCCGACGAGCGACCTTCAAACTTCACCGGCATCAATCCTCATCGGAAATCAAACGACATGGATGTGATAGTCCACGTTACGGTTGCAGATCCATGTGCTTTGCTTCCGGAAAGCGTATACGACATCTCCACTTGCACTCGCTTGCAAGCTGCATCTATCGAGGTTGATCTTAGATTCACGAATTACTACATGGACTTGCACTTCTTCCTCAGTCCTGTCAAATTGGACATGGAGTCAATTACAACAGACAGCCCGTCAAATGTCTCGGGCACTCAGCTATTCATTGACGGCGTCTCAGCTTACGGACATCGGCTGTTTGGGTTGCCCCCCGCAGAGCCAACTTATGTCTGTAATTGGGACTTTGATGTTGGTAAGGTCATCGGCGAATGTGCCCCAGAGTTCCTTCAGTGTCTCACGGCTGGGGTCCAGAGTTTTGATTTCTCGTTTGACAACGAGGAAAATTCACTTCACCCCCTGTTTCCGCCCGAAATCTTTGATGTCACATTTTTGAGAGCCCGTATCGCCCTGGTACACATTTCGATACTTCTTGATCGAAGCGCCGTCGTCTTCGAATGTCAGCCCCTCTCAATAGATTTCAATGACTGGGCGGACTCCAAGTTCTCAAAACGAACAAGGGTTGTCACGCCTGGCATCGCGATAGCCGTTCTTGATCGTCAATCGGCCTCGTACTCTCTCCGCACGCCAGAGAAGTCTATTTCCCCGCTAGGACTTATTGAATTGGCGATATCAGTCAGCATTACGATTCGTAAGGGCGATTTTGCAGAGGGACAGCTGGCACAACAGGAGCATATCAAAGCGCACGATAAGCGAACAAGCCGAGTCCAGTGGTTACTGCACGATTGGGAAGACATCGGCCAATCATCTTCTGCGTCAAATATCGAGGAGAAAGTGCTACCTCCTTCAATGCCGATACCCTTGATGCCTGAACCAGTCAGTCGGAGCATGTTCATGGATCGTGAATCATTTCATCATGTCCTCTCAAAACGTGCCGCTGGAAGCTCTCGTAGCTTCCTGATACACTCGGATACGTCAAGTCTTTGGAGTGGCGAAAGTCCTAACAGACACGGTGCGCGGCATTCGCAGCCGATGTACAGCAGAATGCCCCCCTCATTAGCCAGTGCTGGAACTTTTCTCGAAAGGCGACCCCGCGGGGCTGGAAACTCTGTGTCTTCGACAAAGGCTTTCGAAACTTCAAATCCCTGGACGCCGCCCAATTTCGCCTATTGGAAGCTGGTATTCAATCGTATGGATATCCCACAGTTTGCCATAGATCAAGCCGCACCGGAGACGAGATTCAGCACGCCGCCTGCGCAAAAAACGATGTTTCTGATGTTTGCTGATGATCACATTACACGCAACAATTTCGCTGTCACTGTTCCATCTGGAATCCGAGCCTACTTGACCCCAGCATTTCTTCATAACCTGGTTGCAATGACAGATGCACTAGAAGCAAAAGCCCCGCGACAGATGATTGATGCGCTTCAAAGGGACGTTATCTCCGACATCGTCGCTGAGGGCAAGTCTCGTGATCCCAAGAAGGCCACGTCAATCGCCATTCGAGTCCCCAAAATCCACATGCGTCTGATTGATTTGTCAAACTCTCCAGATAATCAACTTTTTGAGTTCCGTGATGAGTACGAGCTCGTGGTGGATAATGTACGAGTGGAGGTTGAAAAGCAGGCCACGCGACCAGAGGATGGCGTTTCAAAGAACTCTACGGAGAAAGTCACAGCTCACGCATCAGTTGACCGACTATGGGTCTCGGCTGAAGGAAGTCGTACCGACGCTCTCGACGAGAGGGCCGCTCTCAGCTTTGAGACACGGGATATCAACTCATGGCTTGTGGCTGGGCCAAGTACCCGAGCTCATTTACAAGCACGAGAAATCGATGCTGTCACTTCAGTGAAATCTGTCGAACGCCTAGCTCTCCTCGGTCGCCGAGCAACGGAGATGTTCGGCTCTGTCGCAGCAGCCTCTCAGCAGGGGTTGGCGTCTCGAACGAGGCGTATCCGTTATTTGATTTTCATTATCACCAAGTCGGCCGGTGATATTGCCGACCCGGTCTTTTTGACTCGCATTTCCAGCGTGCTCCGTGTGGATGTTTCCCATCTGAGACAGCATGATTCTTGGAAGATTATTTCTCGCATTCGCCACATCTACAACAGTTTACCAGCACAAAATAAACGAGACCTTAACCAGATGTGCCAAGCCGACGATTTTCCCTTGCCTGAGGATGCACATTCCTCTGTGCTGACTGGCTTCGATCAATGGCGCGCCTGGGACCTAGCTCATGTCGAGAAGAGTTATATTATGCAAAGAATCTGGTCAAACTCGGGCGCTCAGTCGACGGATTCAGATCAATCAATAATCATGTCCAACTCGGTCAAATTGTTTCGAGTATGTTTGGACCCGGGGCCGAGAGAGAGTACCCTTCTTATCGAAGACACGTCGAACGTCGTGTCGATCGTTACCAAGGCATCGAATCAAGAGGAAGCCGCAGGCATTGGCACTGCTATTACACCACAGCTGTACTGCTCCTCCGCTCATCTTCATCTGAGATGGGAATTGGTTGACTTCGTCGGTAAACTGGCCGAACACTTGTCGCCAGTTGTCAAGGATGTGCCACCAACCCTCCTCGTCCATAATGAAACGGAACGAAAGTTGATATCGTTGCACTTGACTGCGGGTGTCGATCTCGCATCGGTGACACTAGATGCCATTAATGTCAAGCTAGCGCTTTTCTCTGAAGCTCTCCACGGATCTATCGTCCACAGCCCTGAAGCTATAAGGGGAAGAGGCGATCAAACCTTTGCTATACTTTTGAGTGCTCGAAGTTGCTCTTCCGAGCTGCTCAGTCAGGCAAAGTCTCTGATGGTATCGAGGATCTCCATGCCTTACCTGTCTGTGTCAAGCATATCATCCGAAAAAGATCAAGGATACGAACAAGAGTGGAGAATCGCGGGGTCTTGTAGCAGACTCAGATTTGACATGAACGAGGATCCAGTCAGTTTGGCACACACTGCAGATCGCCTGATAGAGGACGAGATCCGATTTATTCACCGTCTCATAGAGAGTCTTGCGCATCAGTCCTTACCACGTGAACCAGCTACGCCCCCGACGAAATTTGCTCACAATAGCATCAACGTGGTCCTGATCCTTCAGGATTACCTTATTTCATTGAGTGTTCTGCCGTCCCTGACATACCGGGTCTCCGGGGACGTGGCCCGGACGTCGATCACCTCCGGAATGTCGTCCGAGATCGCGGTCGACTTTGACGTTACAAAGCATTCACACGCATTCACATCCGGAATGGGGGAGCGATCGCGCGTACTCTCGATCCTCGAGATACCTCCTATAAACGGCCATGTCGTCGCAAATCTCGCTTCCCGTCAAGAAGTGGAAGTTGATGTGATCGTCGAGCTGGTTCGCCTCGAGGCCAGTGCGGTCCGCAGCCTTCTCGGAATTCTGACTGGGCCTGATCTGACACGGGTTGTGTCTGATTTGAAAGAGAGCGTGAACGTACTGCAGGTTCACCTTCGGGAGGTGCTCTCATTATCAGACTCCAAGCCAGTATTAGAGTCTAGTAAGAATTCTGAAGATCCTGTTGTTCTCTACAAGTCCCGCCTGACGATTGCTGGCGTGGAAATTCATGCCGTTGCTCCGGGCCTCAAGAGCAATACTTACTCCGCGGAAATGATTCTCAATCTGGGGCTACTGCAAATGCGTCTTCACAACGGCCTTGATCGTGGTTTAGTGATTGAGTATCCTGAGTTCGGACTTGATGCTACCCAAATAAGGTTTGAACTGCGCAAGCAAAGCCACCTACACAGCGAGGTAAACGGTATCGTATCAGCTGCCATCCAATTCCAAGGCACGTCCACTGTGCGTGAGAACGGGCAAGTCATTCGCGCATATCATCTCACGAGCGAACATTGGAGTGTGGAACTTTTTCCTGAAACAGCCGCTCTAGTTGTCGACCTTGCAATCTACACACAGGAGCGATTCCGGACATTGGATCTATCGCACGAGGTCGAACGTCTACGACGGCTCCGGCATCGGCATCATCATAATCAACAACAACAGCTCGATCTTCAAGCTTCAGCCGGAGAGATGCCGGAGATTCAGGTCAATGACGGTGAAGCCACACAAGCTTTCCTAAATGCCTTCTATTCCTTGAAATTCATGAATATCCAAATCGTTTGGAATATGCTAGCGAATTCCGATTCTTCAGGCAGTCATGAACCGGAAGACCTGGTCTTCTCCATTCGACAGGTTGAACTGTCAAATAAGAAGAAGAACGCTGCCAAACTGCGGATCGAAAATATGCAGTTGCAAATGGTCCCACTCAGTGCATCTAGAGAAAAGCGTTCACTCAATTCGGCACTAATGCCGGAGCTGGTCTTTAACGTTGCGTACTCTTCGAATGATCGGGAGCTGTGGCTAGCTTTCCAAGCCGCTGGCAAGTCGCTAGATATTCGGGTGACATCGGAATTCATTATTCCTGCAAATATGATACGGACCTCCCTCGGATCGGCCAGTGAAGCACTTCGCGAGGGAAAGGCTGCATGGGCCACAAACCCCTCTCAGGACGATCCTGGCAAGACTCGCAATCTTTTTGGCAACAAAAGGTTGCGATCCCTTCTAATTGACGTCGACTTTGCTGGCGCGACGGTATCTCTGCAAGGCAAGCAGAGCTCAGAATCTCAAACTTTCTTGACTGCAACGTTGAATGGTAGCCGAGTTCCTGAGTCGAAGTACGGCCAATATGTGCAAGGCGATACGGCCACCACTGCGACTCTTCAAGCACCAGGCGTGGCGCTAAAGGTCCAATTTGAGGACGATGGAGCCGATGAGCCAGCTTTGAATGCAGAGTTGAAGGTTGATCCATCCACAAATGCTCTTTATCCGACGTTGGTACCACTAGTCAAGCAAATGACTGCTACTGTCAAAGAGATCATGAGTGATCAGGAGCATCCCGAAGGTAAACCTCGGCGCGAGTCATCTGCGGCGTCAAGATTACAGCCACAAACTTTGATGTCCGAGACTGCATTTAGTGCACCAGATCCGAATTCCATCCTGGGCAAATGCAAAGTCAATCTTGGGCTGTTGTTCAACAAACAAGAATTTAGTCTGAGCTGTCAGCCAATTGCGAGGGTCGCCGCGACAGCACAGTTTCAGAGCATTTATATCACCGTCAACACCGTGCACTCGGCAGAGTACGGCCGTTTCCTCGCCCTTTCCTTGGCATTCAATGAGCTAGAGGCATCTGTGAAGCATGTTTACTCGAACGAATCAACGGCAAGCTTCAATGTTGACTCGATGGTTTTGTCCTTGATGAACAGTAAACACCTCGGTCGAACAAGTGGCATGTCTGCAATATTGCGTGTGAGCCCCATGAAAGTAGCATTGAACGCGAAACAGGTCCATGACTCGCTATTATTCCGCGAAATCTGGTTCCCTGCAGACAATGACAATACTGTACCGATGACACCTTCACTCGAGCCAGAGCAACAGGAAAACCCGACGTATATTGTGCAGCGATATCAGCAGGTCGCTGCCGCTTCGGTCTTTCCTTGGAATACCACAGTCGCCATTGAGCATCTGCAAATTGCGCTGGACTTGGGGTCCACTCTGGGCAAAGCTGAGTTTTCAATCGATAATTTCTGGGTATCCTCCAACAAGACCTCCGATTCAGAGCAAAGTATGTGCGTCAATTTGGATTCTGTCGGCATCGAAGGCAAGGGGAGGATGGCTGGGAAAGTTGCATTACACTCTCTCAAGATTCGCACGTCCATCAAATGGCCCGAAGAAGCCGTCGGGCATACGCCATTGATTCAAGCCTCCATCGCCTTCCACCAGCTTCAAGCCAAGATCTCCTTTGACTATCAGCCGTTTTTGGTTATTCAGATTGCTGAATTCGACTTCCTGATGTACAATGTGCGCGAAAACTCGGGCGAAGGAGGCGAGCGACTGTTCAGCATGTTGGAGGGTGATACCGTCCAGGTTTTCTGTACGTCACTCACAGCATCTCAAACCTTGGCGGTGTACCAAGCCTGGCAGCGGTTGGTGCAAGATAAGCAGTCGGCTTATGAATCGTCTCTGCGCGAGCTCGAACGTTTCCTTCGGCGGAAATCTACTGCGCTCCCCTTGCAAATGCAGGCGCGCGCCGAGAAGATGACTGCACCAGACGAAGAAACCGAACGCATTCCCGGTTCCCTGCACACTGGGGTCGTGGTTCACATTCGACATGTGAACCTGGGAGCTTTCCCCAGCTCGTTCGTCGACAATCAGCTTTTCAAACTCGAGGCCTATGCCGCGCAAGCTCGATTCGGCGTCTCCCTCGAGACCGGTCAAATTCACAGTGCGCTCGGTCTCACACTCGGTCAACTCCGTGTTGCTTTGGCCGGAATCCCTCGTCCGTCGTCCATGCACCTTGGCGACCTCTCCATCGGCGAAATCAGCCAACGCGCCGCCAGTTCCCGCGGAGGTACCATTCTCCAAGTGCCACGACTGGTGGCGGGCATGGAGACCTGGCAAGTGCCGGGGACTCGGCAGATCGACTACACTTTTCACAGCACCTTCGAAGGCAAAGTGGACGTGGGATGGAACTACTCACGCATCAGTTTCATTCGTGATATGTGGGAATCACATTCTCGGGCCTTGGCCTCGCGACTCGGCAAGCCCTTGCCACCGTCCGCCGTCCGCATCACAGGAGGGCGAGCGAGCAGCAGCGGTAGCGGTAGCGGTAATCAGAAAGACGGTGATGGGGACGCTGACGCACTCAGTGTCGAGCCGCAGCAGGATAAGATTACCGCCGTGGTCAACGTGCCCCAGAGCAAATACACCTACACGGCACTAGAACCACCCAGTATCCAAACACCGCAGTTGCGGGATATGGGCGAGGCGACTCCTCCCCTGGAGTGGATCGGGCTACATCGGGAGAAACTTCCCAATGTCACTCATCAGATCATTATTGTCTCTCTTCTGGAGATTGCCAAGGAGGTCGAGGATGCTTATCGCAAGATTCTCGGGGCTTGAGAGGCGCGGTCGGGTCCGAATTTCATTCTTACTGCTTGATTCCGTCATTCTTCTTCTTCTTCTGTCCATTCTCGTCATTGCTGGTCTACCTCTGTGCAGTGTTTATGCCGACTTACTGTAGGAAGCACAAAGGACGATCGATGAGAGATACACACGTTTCATTCTACTTCTGATCCCCTTATGCGTTGTTTAACTGTATAGATATCCTCCTACCGGACCGAAATAATGTATCGGGTGTTGCATCACCGCCTTTAATGTTAATCCGCGACGGTATATGGTGCCCTTCGTTGAGTTGAACCATGTACTTCGTCGGATGTATATCACAATTTCTCCGTCTGTCCTGACGGGTGACCATCTGCCAACCCTAATCCCCTACACTACCAGACTACCAGTAGTACAAGGCTACGAGCCAGGGCTGCTGCGGGCACAGAGTCACGTGGCAACAGCAGCCCCGCCTTAACCACCCGCAGCAGGTGGCAGTATCAATGTCCCATCCCGGCATAGAGGCGGTGAGGAGTGGGGGCGGGGCAAGTCGTCCAAGCCTTGTCTCATGGGGGCGCATGCAGCGAAACGGGCCTGCCGCCCTTTCGCAAGGTTGTAACTTGTGCTTTGTACCTGCGAGTGAAGCAAATCTATGGCTGTACGGATTTAAATACTATGACTATTTGTATGCTGGCAGATGCACTTCCGCCAGGATCACGCCATCAAGGGTTAAGGTTGACAGAGTCTTCAACATGCGATGATGCTGATCTCACATGATTTGCCTGGACCCTGGTAGTTCCCTTCTACCGATCTACAATTCTACAAACATTCAACAGTATTCGCTCTATTGTACGAGGTTCTCAATCTTATCTATGTAATATCTACCGTTTATACCTATTCTTGCAGTCGTATGTATCCACTTCTGTCCTGATCATTCTACCTATGTATTGAGTGTTCCACCTGAGCATGAAGCGTACGGGCAGTACTGGCGTCGCGACTTTGAAATTGGCTTCAGTCATGTTTATCTGAGAAGATTTTGGAAGTGGACGTGTCTTTCCACATTCACATACATATATACATTCCAGTAGTACTCAGAGGCCGGGCAGGCGGGTAATTGTGGCGAATCTGGCGACTCGAGCAAGGTCTCGCCTGAAACCGATGCTCAGCTCCAGTCCTAGCTTGGTCATTGGTTCGGCGGTGAGCTCTTTTGCTTTCTTTACCGAAGGTTTCTGATGAGGTTTAGGTTCTGGCCGAGCTTTCTGTCTGAAAGGGTTGGGTACCTCTGTCCTCAGTAATTGTAGTTGTACAATGTACAGCAGTAGTAGTATCTGGCTCGGAAAACCACGGGATTATGTCAAAGTTTGGAATTGAGCTTTCAGAGCAACTAGGAGACTTTATTGGACCTCGTGCTTCGGAAACGGAGGAGATGAACGGGTGGCAAAAACTAGTATTGTCTCAACCTCTCAAGACTCTTAGCGCTTTCCAGTTTCCACCCACTTACAAATAATGAATGGTCTGCGGTAAACCCGTCACAGGAAGGCAGTGCCTCTGACGGTCTCAAGGTACAGTAAGCAGTTCAAAGTAGGGCATATGGTAGTAACCGGAAGTGAAAGACTAGCAGCAGATGACCCGGTTCACCCGCTGCTAGGGAATACACGACGGTCGTTGCAGATGCACCCATGCATCGTGGACACTAGTTAGTTACATAGTACGTATTCCCATCTGACCCGACTACAGCTTGGTAAGCCTAAATTGTCTTCCAGGGCTGTTTCAGGTAAGAACGGGCGGTACCCTACTACACGCCACACAGGATAGTAAGACTAAGTACCAAGTACAGTAGTATACTATTACTGAGCAGGTGGTGTCCAAGATAGGTAACTAAGTAAAGTGTTACACTCCTTGAGTTCTTAGTCAATCTTAGCCTCTTGCAGTTAGCACTACTACTAAATTACTACGTAGTACCATCGGCCAGGGCACACAGACAAAGTGTGTCGCAAAATGTATCCCAAGCTCTGCTCAAGCAGTTACTGTACTATTCTGGCCCACTCTACTAGACGTACTAAACAGATTCGTGCAACGACAGTGATATTGTATAATGTATACTGCATAATTATACAGACTGAACTGATCAAGAGGGAAGGTACCCCCCAATTTCAACAGCTGGTCGATCAACATGCCCTACGAAGTATCCTTCGGAGTTAGGATGATGACGCGGGGTATGCCCGCTCCACGGTCCGCGGCCGATGTCTACAAGGGCGCCGAGTGATCGGGAGCAGGAGCACCGATGATGTCCTCATCCATGCACAGTGGAACGCTGAACTTTGAAGGGTCTCCGTCCTGATAGCATCCCAATTAGGTTCCCGATCGATAAAGCCCTTGGTTAGAGGAAAACAAAACCCGGGGGAGCAAAATTTATAGCTGCTGGTATACAGTATGTTAGCATGAGCTCTACGCTTGAACCCTACATAACTGAGGTACTACTCAATGGACATCATGCTATTGCTTTGTACTGTACTTTGCACAATGGCCACTTTAACCACTGCACTACACCTGGGTCCTCTGGTACTGTAGTTAGCTAGCTACCTACTATGGATTTATGCAATGTGTCGAGTCGTCGACCCAGTGGGGGCTTCCTAAGAAATTGGAAAAAGACAGTGTAGTTGTACAACTTGACATAGACCGGAAGTGTTTTGACTCCAGCAGAGCCTAAGAGCGAACGGAGGATGTCAAACCTACACCGTGGTCAAGCAGAGTGTGGCATTCAAACAGTCCTGTGGCTCGCCGAGTATGCAGTAGTGTGTAATAATGTGTAAGATGTAGATGCATCTGCTTCGACCTGCAAGCAGTCTCGACGACGCAGCAGGGACCGGGGTTATGTGTAGTTTCTAAATTACAGCAAGATACACGAATACTGCGGCTGTACAAGCGTTACCAAATAGACGTCGCCCAAATGGAAAAAATTCAAGACTTGTTCGACCCAAAACGCACAGAAAATCCAGCGAAGCGGGGCAGCCAGCGAAAAAGGTCCCCACTTTTTCGTCTCTTTTTTTTCCTCTCCCACTTTTCTCATTTCCCTCCCCTCCTCGCCCTGCAAACTTCTTCTCTCCTTCCCCTCTCTCATCCCTCTTTTCTCCCCCAGGAGCAGTTTACACTCAGTCCATCAGATCTTTCAGGCTTGTCCGTGAAAGATCCTCTGTGTGTTCTCTAGCTTCTTCTCTTACCCTTTCTTGAAACCTTTTTTTTTAACCCCGCCTCTGTGCTGATTCGAGGATAAAAAACCGTCAAGATGGTTAAGTAAGTTGAGGGATCCGGAGCATCATCATGCACATCATACACGATGGTGGAAGAACCATGCAGCTGACAGCGATCTTCATAGCTTCACCATTGAGGAGGTCCGTATTCCCGACAGTCGACCTTGGGATGTTGCCCGTCTTGCGTTAGGAGGGGCAACGGCCTACGCGCAACCCCTCCTGCCGACCGCAACAGCTCATCATCCACCCGCATTCATATATACTAATCTCTGGTGCAGATCCGTGCCCTGATGGACCGTCCGGCCAACATCCGGAACATGTCCGTCATTGCTCACGGTACGTCTCGGCCCTCGAACAATGTTCTCGCGATATGAAATGTCACCCAGATGCTGACCATGGACTTCCCGCTCTCTCTAGTCGATCACGGAAAGTCCACCCTGTCTGACTCGCTTGTCCAGCGCGCCGGTATTATCTCTGCCGCCAAGGCTGGTGAGGGTCGGTACATGGACACCCGTAAGGATGAGCAGGACCGTGGTATCACTATCAAGTCCACTGCTATTTCCTTGTACGCCAAGTTCCCCGACCCTGAGGATCTTGCCGAGATCCCCCAGAAGGTCGATGGTCCCGAGTTCTTGGTCAACCTGATCGATTCCCCCGGTCACGTTGACTTCTCTTCTGAGGTTACTGCTGCTCTCCGTGTCACTGACGGTGCCATGGTCGTTGTCGACTGTATCTCCGGTGTCTGTGTCCAGACCGAGACTGTCCTGCGTCAGGCTTTGACCGAGCGTATCAAGCCCGTTCTGGTCATCAACAAGGTCGACCGTGCTCTTCTTGAGCTCCAGACCACCAAGGAGGATCTGTACCAGTCCTTCTCCCGTACCATCGAGACTGTCAACGTCATTATTCACACCTACAAGGACGCCGCTCTCGGTGATGTCCAGGTCCAGCCCTACCACGGTACCATCGCTTTCGGTTCCGGTCTTCACGGCTGGGCTTTCACCGTCCGCCAATTCGCCGTCAAGTACGCCAAGAAGTTCGGTGTCGACCGCAAGAAGATGCTGGAGCGTCTGTGGGGCGACAACTTCTTCAACCCCAAGACCAAGAAGTGGACCAAGTCCGCCGATGCTGATGGCAAACCCCTTGAGCGTGCTTTCAATATGTTCATCTTGGACCCCATCTTCAAGATCTTCGCCGCTGTCACCAACGACAAGAAGGACGAGGTTCTCAGCATTGTTGAGAAGCTCGACGTCAAGCTCACCCCCGAGGAGAAGGATTACACCGGCAAGCTCTTGCTCAAGACCGTCATGCGCAAGTTCCTCCCCGCTGCTGACGCCATGCTTGAGATGATCTGTATCCACCTGCCTTCCCCCGTTACCGCCCAGAAGTACCGTGCCGAGACTCTGTACGAGGGTCCCACCGACGACAAGGCCTGCATTGGTATCCGCGACTGCGACCCCACTGCTCCTCTGATGCTTTACGTTTCCAAGATGGTGCCCACCTCCGATAAGGGTCGTTTCTACGCCTTCGGTCGTGTCTACTCCGGTACCGTCAAATCCGGTCTCAAGGTCCGCATCCAGGGTCCTAACTACGTTCCTGGTAAGAAGGAGGATCTGTTCATCAAGGCTATTCAGCGTACCATTCTCATGATGGGTCGCTTCGTTGAGCCCATTGAGGACGTTCCCGCCGGTAACATTGTCGGTCTGGTTGGTGTTGATCAGTTCCTGCTCAAGTCCGGTACTCTGACCACCGACGACACTGCCCACAACCTCAAGGTCATGAAGTTCTCCGTCTCTCCCGTTGTGCAGCGTGGTGTCGAGGTCAAGAACGCCCAGGATCTGCCCAAGCTGGTCGAGGGTCTTAAGCGTCTGTCCAAGTCCGACCCTTGTGTCCTGACCTTGATCAACGAGTCCGGTCAGCACATTGTCGCTGGTGCTGGTGAGCTTCACCTCGAGATTTGCTTGAAGGATCTCGAGGAGGACCACGCTGGTGTTCCCCTGCGCATTTCCGACCCCGTCGTTGCCTACCGTGAGACCGTCCAGGGCAAGTCTTCCATGACTGCTCTGTCCAAGTCCCCCAACAAGCACAACCGTCTCTACATGACTGCTGAGCCCCTGGCCGAGGAGGTCTCCCTCGCCATCGAGGCCGGCAAGATCAGCCCTCGTGACGATTTCAAGGCCCGTGCCCGTATCATGGCCGATGAGTACGAGTGGGACGTCACTGACGCCCGTAAGATTTGGTGCTTCGGTCCCGACACCAACGGCCCCAACTTGCTCGTTGACCAGACCAAGGCCGTCCAGTACCTCAACGAAATCAAGGATTCTGTCGTCTCTGGTTTCCAGTGGGCCTCTCGCGAGGGTCCCATTGCCGAGGAGCCCATGCGTGGTATTCGCTTCAACATCCTTGATGTGACCCTGCACGCCGATGCCATCCACCGTGGTGGTGGTCAGGTCATCCCCACTGCTCGTCGTGTTCTGTACGCCGCCTCTCTGCTTGCCGATCCCCAGATCCAGGAGCCCATCTTCAACGTCGAGATCCAGGTTCCCGAGCAGGCTATGGGTGGTATCTACGGTGTCCTTACCCGCCGTCGTGGTCACGTCTACGCCGAGGAGCAGCGTCCCGGTACTCCCCTGTTCACCGTCAAGGCTTATCTGCCTGTCAACGAGTCCTTCGGTTTCTCTGCCGATCTGCGCTCTGCCACCGGTGGTCAGGCCTTCCCCCAGTCCGTGTTCGATCACTGGGCTGTCCTCCCCGGTGGTTCTCCTCTCGACCCCGCCACCAAGCCCGGCCAGATCGTCACCGAGATGCGCAAGCGCAAGGGTGTCAAGGAGCAGGTTCCCGGCTACGAGAACGTGAGTTTAACTTGCCCATTCTTATCCGGTTCCTTATCTTCCATATTTACTGACATTATTCTCTGCAGTACTACGACAAGCTGTAAAAAAGCTCATGACTATCCAGCACAACTCTGGCCGTCAGGCGCGAAATCTCTTTTTATGAAATTGATGAATGCAATACAACTACCCGTTCACACAACAAGTCTTTTCTCTTGATAACGCCTTCATTCCCTGCCTTCATCCGTAATCACTGGCTCGGAAACGATCTTGATGCCCGCTCTCCGGCAGCGCCGTAGTCACCTTCACTCGCATTCTAGTTTTATATTTGGCGTTGAGGACTCGGACTCTGGTTTCCGGGCCTACCGTGGTCTCATGACACGCAGACTGAACAGCCTTTGTCACAGAGGTAGTACGCTCAAAATACTTTGTAGCGCTCAGCGCTTGGCTTAGGCATCGTTTGCCTAGACGTCACTCGTTAGTACACTATGCATTTAATGTAGCCACAATCCGCCAAGACCCGTATAGCCTTCAAGGTAGGGTCACTAGGGTGACGTAGAATGCGCAGACCCGTATACGAAAATACAAAAACCAGCGCGGGTTGCGCAGGCTCTACCGCCTCGGTCACGTGGTTTTGTCGCGAAACCTCGCGTTTTCAATCCACATAATCTTGAGTCGTAAATTTATTGCAGCATCTTCACAAATACCACTGCACCTCCTGAACAATTAGTAATCGCGAGTTGCTGCTAGGTACTCTTCTGACCATATTACTTTCTCAATCTTGGGTCAGTGGCGCGCGACTCCCTTGTTAAGAAGCAGCCGGCAGCTAGATCTAGCTGTCTTCGCGGTGACGCTACGTCCCAGTCTTTTTTTTTCCGCCCCAGCGACATTGTTACATGGTGATACATCCACAACATTCTACGCTATGCAATTCACCGACGAGGAAGCCGAAAATGTGAAGGCTTGGGTTGTGAAGCGCCTGGAGGACATGTGAGTGTCACCCATGCAAGAGAGTTTACCACTCGGTGCTTTTTGTTCTCTACTGGCCGATCGTCTTATTGATATTCACTTTATGAATTCGCAGCTCCGACGCAGACTCCGATGTTCTGGCAGATTACGTCCTGGCCCTTATCAGAACTGACGCTCCGGATGATGAAATCAAGAACAATTCGATTGAGAACTTGGAGGACTTTTTGAGAGAGAGTACGCAAGATGACTGTCGCGCCAATTCCTTCTATTCAAGTTGCTGACGGGAGCTCTAGACACAACATCATTTGTAGACGAGTTGTTTGCAAAGTTTGGACCACAAGCTGCTCCTTCAATTCCAGCGCCTCAGCCGCAAGCGCAGATTGCTCAGTCCCAAGCGCAACATGATTTCAACGCCGCAGCGGGACCGAGATCCGACTTTCAAAATCGCAAGCGTACATATAATGAGGGATTTCAGAGTGAAGGAGATGGCATGAACGGGATGTCTCCGAACCGCGCCCTCAAAACTCCGCGCCGTGGGCGTGGCGGTGGCCGCGGCGACTGGTCTGGTCATGGAATGCAACAATACCCCCATGCTCAGGGTGGTTATCCAAACCAGATGATGCCAGGCTTTCCGCCATTTGACCCGAATGATCCTATGGCCGCTGCTATGATGATGCAGGGCATGGGCTTCCCCCAGATGCCCGGTATGCCCGGTATGCCCGGTATGCCGAGTATGCCGGGGATGCCTGGCGGTCCAGGTCAGCCCAATGCAGGACCGATGGGCTCGATCAATCAGCGCTGCCCTTTCTACGACACACAGGGTATTTGCTACCTCGGCGCTGCGTGCCCTTACCAACACGGCGAGTCTGGATCCCAAAACGAGTACGACCCAAAGACCTCATCAGTTGGTCTGGGCCGCGGAGGAGCCGGTTCCTCGCGTGGTGATCGTGGGCGGGGCCGAGGTCGAGGCGGCCCTAATGCGCGAGGCCGTGGGGGTCGATCTGATTTCTCATCTGCGGGTCCGAATGAGGATCAGTCCATCACCACAATTGTGGTGGAGCAAATCCCCGAGGACAAAATGTCTGAAGAGTCGGTGCGCAAATTCTTCTCACAATTCGGCAACATCGCTGAAGTCACTTTGCAACCGCACAGAAAGCTGGCGTTAGTGAAGTACGATTCCTACCCCGAGGCTAAGCAGGCCTGGTCCAGCCCCAAGGTCATTTTCGACAATCGATTTGTCAAGGTCTACTGGCACAAGCCCAGACAGGATGACAAAGCCGGCGAATCTCATCATGAAGCTGCTAGCTTTAATCCAGAGGAGTTTGAGAGGCAGCAGGCAGAAGCCCAACGGGCACACGAGGAGAGGGCCAAAAAGCGACGTGAAGCCGAAGAGGCGAAAGAAGCCCTTGAACGCCAACGCAATGAACTTTTGAAGAAACACGAAGAAGAAAAAGCGCGCCTCCTGCAGCGCATTGGCGGAGGTGGCAATACCGACGACGCCATGAATACCGATAGCGACCAAGACCAGTCTGGCCAGACCCGTCCCTCGGTCGACGACAATGCGAGCGAGGAGACGAAGAAACTCCGCGCACAGCTTGCCGCTCTCGAAGCGGAGGCGAAGACCCTCGGGATTGATCCTTCGCATGGGGACTCTGCTCGTGGTGGCTATCGTGGACGTGGAGGTTTCCGTGGGCGTGGAGCATACCGTGGCCGTGGAGGATTCGATCCCTCGTACCGGGGTGGGTATCGCGGCCGTGGGGGCTTTGCTCCTCGGGGACGTGGCGGAGGTGTGCTTCGTCTCGATAATCGGCCTCGACGAGTGGCTGTTTCGGGCATCGTACCAGGATCTGAGAACGACGAGGCTCTGCGGCAGCACTTGATTGTAAGTGTTTTGTGTTTCTCCCCTTTGTGTTTTTTTCTTCGGTGCTCTGCGCGGGGAACGTGTGCTGATAATCTTCCCTTATCAGGGTATTGGTGAATACGACTCGGTTGAACCCAATCCTGATCAGCCCAATTCGGTGATTGTGGCCTTCAAGGAACGTTACCAGGCTGAAAAATTCATGTTCAGTCGCTGGAATGCCCCGTCAGCTGGAGAGGTCCAAAAGGCATGGGTTCCTAATCCCCCTGTCTCGGTCACCGCGGCGGCGACATCAACCGAGAAGAACGGCACGGGTGACGACAACCACGACATGAACGTACAAGGGGGCACCTCGGCTTTGCACGAAACGGCATCCAGCCATATGCCTCAACGTGAGATGGATTATGATGTTGCCGAGGAGGATAGCTGGGGAGCGTAAAAGAAAGAAGAAAAAAAAAGAGCGGCCCCTGTTCCCTTTTTCTTTCCTCCCGATCCATTTCCAGAAATGTACTCTACTGTTGAACGATAATTGGGGGTTTGTATAGAAGCTTGCAAAAGTTCTCTAGCACAATGATTCCATCGACTGGTGGATGAAAGTGCCACCGTTTCCCACTACTCGAGAACTTCGAACTACATACCTACTCAGCCTGTATATCTCCGTGTATACCATTACCTACTAACATAGCACCATGATATCTCTACATCTGCTGGGGAACCAACTCGACCCAGTACCCGTCCTAAGACAATCAGCAGCGTTAGCATCAAACCCACCAATACCAAATCGAGCAAGAATCAAGAAGACACTCTCGTCCCTCAGGTCCCCCAAAAGTGAGGTAGAGAAATCACCAACCGGATCCGCCACCATCGCAATCTCCCTGAAGAAAGCCGCATAATTCTCATGAATGTCCCCGACCCCAACGCCCCTCTCCTCCTCCCACTTCGAAAGCGGCACATCCTCCCTCGCACAAGTGCCCACCTCCTTCAAAACCCTCACTCCGGCGTCTCTCAACCGCGCCACCGCCCCCTTCACATCCGGCACCGTGAATCCCAAATGCGCGAATCCCAGACCCGGCGCCTCGTTCCCACTCTCCACCTTCTCGGTGCCATGCACGTGGTACAGTTCCAGCAGGCCCTTTGTGCGGGTGAGGGCGGGGATGGCGCTCGTTTCGCGGGCCCAGGCTGCGAGGCCGTCGGCCGTGGTGATGTGCGCGGGTGGATGGCCGAGGTAGTAGATTGTGAAGGGGCCGGCGTTGAAGGTGAAGATTGTGCGCATGCCGAGCAGGTCGACGTAGAAGTGGAGGGAGCGCGACGGGTCGGTGACTCGGATGGCGAGGTGGTTGAGGTGGTAGCCTTGCGTTGGGTTGGTGGTGGTGGTGGTGGTGGTGGTGGTGTTTGTTGTGGTGGATGGTGGTGGGGGGTTGAAGGTGGGTGTTGGACCGCCGGGGTAGAGGTGGCCTGGTTCGTTTTGAGGTGGTGTCGGGAATGAATTGGGTTGGTTGTTGGTATTTGGATCACTCATGTTGGGTGAGGTCGTTGTTGGGAAATGGTGTGGTTGTTGGCGGAGCTCTACTGCTGTGAGTTATGTTTGATAATCGTGATATCGTAGTTATAAGGACTGGATGCGGGGATGGTAAGGTAACACGGGGAGTGGAGAAGGGACGGGATTCAAGTGTTGGGGCAATCGGCCAAGAGAGCTTCGCAGGTACGCTAGTTGGAAATTGTAACTATACGGCAGAACGAGGGATTGACAGAATTGGAGAAGAAGACTATAAAGTAATCGCGGTGCCTATACACCCGTTTATCGATAATTGCTTGGCTCACGAATAAGAACCGTTGTCGATTGTTTCTTTCTGAAGTGAGATGGGTGCTTACTTGGACAGATCTGTGTAATATGTGACAGTAGAGCACACTCCTCACGACTTCCAGGCTTTTGAGTGGCAAGTTTCATGACATTAATGGTCGGTTGCCATTCGGGGGAAGGGTGGAAAGGCAAAAGGCGAACGCGCACATGCACCTATCCCGGTGGTTCATTCCAGGTTTATGGAGATGCTGAACCATTTCGTCTTCCAAATCTCTAGATTGTGTGTCGAAATTTCAACTCAAATTCTCGTATACAGCCTTCGCACAGCCTTTCCTGCCAAAGCATCAAAGCTAGATCAGATCACTCATCCCTGTTGATCCAGCAAGTCGGCATAGCTATTCAAACTCCGGCCGATCAACCTGACCATCTCCCAAATATAGTCGGCCGTGAAAAGGCGCGCCCAAAGGCGGGTCACCGCCGCACTGAGTCGAGTGTTATTCGCCAGCAACCACTCCCGTGAGATCCCATGCTGCACTTCCATCACCATCTCCAAGACAAAGTCCCGCAAGCGAATTTCCTGCTCGGTCAGACCGGGGCTAGGGTCGGAGACTGTCACTGCTTCAAGCCATTTTGCAAGTAAGACTGCACATTCGAGCGAGCACAGAGCATGTTGATTAGACCATAATGCTACTTGGGAGTGAGCCACGAAGCCAATGCCGAGTTTAACGGGCGTGGAAAGGGCGTGCGCGCAGTGCAATGCGGCTCGGGTCAGCCGATCGCCTCGTTGAACCCGAAGATTGTCATTGAGGCTTGTGGCGATCTGAACGGGATCCCAGGTCTGGAGTTGCCTGGCGGAGCCACAATCTGCGTTGAGGCGAATATAGGCCAGCCGGACCAGGGCCGCAGATGTGAAAGAGACTGGACCGTGCGGACTCATTGGGTCAATGGAAGACTCTTGGTTCCGTTCCCAGCACTGGCACCACCGCTCTAGAGCTTGTTCCATAGATACGAGCTCGGACGTGGGCACGGTGGCTAGAGCAAGACGATGGCCGCGATTGTGTGCCAGACGGCCCGCCTTGGTCATCACCCAAATGTCCTGCAAAAGTGAATGGATCAGCACGTAGCCTCCAAGGGAGGAAAACCGTTCCATTCCGCTCTGGGGCGTGAACAACGCCGAGAGGGCGTCCTGTATGTCCGGTTCACCAGGGCTCTGGGTGCGAGCTGCTTGCCAGAGATCAGCTATGGGCGCTTGCCACTCCTTCTCTGTGCACGGCAGATCCAAAGCAAGCTCCTCGGTGAGAATGACCGGAGGGATATCAAACACAATAGTGTGGATGTTGAAGAAGCAGCAAACAATAAGCTTGGTCCTCTTGACGCACTCTCGACGAATCCAGCTCGTCCAGGTGCCGTCCAGTTCAGGGAGACGATTGAGGCCATCCTTACGCAGCAGTGTGGCCATATGGCTTCTGATTGCCAAAGATTCGTGATAGGGTGGGTTGTTGATAAACCACGAAGAGACCGATATTAGCATCAAAAGAGCTTGCAACAGCTCCAAGGTTGCCTGGTCATTAGCTACATTCACCGAAGGCATTGTCCCCGAGAGGAATACCCGTCGAAATTGCTCGAGGGTGACCGGTTTGGCAATCTGGTACAGACGCATGCTTGTGTCTGGTTCACGTGAATACCGGGCCCCCAGCGCAGCCATAGATAAGAACAGCGGCAGGGACATCGTGTCGGCATTCAGCGTTGGCTTATGGACAATGGGATAATGGTCGTGAAACCCCGTGAGGTAGCCGGTCAAGCACCGTGAGAGCGCGTGCCGCGACGGTAAGGATGGGTCCGACACCACACCAGCATAGTCCATCAAGGACTCCAGGGCCCGGTCACGGCACTGCGCCGTTACAGGGACGAACCCCGTGGGCTGTCGCGCCTTCGGGGTGGTCTGGTAGCCCTCTGGCTGAAGAGACGGCAATTGAGCTCCATGTCGCGGTAGTACCGAACTAGATGGCGTTGAAGTGGTCTCTGATGTGTGCCCTCTTTCGGAAGATTGATCAAAGTCCGTCACGGGAGAGTAGGCCAAGGGTGGGAACAGCGGCAGCGGCTGGAATGCTGGTGAGAAGGGGTGACTGGGCAAGGGGACACTATCCAGAAAGGAAGTGAAGTCGTTGCCCTCGTAGGGCCCTGCGAAGCCACCAAAAGCATATCCAAATTCCGGTCCAGGCACAGGCGTTGGAGGCGCTGCCGCCATCGGGGTTTCTGGATTTGCCAATCGCACGCCCGTCATGGGCGTGTGATGCGTAGACGGCTCATGGGTGACTAGATGCGCACTGCCGTTGTAAGGTAATGAGCGAGTCATCTGCACATGGTCGGTGACCACCGACGCCAATGTATCCAGACCATCTAGGTTGGAATGGACTGGCGGAGAGGTTTGCATTGTGGTGGCGGCGGTGTTGGCGATGGCTGCCGACTCATGACTACTGCCCCCGGGCGCATGAGACAGCCGCTCATGACGGGCCAAGAGGTCTCTACAGTGGATCATTTAGTCAGTCAGTCTTGCATTCAGACAATTGGATACGAAGGAGGGGACACCGAGGAGACGGCGAAACATCCCGTTCCCCAGGTGTGATCCACAGATAAATTCTGCTGACGCACTTGCGAGTAAATGCCTTGGGACATTGAACACAGACATACGGCTTCTCCTTGGTGTCTTATCATGGGGAGTCAGCATCTTGTCTGGATCATGTGGTGGCACAGAAGCAAAGACATACGCGACCGGTCATGACGCTGCAGATGTTCGAGGCGCGCAAAAGCCCGAGGACATCGTTGACAGTGGTAGGGCTTACTGCTACTCATCGCTCCTACCGCATCATGCCTTTCTATCTCTGCCAATCTTTCGCTCTCTCCGTTTCGTGGCTCCTCGCGTCGTCGAATTGATGCGGCGTTCCCCGGACTGGAGCGATGCACCTCAAGCTTGGATGTTCTGAGTAGGGAGTGAAGCTTGAACGGGGAAAGTCGCGCCAACTCCGCGGCATCTTCTGGAGAGCTCTTTCTGCCCTCGGGTGCCGACCGAGATCACATCTTGATCATTTGACAAGCTTGTGTATGATTTCGCCAGGAGCCTTCTATTACGAGGATCACGAAGAAAAAGAAATTGCAAGAAGAGTCAAGTGGCATTCAGCTGAGGAACTACTGGCATGGTTGTGACCTTGAGGTAGACTGCGAGGAAGTCGGAGAGACTCTTAAGTAGTAAGGTAACAAGTATTAGTTATTATTATTTGGACGGGACTGCTTACTCTTAGTCAAGGTTAGTCTTAACGTAATTCCCGGCCAAGCGAGACACCCGGCCAGGCGAGACACCCAAACTTATTAGAAAATTTCAAAATCGATTCTCTCAACCAACACCCATTAATCTAGCTAAATATAGCGATTTTTACATGAATTAATCCTGTGGCCAATCTCTCTACACCTACTATACCTAGGCAGGGCTCTCTTCGCTGGTTGGTCTGCCTGAATAGGCAATTCGCCCTGCCCATGCGATTCTACTGTAGGTGCTTCTGCTGGTAAATCTGGCTGCGTAACTAGCTATAGGCCCTCTTCGATAGTTAAACCCTCTTCGCAAGGTATATGTCTAGTTAAACGATTACGCTTCTTCACCACCTTCTTATTCGCTGCGCGTAGATTCGCGTTTTCTTGCGCTAGTAGCGCGGTGTTGTGTAGCGCTATATAGTGGCCCTTAATGATCTGATCTAGTATAGTCTTTGATGGGCTCGGAGGGCTATTCGACCGCTACTTTAGTAGATCTTTAAGCATCGAAGCTTGCTTTTGTAGCTGAATCACGGTTCTGGGTGTTTTTAGTGTGAATTAGCTAGATCTGCTTGTTGGCCGGCTGCTTGGTAGTATAGGCGTTCGTAGAGAGATATTGAGCTTCGAAAGTACTCTTTCTACATCGACTGGTACTAGGCTACTAGCTATAAAGCTATTCTGAATAATAGCTGGCTGTTAGAAGGTCTCTAGCCGCGCGCGTTAGTAATTATCCAAGAAATCAAACTTGTCGATATAGTTATATCCTCTACGCGTAAGATCGCTTATAAAGCGACCGTACGCGCGCTTAAGGACTATAAAGTACCTAATATTAAGCGGTTATAGTAGGTACGAAGAATATGAAGGCATACAAAGAGGAATAATATTGTTTTCTACGTAGATTCGGTCGAATTATAGTGTAAGATGGCTCCTATGGCCGTCAAGAATTAATAGCTGAAACCGGCCTCGTACGCGCGAATTCGTGTATGGGATAAAGTGCTTTTGTAGCTAGCGAAAGCCTATGTTATCGGTAGTCTAGCCGTTATTTGAGACCTTAATCCGCTAGTCTTTTAGTAGGTTCTCAAACTAACCCATAATAGCAACTTTGCCCTTAAAGATCATATATAGCGGAAGCGAGTAGCTATTAGCGTAGATAGCTTCGATAGCAGTAACCCATTCGCGGTTTCCTGGCTATAGGATAGACCGCCGACCGTAGTATTCTGCTCGTGTAACTACCTTCTACGCTAAAATAAGGCCTATTATAAATCCTATCTCATTAAAGTTGTAGATATCCTCCGCTTGTATACCGTTCTCATCGATAACGCGCTATACGGTCGTAAACCACGCTCGTAGCGATTTCGGGTCTTTATTTAGGGTACGCTAGTAATTATAACGTCTCGAGAAGCGTGTACGAAGCTTATTACGTCGGTTAACAAAAGCTGATGGCTAATTCTTGCCTATAGTAG